>JAUALY010000001.1:31798090-32195554 GCA_030819805.1 Penstemon newberryi var. newberryi
GGTCATTTTCGGTGGCGGGTGGTGGTGTTTTTTGGAGGGAGTTGAGTGTTATTAAGTTGGTTGTTTCCAATGTGGTCACTGGTCAACTTTGGAGTTTGGACATATGGGGTTTATAAATAATACTCGTAGTACTCATATTATAAATACTCCCATATTCATTCTTGTTTTCATAAAATGAGATAGTGGGTGGGTGGGTGGATGGATATTAGGGATAGGGATACAAAATGTGGTAATTATAAAATAATTTTAAATTTCCAAGTGGGGTAGTGGATGACATGAGTAATGTTTTAAAAATCGGATCGGACATTGAACCGGTAGCTTTACTGGTTACTAGTTGGATTGGTTTAACTGTTTAAATCACTGGTTCAACCGGTGCGACGTTATTACGAAATAATAATTTAATTGAAGTTTTAAGGTATGTAATCAACCATTTCAAAAATCAATTCTTATCCAAAATTTTTCAAGCTATTTTCATAATCAGATAACTATATCACAACTCACAACTAGTAGATAATAAATCATCAAAGTAACTAAAAACAAAACAAACACAAGTAATTATGCAATTCAGAATCCAACACAACATGTTCAAACAAAAATTATCACATCAATATTCAACATCAAGAAGAAAAACTCTAAAATAAATCATCATATATTCTAAACATAGACTTAAATCAAAATAATCTCCAAATATAAAAAATTTAAGACTATGATAACATAATATCAAAGCAATAATACAAACTATGATATACTACATATCAAAACAATAATTTTATTACTAATCACCTATAGAAAAGAGAAAATAATGGATGAATTTTGTCACCTAAATTATTTTATGAAAAATCATGCAAATACTTGAAATTTGGCAAAAATAAATGTATAAAAAATCCATAGTTTTTTTAATTTTTTTTGTTATAGGCGAACTAGTGGTTCAATCGGTTCACTAGTTTTACTGGTTTTGATCGGTTTTTTTTGGGTTCGAACTGGACAGGAAGATGACTGATGTTAGAGGGTTAATCGGATCGGATTAGCAGCCGGTTACCGATTAAACCGATCAAACCGACCTATGCGGTCTGGTTTTTAAAACACTGGACATGAGTACTCTCACGGCTAGATGAATTGGGTATATAGTTTATGACATCAAAATATTAAATATTTGTAATTTAAATATATAAAAATATCATGTTGTAATATCTTGGGTTTCTGTAGTTTATTGCAAAATAATAGGTCGATCATGTAATAAAGATTGAATTGATTGAAATTAGACTAAGATTCCTATTATTAGATTTTTTTCACATGAATTGAGTCAAGTTCACTTATACGGCTTAAACCTAACTCATTCAAAAGCTAGTTTATAAGTTGAGTATTAAATGTCCAAGACCATGGGCGGATCTATGTTGATGGGTTTTGATTTTTTTATTTTATTTTGAGTTTCATTATATTAGTTTTCATGTCAATATTTAAAATAGCAAACAATAATAAAATAAATATAAGTAACTAATATGTTTATGTATGTATGATCAAATAAAATAATCTTATAATGACCCAATTGAAATTTTGGGCTTAATCTTACAAAACCAAATAGAAAATTCCACTGAATCGTTTATGTTTTATGCAAATCCAATGAATGCCAATTAAGTAATCTAATTTCGTCTAATATAATCTTAGAATAAAATTTTAATAATGAATTTTCCAGATAGTTTGATCTGACATATTTACGTTATTAAGAAAATTGTTGAGAATTTGATACTTACTATAGATTAACTTTTTTTTTGTGTTTCTCAATGGCTTCGTCCTTTTCGAGGCATTTTCAATAATTTTTAATCAAGTTATTCATCCATTTATGATTATAAAATAGTTCTTTCTGATAATATTTTGTACTGTTGTTATTTTTGTTTTACTAATGTATTAAGCTTGGTCCCCCAACTATCTCGTCCTGGATCCGTCTCTGTCCAAGACCTTATAATGTGAACTTATTTTTGTTATTCAATCCATGTAAGACAATTTATTCTCAATACCCATGATTATCGTATGATTTGTTCTCTGAAAATTAATTAAATTTCAACTTTTCTTGCAAAATTGATCTCTAATTTATATTTTTACTAGCAATACTTGCACACTTGCACGGTATCTTATTTCATAAGAATATGTACGACAATTGTTATTATTTTTTATAATCATGATATGTATTAGTTAATTAATACAATAATATAAATAAGAGATGTTGCAATCATAGATAAAGAGGTGAGAAAGGAAAGTCAACATAGAGTTTTTGTTTTCTTTAGACCAAAATTCACGTGGGTCCTTGCCATGCTTCTTGCATTGCATTTGTGAAGAGTAAAATACACTAAATACAATGCTTTGTATGTATCTAGAAGTCATGTGAGAGTACAGTATCTTCTAAATTATTCTCTCCAAAAAAAAAAAAACAAAAAAAGGGGCACATTGATGGATGTTGTCCAATATACTATAAATGATAATATAAATATAAAAATAAATAAATAGTCACCTAGCTGATGAGTTAATATGGTGTATTTTAACTTAAAAGATCCACAAATTGTTTTCTTTCTTGTGGCAAAGAAAATAGTAATACGTAATCAGTTCAAGAGCTAAGGATGCCAATTGGCATTCTGGGTTTTAATATTTTATATCAATTTATATCAATGTATGCCAATTTGCTCTTTTTATCGGCGTGCGAATTATATTCAAATAAGAGTTGATCAAATAGTATTTTAGGCATAGTACATGTTTGTTCTGAAAAGTATTACTCGGGAAATAATGGCATCACTTTGTTAGATTTAGCCGGTGACATGGTAAAATGAAAATGACTAAGAAATAAAGTATAATATTTTTTTTATGCACGAAAAATATACTACTATGTAATAATCTATTCACTTAATTATTCGAAACCAACTAAACTTCACTCTTGCAGTGTATTACACTTAATTGAATTATGTTACTATGAATCAATACACTTATTTTGTGGGTTACTCACATATTTTAGGGTGATTTACACTCGTACCTCTTGAGGTTTAGTCATCTACTCCCAGATGTTTTAGAGATTACAAGGAGACCCCCTATGATTTAGACTATGTATGAAAACACCCCTTACAGCTTTAATAATTAATCTTTACAATGACACACCCTACAAATTCTGAAAATATTTATAAAAAAAACCCCTGTAAGGGGTGTCCTTATAAATTTTGGAATCATGGAGGGTATTTTGTAAATACGGTAAACCTCAGGGGATCCAAGTGTAAATTACCCTATATTTTATTACTTTTCAAGCGATATTTTTTTAAGAGTACATTAATCATTAATTACATCATAAATCATTTCAATAACTATTCAAATACAAAGAATATCGACAACTATCAAATACTAGCTAGCATTAAACTAGAATAAATAGTAGGCGTTGAACCCATAACCTTTTTTGAATTGAGAATGTAATTTTCTATTTCACTGGAAAAATTTTATAATTTTATTTCATGGAACATTTTAAAGTAAAGATTTCTTTCCTGAAGCGTAACTTTTGTGTTAGGGTAAATATATTGAAAAAAAATAAAATTCAATAACTTGTTAAAAAAAATCGTGTCAAATTAAAGGGGTAGAAAAAAATTTGAGAGGGTGGGATTATCTAACCACCCCAAGTAATACTCTTGTAATTTGTGTAGCAAAGTACCCAAACTTCCTCTATCTTGCATCAGTGCGTGTGATATTCCAACAATAACAAATTTCACTTGGTGGGCCAATTTTCTAGAACAATAGTTACACTTACATTGCACTTGCACGTGTTATTTTTGGACCTTATGTTTCACTTTTACAATAATTTCTTTCGGATTTGATGGCTAGAAAAGCCAAAATAAAATTTGCCTGCCCCTCCAGTAGGAAAAAAGTAACATATATGGAGAAAGTCTTCGTCAATGTCTATTTATTTTCGGTCTAATAGAACTCGTAAAACTCCTCACTCACGCACTCGACCACTTCATCAATTGTACTAGGTATATATTCATTTTATTTTATTATTGTGCTATTTAAGTGTGAAAAATATAACGTCAATAATATAAATTTTTTTACTTGATTCGTGACATATACATGTTTATAAGTACTATATATGATAGGTTATTATTATTATCTTAGAGAAATCAACAAGAAGATTCTTCAACCTATCCAGATTCATGTAAAAATGGAATCTGATGCAGCTTGAGTGAGTCTAGGTTGGATCAAACCATTTTCAAAATAATCCGATATGTCTAGGACACTTTTCTACCGATTGAACCCTAAAATAATAATAATTTATCAAAAAGATGATTTCTGAATAGTTGGTCAAAGTTGTTGGCTATAGCACGAGAAAAGAAAAATATTTTCACATTGGTGAGCTGGGCAAGTGGCAGCGCAGAGGAAACTTCTCAGAATAATTAGATTTTCATTGACTTATCTCAAAAACATATGCATGCATTTATTGGTTGAATCCACCAAATTAATCATCAAGATATTGTCCGTTGGATTTTTACTCTTCTAGTCAATGTCAGTGAGTTATTCCCAACTCCAATACGACTCTCTCTTTATAACATTATTATTAATCTAACTCCTTAGTTGGACAATATGGACGTATCTGGATGAGTTTTGACCAGTTTTACGGGTTTTTAGAGATTGAGTCAAAATTCGTTTAAATGAATTTTCGTTAAATCCATAAAATCATCAAAAATTTATTCAGAAACTCACACTCAAACTCTTCAAATCTCTAAAATATTGATTTGACACCTACTACTTACTTTTTCCCCTAAACTCCAACATTCAAACCCAATCCAAGTGGAGTTTCAACTTATTCAAACTACAAAACCCAACAATCAAAATACATCAAAATGAGGTCTCAGATGTTTCATTGAAACCAATCAAACCATTTTTTTTAAACCAAAACCCGCGAAACCGAGTCAAAATCCATTCAAATAGACCCTATATGTGTGGCCGCACACATCTAGTTTATTTTTATTTTTATTTTATAAATCAAAATTATAAGTACTTCACATGAAAACCTTAGGCTTCCTATGGATATGTTTTTGACGTGATAACAAAATTAATTCAGAATCAATAAAATTCGCATTTGGAAAAGTTTTAAGTGAAATCAATTCAATTCGAATGAAACATATTAAAACTTACAAACTGTTTTTTTCTCATCATAAACTCTATAAAAAAATTAAATAATTGATTTGACACATGCCGACATTTATACTACTTACTTTTACTCATCCCAAACTCTATGCAAACCAATTTCATTTAACATCTAACACCTATTTCTCTCTCAAACCTAGCATTTCAATCCAAATCATACTCAAATTTTCAAACCTTAGACTCAATCCAAATTGCATATCAAAAATTTCTCTGAAATCAAGTAAATCAATATTTTAAAACAAAAACTCACTGAAACCAAATTAAAACAAATTTATATACACTCAGTATTTTCACATGTTTCATTAGAAAAAATGAGACTAATAAATAGAAAGATTGAAGTAATCTTTTTACGATATACTATGTAAGATACCTATCATATTTGTTTCAGAGAGTCCAAGCGAAAAATGTGTAATAAAAAATGGGAGATGTTAAAACAAAATCCCATCTTCTACAGTAAGAAATTCAGTAATAACTTAGGCTCTATGTGGATGGATTTTGGCCCGGTCTCGCGAAACTAAAACCCTTTCAAATGAGTTTTCGCCAAACTCATAAAACCATCAAAAACCTATTCAGAAACTCACACTCAAACTTTTAAAACCTATAAAACATTGATTTGACATCTACCACCTACTTTTTTCCCCAAATATCACTAAAAAAGACATTGATTTGACTCGTACCACCTACTTTTTCCCCTAAACCCCAACATCCAAACTCAATCCAAGTGGGGTTTTAACTTATTCAAACTACAAATCCCAACAGCCAAAACCCATCAAAATGAGGTCTCAAAGGTTTCATCGAAACCACCCAAACCATTTTTTTTAAACCGAGCCAAAACCCATCCAAATAGACCCTTAAAGCTAAATCTTTTCAAAATAAAAATGCACGCGGTTAACAAAACTCAAGACTTTAATTAAATTAATACTGTTTTATACTCATATTAAATTGAACAAACAACTTAGACTCAATTGCTATATTAACAACCCTACTATGAGAAAGAACTTTTATTTTTCTTCAATTATGGTCTAAGTTCTCGTTTTATCATGTTGATTTTTTCCAAAAAATTACTCCGAAAAATTACAAATGATGAAAGGCCTAATTAACCACCTTCAAAATGGTTCAAATCTTCAAACAATTTGGGTCAAATACCGACAATCACGATTGATTTAGGACAGGAAGTAGACTTCAAGTCAACTTCATTCTACCACATCTATGAAAAAGTACAAGTAAAGTTTATGCTCATATCACATAAAAAAGATTTAGTGGTCGCAATTGTAGGTTGCTTTTGGTCCAAACGAGTTTAAACTAGAATATTTCGTCTTGCCTTGATAACACTAGTTAATGCACCGTATAATGTTATTCAACTTTTCCATTGAACAATCATTGAACGAGATGAAGAATTATTTTTACTACAATTCTGAAGAATATTCAAACAATCTCTCATTGATGGCCTATTTGAAGGTGATGTTGTGGTGCACATAACTCCAAGTCTAAAAACAGCAACAATTTGATCCAAATAACTTGATTCCTTAATCTCATCATCCAATATTGATTCAACAATGTAACTTGGTTCCCTGTAATGCATTTGAACCCGCTCGGCTAAGTTCATATGATCGTCTCCACTTATAGCTTTCCTTCCTGTTGTTAACTCAAGTAACACTACCCCAAAGCTATAGACATCGGTTTTTACATTCACTTTTTATGTATACGCGTATTCTGAAATTTTAGGGCTACCACGTCTTAGATAAATGCATTTAATGATCATATAAAGAAAAGGCAAATTTGTATTTTTAGTCCCACAGAATTGGACTCTCAACACTTTTGATTCCGCGCTTACAAAATAGCCTTCTTTGTGCAATTTTTTTAGGAGGCTTTGCATTTTGGTCCTACCCCCCCTTATTTTCCATTCATTTTTTGCACTTTTAGTCCCCCACATGACTTGATTTTGAACTGTTGGTCCCAAATTAGATGGAAAAGGGGCGATAAGATTGCAGTCAAAAATATAATTTTATAAAGCGCGAGAATAAAAAGTGCTGAGTGTCTAGTCTTTTGACCTTTTAAGAAGTTTGAAGATACAAAAGAAAAACATACCAGGGGCAATGTAGCCAAAAGTTCCAGCAACCGCAGACGCTGTTTCAGGATCTCCACGCATAGTTAGCATCTTCGCCAAGCCAAAATCTGCGATTTTTGCGTTGAATTCCGAGTCTAATAGTATATTGCTTGATTTAATATCGCGGTGAATTATTGGTGGAGAGCAATCATGGTGCATATAGCAAAGTCCTTGTGCTGCTCCAATGGCAATATGCAGCCTCATTGGCCAATCCAGTTTTGTGATTGAGCTAATAGAAACAGGGGATGATTCCCTTGTTTTATTACAATGCAGCCATTGATCAAGGCTCTTGTTTTCAAAGTACTGGTACACAAGAAGCTTCGTGTTATTGCCTGAGATACAACATAAAAGCTTTACTATATTGTAATGTCGAATAATTCCCAGTGTCTGAATCTCAGCCGAGAATTCCTTCTCAAGCCTTTCGTCCGATTTTCTCTCATTCCGTGTACTTCTTACAGCTACCGTATGGCCTGTACTTTGATTGATGATAACTCGATAAACCAATCCTGACCCCCCATTTCCAATCAGATTATCATTTGTTAAACTAGATAATATGTCAGTTTCATTGAAATCCAACTTTTGAAATGAAATCATCTCCCATTCTTTTTCTTGGTTGTTCAAATTAGAAGGCACACTTTTCATTCTTTCATGCATCATTTTCAAGCATTTTCTTGCCAAGTAATAAAATATTATAGATCCCACAATCCCACAACCAATTGTTACAGATATGATAATGATTAAATGCTTCTTATCATGCTTCACTTGGCATTTTAAAAAACTTTGGATTCTGTAATTAGAATTACACAACTTAGAAGGACAACCAGGAAGCCCCTCGGTCCTATTATCAGAACAAAGATTTGAAACATCAAAGCAATTCTCAGTATAGGATTGATCCGATAACTCATAAGGAATCTTGCCCGAGAATTTGTTGAAACAAAGCCTAATTACTGTCCAATTTGATATCAAATGAAACATGTTCTCTGAGATGTCTCCAGAGAGTTGGTTATAAGACAAATCCAATGAACTTAACCTTGGCAATTCGTAATAACCTTTAGGTATAGTTCCGTAGAAACGGTTGTGCGAAAGATTTAGACTTTGTAAACTGAACAAACTCATGTTTTCTGGCAATTCTCCAGACAAATTGTTATAAGCTAAAAACAAGTAGTATAACCGATGAATACGGAAAACTCCGTCTGGGATCGAACCACTGAACGAATTCACCGATAGATCCATCACGAATAAATTTAAATTCCCTATCTCATCAGGGATTGTACCATTGAACTGATTATCAGAAAGATCAATATACATTAAGCTTTGAGATTCTATTTTTTTGGTATCTCACCAAACAATCTGTTTCCGTAAAGAGATAATTGACGAAGCCTTTTCAAAAGAAACAACTCACCTGGGATTACTCCGGATATTACATTCCGGGACAAATCCAATATTTCTAAATCTGAACAGTTATATAAACTAGAAGGAATGTAACCTGATATGTTATTGTAAGCCAGGTTGATTGAAACGAGGTTTTTGAGGAGACATATGGTTGTTGGGATAGTTCCATTTATGTTTTTTCCTGCTAAACGTAGGCTGGTTACTGCACCAAAAGTGCACTCGATTTCTGGCCAATTGCACGGTGATGATAGTGAGTTCCATGAATCAAGTGATGGAGGATCACCCCAATGTTGTTTCAAATTCAACAGAATCGTCTGATCATCAGAAAATAAATCCTGTGAATTTACATGATGACAGAGAGCAAGAATCAACAAGGAGAAAAGGGATGCCATTTCTTTTGCAAATATGAATATGGGATTCATAGTCATATAATACATTGATCATAGTGTCCTTCTCAGCAATTAGTCAATGAAATTCATATTTTAATGTCTTGAATGTTTCAAACTATGTACTATTAAACCTCAATATGTTTAGGCTGGTTGGTTGATTGTCGATCCTAAAGATAAGTCATCAACAATATGTAGATTAGGTAAGTGTATGGTATTTTGGTGGAGAAGCCTGAAAATGGTAAGCAAAAATCCAAGGTCAATGAAAGGGCTTTTAGAATAAAATGTATCTATAAGCAATATTTATGTGTGTATATTATTCATAATAAAGGACAAAGAAATGCCATTTCACCAGTATTATTCTGAGAAAAGCAGAACTGGTATACTCCTTTCGTGACCATGGACAAAAAAATGCTTTCAATTCCATTAATTTTGCTAACAAATAAATGTATGTGATGCAAAAATTGTAGATACATACATACATACATACCAACTTCGCAGCTCACAACCTAGCTTCGTGGGCCTTAGCTTCAGATTGGTCGTCTATGATCCCTTTTAATTTAATTCCTTTTAATGTTTTTTGTGATGGTGGTTATCCCATCTTTGATTTGTTTGAACCTTTTGTATGATGTTTGTTTTTTATTGAAGTATTGAATTATCAAAAAAAAAAATTTGAAGAATTAACTGCGCGCTAAGAAAACTTTTCCGCCACAAAACTAGGGTTAGCTAGGGTTTTCGCCGCTCAGCGAGATGGAGTGCTGCTATCGAATTTGATTTGATAATTTTTAGGATTAATTACAGGACCTTCCCTAAGGTTTGGTGTAATTCGCGTCCAATCCCCTCCAAGAATCATAATTACAATAACCTCCCCTGAGATTTCAAAAACCTTACAAAACCCTAAGGTACACTAGCGGAGTTTGGACGAAATCTGTGATATGACTTCATTGACCTCGTCAATTTTAATTAAAAAAAATCAGAAAAAAAAATCCGATTAACAAAATTAATTTCCTATTTACCCTTGCATTGATGCACAAAATTATCATATTACCAATGCAAAATTTAATTATGAATGGATATAAAAAAAATCATAATTGCACATTGGTACCTAAACTTTTAAAAGACTAATTTTATACATAAAAGGAATCAAAAACCTAGCCTTAACTCTAACCCCCCACGCCAACCCACCCGCCGTTCCTACCGACACTTCTCCTTACAGGCCGTGCCACCGGCCTGGGATCTACGATCCCAGCCCAGACTGGTGACAGATTAGAAGGAGAAGCCAGACCGACGGCACGGCCTGGGAGAAGAGGTGCCAATGGGCGGGGGGGGGGGGGAGGGGTTAGGGATGGTGAGATTTTTTTTATAATAAATATATATTAAAATTATTTATTGATTTACTAATATTCGTAAATATGTACATAAGGTATTATTTTCTATTTCATAGTAAAATATTTTATTAATCCTTAATATTATGTACAACTAAGAAATATTAAAAAAAATTATTTTATAATAATTATTTTACTAAATTGGGTACTTGAGTGAGTAATTTTAATTTTTGTAAAAAAAATTAGCTAAAAGCTTACAAATTTTTTTAGTACGGGTTAATTATGAACATGTGATCATTTTTATAATGTCTAATAATTTTTGTTCAAGTTTTTTACTTCTCATGATTAAACGCAATTCATTAATTTATCCTTGTACTTTAATTATGATTTTTTTAAAATTATTAATATTACGGGTTAATTACATTTTTATTCATGTTCTACAGTTTTTTTCTTATAATTAACCATAATTTATTTCAAAAAATATGAGAAAACATTGATATGCTATTATATTTTTATTTTAAGAATATATATATACTAAAAAACTGATTATAAGTTTCATGTGAATTTACAACATTTTCATCCATTCATAATCATAATCCTTACAATGAACACCCTCCCATATATCAAACATAACTAAGGGCATAATTGTCCACGAAAATTGCTACAGTAATATCAAGGGTAGAATGGGGTTTTCAATAAAATTAGGGGGACGACGTCAGCAAAAACTAACGGATGTAAGGTTTTTGAAACCTCAGGAGAGGTCATTGTAATTATGATTCTTGGAGGGGATTGGACGCGAATTACACCAAACCTTAGGCCATCTCCAATGAAGAGGGGGGGCTCGGGCTCCGGAGCCCCGGGGCTGCCCCTGCCCCCACCCCGAGCCCTGCCTAGTCGTCTCCAATGGTAGGGCTCCGATGTTAATTTAATTCAATTTTCAACTCTTGCCCACTCTCACTTATAATTATAGTTTTAATTTTATTTTTAATATTACTAATAACTATAATAATAATATTTAAATATTAAAATAAAAGAGAGTTGATAATAATAAAATTAAAATTGATTCAAAACACGAGTTACAACATTAAATAAACGGCACACACAAAAATAAGAAGAAAATTAAATTGTTTGTGTAAGTGTTTAATTATTATTTCAACTAATTCGACATTTTTATAAATTTATAGCCACCAATCATGAATCGAAATTCACTTCGTCTCTTCAAGACTTGTGCGGGTCCGCGACCTGCGGACACAAATGCAGTCAAATTCTCTAGCTTCCGGACAAACCCAATTTTTGGATATTCAATTAACAATTGGTACTAACAATTTTTTTTTTTAATTAAATGCAAAAAAATTATCTCCATATTATTTTTTTTATTATTAAACAATTAATTTAGAATTTCTTGAATGAAAAAAATATTTCTCCATATTTTTATTTTTATTAAACAATTATACTTATTGAACTGTTAAAAGATATAATTTCACATTTATTACTTGTTAAGTAATAAATGGTATTTCCTTTCATTTGAAAACACGCATGAATACTGACGGTTCACATAAATCCCATTCTTTTACCAAATCAACAAACAAATAAAGAAGAAAAAAAAAAAAACTAAGAGGGGCGCGTGCAAAACACGCGCCCCTCATCTTCTTCAATAACCCACGCGGCCCCCGGGCCGCAGCAAGGGCTCGCCGCGCCCCGCAGGCCACCCCGTTCCCGCCCCGCCACTGAGCCCGCCCCGCAGCCCCAACCACTGGACTTCATTTTCCCTCCCACCCCGACCCCTGCCCCGAGCCCGGCCATCTCCATTGGAGATGGCCTTAGGGGAGGTATTTTTATCTATTTTAGGAAATATATAATTGTTGAATTATTAATCCAAATACACGCCTTCATGTTTTTGTAATTTGTATATACACTATTTTATAAATTATAAACATAGGTATCTTCTTCATAAAATATAGATAATTTTTTTTTTTTGATAATTTGATCAGAGATAAATTGATCAGAGATAAAAATGGCTATTTTCATTTAATAACGATAATGGGGTTCTTTCAACCAAAGAAAAATATTTAATAATGATAATAATTGATTACAACACTTTACCGTCATGGATAGATGTTCCTATAATGAAATTTAAAATATTAGAAAATTCGGTAATTATTGAAAAATCAAGAGGTTCTTATGCATGCAACTTCATTATTATATCACAAATAAATTGGTAATTAATAATTCATTCAATTCGATATTACGAGATAAGAAACATCACTATATTAGTAAAAAGGAAGAAGATACTATTAAGGTAGCATGCAATTAAAAAAAAGAAAAAGATAGAATGCTAATATTATCATGTTTGATATGTGCAAATAATATGATTTTAATCTTATCGCCAGTAGACGTTCTTCCAAATTTATAAGAAAGATAAAAAATCATAATTCACTCAAACAATCATTTACCAAAGTAAATCCATAAAACTAATGCTAACAAGACATACGAATATGATCAACTAAACAATTGTCTTCCTAACTTGCCAAAAAAACAAACTCAACAGAAATGTGCTCGATCGCTCTATTTTGTCTGTCAGTCCTTAACTTGGAAAGGCTCGTAGGTTTTGAGAGATTTACCGAGCCCTTGAATCGAGCCACAAATCGCAGCAATGGCAACAAGCAAGCATAACATATTTATGAACTGTAAACCGAGCCACCTCCTAGTCCACCATCCGATTTTATTTTTGGTAATGTACATTTGTATCGGAAAATACACTGTCAAAGGCCAATATCCCATAGCTCCAAGGAACGCAAGTACATCATTAAAGAAAGGCAACACCATTGCGAGAAGTGTAGCAACGCACACGAATAAGCTTCTCCATATCAATCGAAGAAAGTTAATTCTAATCATCCATCTTTTGCTTCTACAGATTCTAATCATGTATTCTTCAGTTACAACCTTCGACTTTGGCCATTTCTTTGCTGCCCATTGTTCAACCGCACCAAATACAGGCTGTGCAAATACCTGTGAAACAATATACATATGTCACATGCATTTAGAGAATCAATTATTTATTTCTCATGAGAAAATGATTGAATTAATTAAGACATACCTGATAAGCTCCAATTAGGTGCACCACAATGGCAATGTTGCCTGCATCAACCAACCAATATGGCTCGTAAAATCCAAACCCGGTTAGTAGATTTCCCGGTGCATCGTTTCCAAACGCAGCATAACCGAAGCATCCACACATCATATAGAAAATTGTCGTGGTTGAGATTCCAACAATGTTGGCCCTTTTCATCACTTGGTTCTCGGGAGGTGATGATTTTAGAGTATCCTAAAAGCAAGTAAGGCGTGTTTGGTTATTATTACTACATATATAGTTTTGTTAGTTTAATTAATCCATGAATGAGTATTGTTTATTAATTTACCTGAATTTCTACAAGAATTTGAGAATAAGTGTAAGCAAACGCAATGCATCCAAACGCACGGAATATCCTCCATGTCTTATCGGCTGCTGATAAACCTATACCGATCTCCATGCCTGTAAGAGTTGTCCTTTTTCCGTCCCCTGTTCAAGGAATTTAAATAACGATAATTATTTGAAAATTTATCCAATTAAAAATTAGTATTAGAATATAAAAGGTCACCTGAAATAACTTTTGCCAAGGCAAGTCCAACGCCTATAGACGCGTACCCAAAAGACATAACAGCTGCGATAAAGGAGAGAATCGAGAGGTTGTGGAAATTTGGAATTTGTGACAAAAAGAGTTCAAGAATTCCCAATCCAATCATATATGGATTATGAGAGACACTGCATTCAGCTTCATGCCCTCTTTCGTGAAAGCAATCTGATTTCTCAACGGCACTGAAAAATGCAAATATTAGCTTTTGAAATCAATAGTTGACTATTTATCATCCATAAGTTCAAATTTTGTAAACAACATACGCCATGCTTATCGAGGCTGTGATCGTATATCCAACTATCATTCCACTCAAGTTGGCATACTGAACCAAAGCACAAGCAATATACATTCTGTCGCCTGATTAAATCGAAAAGGTCAGTAACAAATCAAATTAAGAAACCTTAATAAAGCCATAAATGGGATTATATATTATATGTATACCTAAGTTGTTTTTGACAACTTCTTTGTATGAATAATTGCGTTTTCCAGTTCCTGGAGATCGATAACAGTCAGCTAGGAGGCTTGAAGTGTATAGTGTGATGCCGGAAAACATTAGAAGCGTGATAACTCCGGCTATCCATCCGAGCTGAGCCACTCCCCACGCGAGGGACAGGACACCGGAACCTATGACTGCTGTAATAATGTGTGCACTTGCTGTCCAAATGTTCCCTAATCAAAAGACATAAACAGAAGACATGTTAATTTGGTGACTCCAAAAAAATGTGGAAAAAAGGAACACATGTCGACTCCGTGTAGTTGTGGTGAAGTACTAAAAGACATAATAGAGATTAAAGCTAGTGAGGTCATGATAATAAATGTTCTTGGAATTGATCAAAAAATGACAAATGTTAAAGAAGCACATTATTTTACAAAATTTATGATGAAATGTGCATCAGCATCATGAATCAATGTCTGCACATTTAGAAAAGAAAGAAAGAAAGAAAGAAAGAAAGAGTACATAATGTTTTTATACAGACCCAAACCAAACAAAAAATGTTTTTATACAGACTTTTGCACTTCTAAATTTCAAGAATCTAAGGCAAATCAATTCAAGTTTTAGTTTCTTCTTTCTAATCTCCTTTGAGGAATTTGAAATTATTTCATATAAAGGAGTACTATTGACAAGCAGTTATTAACTTCAATTTCCTTTTCTTTTTCCTTTTCTAAATTCTATACGCAAACTCCGATAACGGTCACGAACCCGGCTTTCATGGGTTAACCACCCACCCATTACAAAACGGGTCGACCTATTCAATTTTCCTTTTTCCGCTTTCCTTCTTTTTTGGATCCAATCCAACAAGTGGATCCTGGCTCAACCTATTATTTTTTTCTTTTTTCGCTTTCCTTCTTTTTTAGATCCAATCCAACCAGTGGATCCGGACTCGACCCACTTTTTAATTCGTTAACTCGAACTGGTAGCCGACCCCTTCATTTATTCGGTTTAGAGTTCTTTTTTGGGATACAATGGCATAACAACAAAAACAACAATATATAGTAGTGCATATATAAACAAGTTGGGTAGATTTTAACCCCACTAATATTTTATGAGGATTTTTGAGTGGCTCCAAAAACTCAAAAGCAATGGACTTTAAATGCCAATTTAAGTAAAACTCTTTTTTTAAAGCACAAAATAGCACTATAACATCAAAAGTAAAGAACTATTCCAAAAGAGTACTAGTATTAGAAATGCTCAAAATTCAAAAGACCAAAATGAAATTGTTTCATTATTACTTAGTACAAGAAAAACATATATAGGAGTATATGCATGCTGATTAAATAACATACCTGTTCTTTTGGGCTTGCCATCATCATCTACCTCTGCATTTCCTGCAGCTTTCTGAATCCCCAAACCAGATTCAACAGCCCCAAGCTCATTATTCTGATCCACAAATCTCACCATTATTAGCTACTTTTCTTCTAACCAACTCTGTATTTACAGCCCCAGCTGCACACTATTTTCCCAGGAAAAAGAAAATGATCAATTTTATAACTTTAGTGAACAAGAATTCCCAATCATGCATAAAGTGTAGTAAAGCAAAGGGATACTTGTAATAAATAAAAATTGTGCTAATAGTAATATGTATATGAATTATGCTGACCTTTTATCTGAGTTTATCAAGACAAGTGTGAAATGCAGAGAAATTAAATTCATTGAGTGGCAAGACAAATAAATGTGCTTCAACTACTTATTTTGGAAGATTGTAATTAAAATGGTGGGAAGATGCAAAAGGGTTTCAACCAATTGATCAATAATATGTTCTTGTTCTTTGCAACTTAGGATTAATGTTTTGTTTTTTCAGTGTAATAAAGAACATCTAATTAGGTACTTATAATATACTGTAATATGTTTGTCCGATTAGTGTGGTAGTGTGGCATGACTGATCTGATATATATGTTGAATCTAAGAGCAAGCCAAATGCTTTTGACTCGCACAATACAAGGCCTAAACTGAACTACCATGAGGAAATTGAGGAAGATAACATTGATTTAGTATGTAGTATGTTCTTTTTCATTTTTCATTTTATTTTTATTATTAAAAGCTGTTGGTTTAGACAGAGCAGTATCAGATTTTTATCCATTTCAATGAGCCAAACAAATTTTGGCCTCTCAGGTTTAAAGATGACTATTTATGAGATTTTCTATAAGGTTGAAGTCTAATAGATTTAAGATAACATTTGAGATTTTGTTCTTTTTAACGGTTTGACTTATTTGTATATTGGGGAGTCTAGAAAATAATATTGAAGCAAATGGCACCAAATTGTTATTTTTTGAAAAAGGAAAAAAAAAAAATCAGCAACATGTCTTTATCTTGGCTAGCTTTTGGCATTTAGCTTTTGCCGTCGTGCACCATATTTGAAACTCTGTTGGGAGAGGTTCCCGAAAGGGATTTAAACCCTTGAAAAACAAAACAAAAAAATGTTACGAGGAAAACCTAAAAAACGTGTTCAAACTTTGTTCGTTTAACAATCAAAACAAATTTAACCTCATTCGGTTCGAATCTTTATTGACACTTTAATAGGAAAAAGGGTCGTTGCTCGTCAAATTACAATCATTCGTATGTCCCAAAACGATTATAACCATGATTCCCAATCTCATATTAACTGAGTTATTATACAAAGATATGACCACTCATGTTTTTCTAGGTAGATGAGCATTCCCAGCAGGCGAATTTTACATGCTTATTGCCATTAAAGAGAGAATCAGCGCCGTCCTTTACCAGCATCACAGTATTAGTCAACGATAACCAGAGTCACAGAAAAGGTTAAACTGCAAATTGAGAAAGCTAACCAAAAATAAAAATGTGATGTAATCATCGAAGGAGCGAGTTTCCCCCAAACCCACCCTCCATTTAATTTAATTGAGAAGACACGCTCATTATTCAAATCAAATTTTAAGGTAAAAGTGCGTCAAGCTTTTTAAAATGAGAAATTATAAACCAAAGCATCTGCAAATTCTTTTGTAATTGAAACAAATGGTAGTGAGATATTAATATGTTGGCCTTTCGCGTAATTCAAAACAGATTAACTGAAACTTGGCCAAGAACCAATCTTTTCATCAAAATAATGTTTCACTAGCAAAATTCATCCAAGAAATGCCCAGAAAAGCTACAAATCACTTACACGAAAATGGCTAGATATATTGTTGAAAAAATGGTTAACATGCCAGCGATAGCATTTCCCTTTTATGAGGACGAATTAATATGAAGAACCAGCAATACATTTATACAATATGCAAGGCAGTACAAGCATATAAGCTACTATAAGGCAGACTTTAGACTTAGGACTATCAAAACATATATTATAAAATGTTGGTATGAGTGCTAGACAAGTAAATCAAAATCAATGGACTGTGATGAAGCTTCTGATTTATAAGAAATTTCCATTTCTCTGGTCTTCAAACTCCAAGGTAGCTTGGAAGCACACTGAAGCCAAGTGCTAAGCCATCAAGCAGCTACTCCCTACACAAATTTCCAAAAGATCAACACACATCTCAAAGTATTTAACGTGGGCATCACATAATACTTGAGCAAAAACAAGCAAATAAATTCAACATATTACTTAACGCGAGATGGAAAAATCAAAAGAAAATTAATACAAATTCCAAGAGCTCATCATTTGGTTTTTGATATGGCAACAGCGTTTAAAATTGATATTCATCATGGCATTGAGGATTGGTGAGTTAAATTTGAAAGTTTATGTCGGTAGCTATTTCACAATACTCACCAAGTGTTAGTTACAGTCAGAGTGACAAAGAGTCACAATAAGGGTAATAAGATTTCCCCTTTACATAAAGAAGCAGCAGGGAACATTGCAACCGGGGTGTGGGGCAAAACCACAATATTATTACCCAAAAACTGAGTAGGAACCAACAATATCATATGCTCTTAAACCCACTAACTAATACAAACCACCCAATATTGCTAGAGATGAACACAAACAACGTAGAAAATGTGGTAAATTAAGTGGAAAAAATTATTGGACCAGATGGACACCATACTTGATGCTAAAACTCTAAAAAAGAAACTTCCATTGATAGAGTTCGTGCTTAATCTATAAAATCTAAAATTTCCAGTTCCACTGAAAGTATAGAGGGTGACTTAAGCAACAAACAGCCAAAACCTTCCACGTCGCAGCATCAAGTAGTGTCACCTTCCATATTATATGACGTAGTCGTAGAAGCTCGATGATTCATAAATTGAAAAGGCACATCTACAATAACAATGCTGGTCCTCAATTGAAATAGTTAAGATTGTAATGTGATCATTGAAACAAAGAACAGAGAAAGAAAAGAAAAGGAGAACATTGAAAAAGAAAAGGAGAAAGAACAAATGATTTGCTTGAACCTGTTATATCTAAATCCTGATATTGGAGTCACAAATGATAAATCCCATATAAACCAAAACTAAACCTGCCAATCTACAGATCACTATGATAAAGGCAAAACTATTTGTACAGTCCACTTACCAAAATACTATCAGCTGATCTCATTTGTACTCAAATGATGGAGGACTCGGAGCATCAAAGCTCTCCAAAACTTTTGTCTTGCTTCCATCACTTGTACCTGTCTCCTCGTTCTTCCCACCACCAAAAAGTCCTCCAAGCCATGAAGAGGAAGTGGACGGGGATGAAGATGATGATGATGATCCAGCCCCACTACTCTCGACATTTACTGGAGCTTGACCAGGCAATTGACCCATCGGATATCCAGGCGCACCCGCCACATTGGGTAATGGCTCCTCCATAGGAGGAAAGTTCTGAGGTGCACTCATAATTTTATTCAACATAATCCCAGCTCCTTCAATCAAAGCAAGCAATACACCACCAAATAATGCTGATCGTGAAGCAGCACCTAATCCCTGACGCATCTGCAGGAATCCTCCAGTTGCTGCACCAGCTACAATAGAATTCCAAGGATCCTCTTTCTGACGAACATAAACCATTGTGCAATCAAAGGTGGAAAAGAGTCCACCCCACACAGCAAAACTACCTCCAACACGAGGAGCATTCATGCGAACAGCTTGAGTGGCCCCGATCAGACGCTCGCCTTTAGGAGAATTATAAAGGCCCTTCAAGAAATGGAAGGCTGAACCACCAACAGCACCCATTCCAAATGCTCCACCAACGTCATCGAGGATGCGGTCGGGGCAAGGTTCTCGAGATGTTTCTGGGGTCCCCATGAATCAGAGATGAAAGGTAGTGGAAATTGAATGCTGATTGACAGATCAGAGTTAGGTACAACATATTTTTATTATAAAATAAAACTAATAATAGATGCAATTATGGATTAAAATTTTGTTTCCGTTTTATGTTTCCGTTAGATATTTGAAGCTTTCTGCCAAACTTTCGGGAAACAACAAAGTGTAAATCAAACAAACATGTTGAAGCAACCATTATCTCTTTAATTTAGCTATAAATCAAATGATCAGTTTTAAGAATGCATAATATAACCTAAGCTTCACAGCACATGATCTAAGTAAGAGCCTTTTGATCAGATACAGGTAAAATGGCGATAGAGATACGAAATAAGAGCTCGAACCTAAATATTCTCATGAAATCAAACAAAACGTACAGCGGAAAATCTTCTACATTACTGTTATTATAATAAGATGAGAGGAATGATAAAAATTATGAAGAACGACAGAGAGCGGCTAGGGTTTTACCTGAAACGCAGCGTTTCGTGCTTCGAAAAGTGGAGAGGAATGCCGGTGGTGGTGCTATGCTAAACGGTAGAAAGAGGACGTCGATTATAGGGTTAATTAATATTGGGCCATTGGGCAAAATTATTTGGGCTAGTAATGACATTCTTAATGGGCCACACGAATGGAATCTTGTTGTCAGTCCATTTTCGTTGTATATTAAAAGAGTTACAAAAGATAAAAAAAAAAAAAAATATTAGTTCTAGAATTACTAACTTCATTTTGTTTTTGTTGATTCGAAAATTAAAAAGAAAATTGATATTCGATGAAAGAGGACGTCGATTTTAGGGTTAATTAATATTGGGCCATTGGGCAAAATTATTTGGGCTAGTAATGACATTCTTAATGGGCCACACGAATGGAATCTTGTTGTCAGTCCATTTTCGTTGTATATTAAAAGAGTTACAAAAGATAAAAAAAAAAAATATTAGTTCTAGAATTACTAACTTCATTTTGTTTTTGTTGATTCGAAAATTAAAAAGAAAATTGATATTCGATGAAAACAGTGAAAATTTTGATCTATAAGAATACACATGGTGCGGTTTACAATTTTATTAATTAAATTAGTACAATAGAGGGAGGGAGTAGTGACTGCTGTTGTAGGTCATAAAATATACTTACTTTTAATGTTAATGTTGGAATAATTGTTGTGTTCAACATTATTATGGTTGACTAGTGGATTTTTTGCTAACTTAAAGTAAATTATTGATATATTGGTAAAAAATACTTTTCTAGTTCTATATAATTGGAAGTTTAGATTTTTTATTACATGCTTTATAAAATAGTCTTTGTTTGGTGTCATAGTATTGACTAGTTTTGCACTTTAGTCACCCAAAATGCAATAGGACAAAAGGAATAAAGATAAAAAATTATGAGAGACTAAGATTCGAATTTGAGAGACAAACAGACCCGACCGACCGTGAGCTAAGCAATTACTTAATGGAAAGGAAAATGATGAAGCGATGACAACCTGGACTGGCGGTTGGCTTGGAAGCATTTGACAATAGAAACTGTATGGCAATGGCATGAGCTTAATTATTTCTGAAATTTATTTGAGAAATTCTATAAATTAACCCCAGCTGGAGAACAAAAACTATCGCACGACAGTGGCCCTAAAGTACAAATTGATCCAAATCTACCAAGTTTTCACTAGGGGAAAAAAAAACGGAATTCATCCACGTTTACAAATACCATAAAACACGTTTTTTCCATATTTAGAGTTTTCTATCGTAACGAGCACTTGCATTTTTCCTTGTTCCCTCCAGGATTGTTTTGTCGGCAGCAATGAAGTAGGAAGCTATGGTTGCTGTACAAAAATCAAGTAAGCAAAAAAGTTACAAAATACCTGATATTAGCTTTTCACAGAGCATTATTTATTTCAGTAATCTTTTAAAAACCAAATAAACAAATTTTATTGTTAAAGAAGTTTATTCTATGCTAATACGGAATAATCTTTTCTTAAAAATGTCATTTTTCTAAAGAAATCTAATCATATTTTATTTTGATTAACTTCAGTCGCATAACTACCACATTTATCATAACATGGGGTTGGATAAATTGCCTCATTTATCATAACATTGGGTATGGGGGTGGGGGAATTGCTACATTTATCATAACAAAGACTAGGTAAACTGTCACATTTTCGTAACACAGAGAGGGGATAAAATGCCACGTATAAAAATATCAGGGAGGCGGTGTGAAACTTTTATAAGATTACAGGGGTGTAGAGTGCTCTTTTTCAAATCACAGAGAGGTTAATTGAACATTATGAATATCACAGGGGGTAAATTACCATTAACTCTTAAAAAATCTATTTGTGTAAGCAAACTTGATTTTTATAGGTAATAATTAGCATTTTCTTCTCTGATATGTGTAAATTGAGATTTTGAACATTCAGTAGGAAAATAAAATTTATCGGCCAAGTGGTAGTGATTTGCGACCTCCAGAGGCGAGACTCAAGTTTGAATCCTGCTGGACACACCACACTAGGAATGATCTATACCATTTGCACTATTCGATCCGAGCTGTATATATACAGTCTAGTAGATAAAATAAAAAAAACCTTATCCACATTTTCTCGCGACTCTATTGTATATTTTATATAAAATTGATAGATCGATAATAACATGGATACTCAAACAAACTTCATGCTATAAGTATATAACACATACCTCCGGATATGATGAGAGCTTGGCCAGTGTAATTTAAATTTGCCTTCGCCCAAGGAATTGTACGGACTGCAACCAACTGAAATCGTAGAGTATTGATTACTAGCTAATATAAAACAAAATTTCCCTCTCTAATGTGCAATATTTATGTGAATTTGAAATCCAATGTGTTCAACAATAAGCAAATAGATAGGTTTTTAAAAAATTAAAATCTACAGACAATTGAAAAAAAAGTTTTATAAATTTATTTTCATAATTTTGTATCCTTTAGTTCGAAATCTCTTTATTCAAACATTCGAAATGTTTGTCATGAAAAATAAATTAAAGATAGGACTAAAATACCGTTGGTATTGCAGTGGCCACACATGTAACACAAGCAGCTTTGAATCCTGCAATGGCACTGGCTGCAAATTGTGCAAAATTTATGAAATACTTATTAGATCCACAAGATACCTTAAAATAATTACAAAAGAAAATGAAACCAATTTTTCAAAAAAATTGTTAACGCGAATAAAGAAAATTAAAATTATTATTATTTCATCTTAGTTACCTTGGGTGCAATTTCGAGCATCTAGTTTGTGTTGAGTTTCACTCGACGACGCCATTTCTATTCTCGTTTTCACCAATTAAATTCTCCACGGAGAATAATCAAACATAGACAAATAAAGTAAACAACACAACAAGAAATGGAAGCACAAAAAGAAAATAGTTGGGAAGTTTAGGATAGGTGATCCTTAAATTTTGTATATGACACAAATTAATGAGTGGTTTTCATTATTTGGAAGGTAGTTAAATCTATCCTTACTATAGTAACTAACATTATGACTAGTGTTTTCTTTAATTTACCCCTCCATTATTCATGGTTGTAAGTAAATACATGATTTAGTAATTTAACAAAAGAAAATGGAGAAAAAAGTTACATATATAAAAGAATTCAAAATGAATTTTTCTGAAAATTGTAAACAATCACAAGTTTAAGACGTGAGCTCGAAATTTAGATGTTGAACATAGTAAGTAGTATCATTTTCGATTATGAAACTATATAATCTGAATTCATTAAGATTCCAATAATTCTACATTTATATGTCTTTGCACGTGAATTATGTTACATATGGTTGCAATTCACGTGAATATTGGCAAGTTTATATAATTGTTTGAAATTAAAGGGTGCATTCAATACGATGAATGATCTGGATTACACAAATAATGAATCATTGTTGTGTAATCATGCACATTTGTTTTGTACCAAATATAAAAACAATATTCATGAAATCTTCTTATAGAAATCACAATATCTCAAAATAGTTAGTTCTTCAAACAAAATTTGAAGAGGAGAGTATATGCAATTCAATCATAATAAGTGGCTAACGATATGTCTAATTATAATAGTTACCATCGATAAGACCGTAGTATAACGTAAAAGATGAGGTCCCAATACTATGAGATTTCGAGTTCGAGTCCCACTAATGTGGATAATTTTATCTACTTTAGTACTAGTATGTGTAATTGTAAATGGTTATTTTTGTAATTTAGTACTAGTCGATTGATGTAATTATGTACTTACCTTTGCAGTAAAGAAAAAATTATAAGAGTTGGTGAGTTACTCTCCAATTCATTAACTAGCATCATTAGAAATAGCTTGTGTCTACATTATATAAAGAAAAAATTATACAATTGAATTAACTTTTTAAATGCAATGAGTTATTTGGACCATAAATAGATAGTTATTGTATGTTATCGATAGGATTAATTCTCGTTTGCCACATGATGAAATAGACATAAAATAATATTTTTATGAAAATTTTAAATGATTATTTTACCTCAGTTCATTGGAGATTGTACTCTATTCGCCCGAAATTGAGTATTACTCCTCCATGCACATACATAATAACATGGGGGTACGTCACATATTTAATAACTCAAAGGAGTTAATTGATCCACATAAAAGAACACGTAAGGGTAAACTGCTTCATATAAACTATAAAGTAACATAGACAATAAACTGATTTAACATAAAATCACACAAGGGGATAAATCGAATATATAAATAGCACAACACGTGTAAGTTGCTTCGTGTGGGCCAACTATACAAGGGCAATTTTTTCAGTTACATACATTTTGAAGGCTTAAAAATAAGAAAGACCGTGAGAGTCTTTTATTAAAACATATAAAAGTAAAATGTTATTTATTCAATTATTGAAAAATAAATTAAAAATTACAAATATCACATGAAATAAATTGTGATTGACTCCTGACGCATCATTTCATATACAATATTTTTACACAATATATTTACATGTCATTATTATTAGAACACATATATTGATGGACATATAATAAAAGGATAAAAATATGAAAGAAAGTGACTTCACTTACCTTGTCAAATTTCGGTCAAAATTTGAAAATAAATAACAACAGAAAAAATAAATATAACTAAAATAAGAAAAGAAAAGAAAAGAAAAGAAAAAGAAAAGAAAACAAAAGCCAACCCTATAGAAAGCTCCCTCTCAATTGCAGAAAACACAGCCCACTCCCTCTTTTTACTCACTTGTTCACCCTCTCCACATTTCATCGATCTCTGGTACGTTGAAACGCCACCGTTTCTATACATCCTATAAACATATTTGACTTTGTTTACATCAATTCAAATGCAAGCACAGTTACTCTGTTTTGATTCTTTTATTCTGGTTTAACATCATCTGATTTTGACTCTAGTGCGTGTTATATTGACTGTTTATTTTATTTTATTGATTTTTTTCAATTTCGATGATAGAGAATATGTATGTTGACTTTTTTTTTTTGGATTTGTGCTTTGAGAAGTGAATCAGTGTGAAATCTATTTTGGCATTGTATCTATAATCTGAAATTTTGCTATGTTATGGATTTAGCTGAACAATTTGAAGCGTTATTCTGTTACATTAGCTGATATTGACTATAATAAGAAAAAATTTGAACTACTTATGTGTTAATTATTATTATTTTTCGAAAAATGTTATGATGTGACCAATGTGTGTTGATCAATGTGTATTTGAAATTAATAGAACTATACATACATCACTGTGTTCTTTTGGCCCTAACCTTATTTAAGACCTCTGGTTGTTGATTTATGCGACTCATTGGTGGCTTCAATCGCACTGACTAGATGGAGCAGGTAAAGATTATTTATCCTGAATTTTTTGTGCATATAATGCATTTGTGATGAATTCTGATGTTTATTAATTTGGACCGCAGTATGAAAAAGTTGAGAAGATTGGTGAGGGAACGTACGGAGTGGTGTACAAGGCTCGTGATCGCACAACAAATGAAACTATTGCTTTGAAGAAAATCAGGCTGGAGCAGGAAGATGAGGGAGTGCCAAGCACAGCTATCAGAGAGATTTCTCTCTTGAAAGAGATGCAACATGGGAATATCGTAAGGTACATTAGTAATCACAATTAACATGGCTCCGAGGTATGATTGATAAGAGGAGAATGTTAAGGCAGGCTTTGTGACAAGAACATGTATATTTTGCTGCCAATTGGTATTCGTTCCTTATTTATGAGACCACTTTAGTTCATTTGATTATTTTGTTTCAGATGACTCTTGGTTAATTTGCAGACAAGTAACTTCTGATATCCATGCCACGTGCATTGAACTTTTTTCTATCAATTTTGTCACAGGTTGCAGGATGTGGTGCACTGTGAGAAGCGCCTGTATCTCGTATTTGAATATCTGGACCTGGATTTGAAGAAACACATGGATTCCTGCCCAGAATTCTCCAAGGATCCTCGTATGGTTAAAGTGAGTGACCTCTTTTCGCCAAGTGGACGTCCGGAACATGATGCTTTGAGATTTAGTTTGTTGTCTTAGGAGGTCATGGGTAGAGGATATAATGCCTTTCGAATATATATACTTACATAAAAACATATATATAATTATATAAGATGTGGGGTATTTAGGGGGTTGGGTGGTATCTTGTACAAAGACTGTTGCTAGAAAAAAATTTCTCTTAAATATTCTGGATGTAAGTTTATGTTAGCATCTAGAGTAGAAGTAAATCATGCAGGACTTTTGATATCACTCTCAGAGCTTCTAAGAAAATGAAGTCCGACACTTTTATGTTGTCACTGAGTCAATTTTCAAATCTGCAGATGTTTCTATATCAAATACTGCGTGGTATTGCCTATTGTCATTCTCACCGCGTCCTCCACCGTGACTTGAAACCGCAAAATTTGTTGATCGATCGACGTAACAATGTACTAAAACTTGCAGACTTTGGATTAGCCAGAGCATTTGGTATTCCTGTCAGAACATTTACACATGAGGTATATGTTTTATAACTAGATTTCTTTTTGCAGGTATATGTACTTCACTGATTAGTTTTTATTCATCTGCATGTCTAGCTTTTCGTTGAGGGAATGGTTCCTGATTTTCTTATGCATGAAAAACCTATAATGTACCAAATGCTATCTTTTTCCCCAATATAAACTTATTAGTTGCCAAGATTAAATGTTATTCTGTAATTATTTTTACTTGTAAGCCGCAAGAAAACAGGTCTAGAAAACAGTTACAAATTAAAATCACAATATTCTCAAAACCAACCTGTGCATACATTTTGCATTCCTTTTCCGTCAACTATCGATATTTTTTTCGCAGGTTGTGACACTATGGTACAGGGCACCAGAAATACTACTCGGATCACGCCATTATTCTACACCAGTGGATTTGTGGTCAATTGGTTGTATATTTGCTGAAATGGTTAACCAGCGACCATTGTTTCCTGGGGACTCTGAGATAGATGAACTCTTTAAAATTTTTAGGTGATAATCTGACCTAACAATGATTCCCATCTTGCAATACTCTCTTTCTTCTTAGATAATATTGTTGCCCATTGACGTGAAGATTGTCATGATAATAACATTCTTAACTTAGATCCTGGTGGTGTTTTTTATTCATAAAAGTGCTCTTCAATTTGGTTGTCTTGCTTAACTTTAAAACAGACCTACTTCACTTGTATTACTCATTGCGATAGGGTGACACATGTATGCGACATTTAGACTACCTATATCCCATAATATAATCTTACATTTACGACTCTTTCAAAATCTTTGGGGAATAGTGCGGGTTGAGATAGTTATTTGAGTAACAATTTAGAACAACCTCGAAGCATTTTAACATTAATTGCTAATTAGTTTGATTTGTTAAGTTTGATCAACGTCATTTTTTTACTGTTTCATTTTCTATTTCGACTATGAAGAGTCATGGGCACCCCAAATGAAGATACATGGCCTGGAGTGACGTCTCTGCCTGATTTTAAATCAGCATTTCCAAAATGGCCATCAAAGGTGATTGGAATTGGGATGAGTTTTCGTTATTCTTTTTCTTAATTCTCTATAAGGAACTCTTGAGATATATTTGTTCTCATTGTTCTCTTGTTTGCAGGAGTTGGCAACTGTAGTTCCAAATATTGATGCAGTTGGCCTTGATCTCCTTGGTGTAAGTTCATTTTCTGTTTGAAGCTGTAACTGAATAAAATATGAAGTACTTGTTTCTTATTTTATCCTTAAGCTATAAAAATTTGTTGGTAGCCCTATTCCCAATGGATGGCTCTTCTGTACAGCGTTTGCATTCAGGAAAGTAGCTTTATTTCGCTCTAGTGAAACTTACATAAGCTGCCCCTTCAAAGGACTATTGTCAGAATCTCATCTGGAGGATTCCTTAGATTATCATCACTGTTTTTTTTAGAAGAATATAAATGTTAATTTTCTCCCTATACATTATATGATTATAATATCAGCCTCAATTACTCATTTGAACTCCTTCCGCTTCTGCCCCAAATTATTTCGTATGATTTTGAAGGAAACTGATTTTCCTCTTCCTTTTGGCCTGAAAATTATCTGATCTTGACTTATTTATAGTTACTACTTGCAACCATTCTGTTTAGTTAGTTGTACTGATTAATTGTTTCACTCTTGCAGAAAATGCTACGTTTAGATCCCAGCAAAAGAATTACAGCCAGAAATGCTCTTGAGCACGAGTACTTTAAGGATATTGGCATTGTGCCCTGATTGGTCCCTCTTCATCCTTTGGTGAAAATGTATATTGGTATGTGCCATCTGTGGGGTTTTATTCCGTCATAGAGAATTGTGTGAAATGCGAGTGATTTATTTCCCTGTTTTTGATTCATTGGGTGTAATCCATTGTACATCGAAGTGGTTCTGGGCAAAGCAATTCGGAATTCTCGGTTATTGGTACTTTCATTTGCTCATACCCCTTTCTTGTGTGATTGTGTGAGTTTTTTCCTTTTCCAATATTCACACCTTCATTGTAACATCGTGCTGATGTAAAATATGTTAGATTTTGCTGTCTTGTCTGATCAATTAATACAGTATGCAATTTAATTGTTCAAATCAAATGTTACCTCTTTACTTTGTTTGGGATCAAGAAACTGTTCAAACACCATTACTCATTCCAGATGACAAGAGGTTGAAACCTTGCTTCATACTATATGTTTACCTCAGCTCATTGATTATCAATTTATCATTATATTCATAAATAAGATAAAAATGCAAATTTATAGAGTCAAATACTTCCAAATACTTTTATGTAGACATGCTAATGGTAAATTAAGAATGATTGACCTATTCACACGAGTCCTGAGTTTTCATGCCTGCATTGATATGGGAATTTGCAGGTGTTTTAACTTAAAAATCTATCATGTAGTTTCTTTCATACGTATTGCGTGTGGAAATTTTCACGTTCATAGGCAATTAGTAATTTTGGCACCCACAAGAAAGGGGTGTATAATAAACAAAACAAGTACATCAAATTATATTTTGTAGTTTTATAATGCATTCATTATTATTATTTTATTAGACAACTAGTACTTTCTTCTTTTCCCATAGCTTGGGATGATATGTGGCTTTCATCACCAATGTTCTTTTTCTCCAAAAGTTGAGTAATGGTTAAATGGGCCATCACATTATAAAAAAGAAACCCTAAAGCCAATATTCTCACTTCTACAAAAAGAAAATATTAATTAGGTTTTTACCGGTATAGAAATCACATGAAAACATCTAAGATCAATTAAAAAAGGCCCTATATATTGTGAAATGGAACTTGAAATTAAGATTCCTTGAAATTCTATTTTTCGAGCAAATCAGATTTATTCATACGCAATACGAACAATATAATTAATTATTACAAAAACTCTTATAATTGATCAATCGCTTCCATTGAGCCATATGTTATTTGATTCTATAAAGTGACACAATCACTTATTTTGCATTCTAGATCCTTGCAATTGTCCCATGCTCATTTAAATCCGGGACTTATCGAGCAACTTTGGCTAGCTGAAAAATGAAAAAGAATAATAATTAATTAATCGAAATTACATAATTTTTCATCCACGTCTCAAAGTGGGTAAGTCGGATTTAATTAAGGTATGAATATTTAAAAAAGAACAAGTAATAAGATGGAGGAAAACCTGAAAATAATTTTCAAGCTTCTTTTTAAGGGTTGCATACTCGTGTTTAACCTCTTGGAATGTTGTCATGCACCTGCAATATCAATAAGAAAATTAAGAATTAAATTGAAAAAGAAAAATTCAGTTGTTTACGAAATTTTCACTGAAACAATATATATACCCTTCGAAGTTCCCATCTTTGCTGTATTCTTGAAATTCAGTGCATTTCCTTTGTACTCTTTTGGCCCCGATGCTGCATAAACATGGGATGGGACGAACAAGTAAATACAGAGAATATAAAAAATAATTGTTGCTTTAGTAATGAATAAGGGCAATATATATATAAACTATCATTATTATGGATGAAATTTCTTGGTAGCATTGTAATTAATTTGTGTCTGCATGGTAAATTACATATTTGCCCTAGTTCAGTATTGTAGCAATATCTTCAATTTCTTTCCTCAATTAATAGTGAAATTTGTTTGGATTACAAAATATCGATCCTTATTAATTTTTGAAAAATATATAGAGCGGAAAATTAATGTTGCCCTTGTGAAATTCCAAAAAGGGCTTCTGAAATTCTTTTATGGAAGCCAAGTGCCCGTTTCATCTATACATAAGTAGATTGCTATTATTATTTTTTCACAGTGAAATTTCTTTTACTTTCTTCAAGTTCCACATGAAAGAAAATAATTTGAGTTCTTTTTCTCTACTGTTCTTTCGTGTTTCATGATTTCTTGCAAGGATTTTCATTTTAGTCCAATAATTTTCCACTAAGTTGGGGCAGTGAGAACCATGTGACAAATTGCAGGTTTGATTTGCAATTCTCCTAAGTTTGTCACACAGCTAGTCATAATTAATAAGCATTCTTGAGTTATGGAATGGACATCGATTGCATATAGCAGCATGACATGGTCGACTATTTTATTGTGATCGGATTTGAAGTATCAATACTCGTAAATTTCTAAAACGTCATATTAATTAATTATCAATGATAAATAGAATATATATATAGAACACATCTACAACAATTGTACAAAATATTTTTTTTCTTGGGAACCGGCTGCAGTATGTTGGTTAATACCAATTTTGACTACGTAAATCCCTCATAATTGCAAATGTGCCCCTGAAGTTTCACTATTCCCATTTTGTGCAATCCATTTTCCACAAACTAGTGCAGTATTTACCTTGAACTGCTACCCATGAATTGATGCATAACATCATCCAGTTTTTCAAAGTCGAAAGGTCTATCATCCCTGGACACAAAAAAGGGACAACAAATAGTATAGCATTAAGATAGATTATTAATTGCGCGCGAGGTTTACAATTGAGCTAGCTACTTACAGTGCCAAATCTATTTTTCGTAGTAATCGAGCCGAATCAGTGTAAAACAATTTGACTACCTCTTCCACAAAATTAGGGTTGGCTTCATCTTGCAAATCTTCTAATTGAATGAATTGTTCATCAAGATATCCCTAGAACACAAATATCAATAGATTAATCAAAGTAAAAACATTTTAATTATGTAATAACTATGTATATACTTGTGAAAGAAAAAAAGTCTTGGTGAAAATCGATCGAGCATGTTGTTAGTAAAATTGGCTATCGGTTCTTAATAAGATTAATAAATTTTTGTAACCTAAATCTAAATATTAATGCAGCCACATTTTTACAAGAAATCAATAAAAAAAAAAATGGTGAATCTTGGAATGAGAAAACCTCTAGATGATTGTTATGTCTCCAGATTACTGAACAATTCTTTTGGTGGCATAAATTTTTTTGGAAATTTTAAAATGTATTAATTAAAAAAGATTGTTTGATTCTCTCTCTCTCTCTCTCTCTCTCAAAAAAAAAAAAAAAAAAAAAAGATTGTTTGATGCCAATTAATCATGCAAAATCAGAATTTAACCTGATCAAATAGGGCTTTCCTCGTGTACGCAGCTTGCCGTTGCAGTTGATTTCTTTCCATTCCCCAATTTAAATTTAATAAAAAGAGAAGAAATCTGTTCTATGGAAATAAAGTGAAAAAAGTTGAGTTTTGATTACAATATATCTGTTCTATGGAAAGCATGGTATATATAGGAGGGAATTTGGAGAATAGGACATGATGTACGTATAATTGAAGAAAAGATTTAATCAAAGGTCCACATTTTGGTATCTGTACCATTGTGTATTGATATGATATTGCCACTCCGATCCAAAACACAATAGAAGTATATAGAAACACCTCAAATTAATGCTTTAACGAATACAAGGTGAAAGTGAAGCACCATCATTAATGTTCTATACTAGATATGACAACCATGACCACTTTAATGGATCCTATTCAAATGATAGAAAAAGGTTGAACAAGGATATGTGCATGCATGTGATGTGTATGTATATGAAGTGCATGCATGTGACATCAATTAATATAAACGTATAGTTAATTTAAGTAGTTTCAAGGATGAGAGAATTAAGCAATGAAAAGAGTTATTGGAGTTAATATTAAAACGAGATATATATGAATGCTGAATGTAATATATATATATATGTGGAAGGAACTCTTGGTGGTGTCAAATGAAGTTACAAAAAAAAAAAAAAATTAAGAGTAACGATGGTGTTTGGAGTAGATTCCCTAATTTTCCTAGTAGGATATGATTATTTCAAACAGTGTTGGTTAAGAATCATAAAACTCTTAGGCTATATATGCAAAAACACTCCCTAAAAACGTAACCAAACAAGCCTTGAAACTCCCAACTGTGAAAAATTTAAATCCAACTATGTATTCCGCTGCACTTCAACATAACCTTGACACTATTAGTTATTAATAAAGATATATTTGATACTTTTATTCCAAATAATCTTCTATATAACAAAAAGATTGATTAGCGGTAGGTAGATCACTAAATTGATTATGATAAAATTTGATTTTGGAGGATTCCGCTTGCAAAAACAACATTTTGCAACTTCAGAAACATATAGTTTTTTCGTGCTCCAAAGGCAATCATGACGTTGGAAACCAAACACCAAAAAAATTACAATTAACTAAAAATAATTTTTATATAAGAGGTCAAACATCTCTAAAATCACAAATAATATTTAAACGTAATTTTGAAAACTTGTTCAGAGCCAACCTAGACATTTTAGGGCCTATTTGGAAGGGTTTTGGCACGATTTCGCGGGTCTCAGTTTCAAAAAAATGGTTTGGGTGGTTTCGATGAAACCTTTGATATCTCATTTGGTTAGGGTTTGGATGTTGGGTTTTGTAGTTTTAAAAAAGTTGTAACCCCACTTGGATTGAGTTTGGATGTTGGGGTCTAGGAAAAAAGTAGTTAGGTGTCAAATCAATGTCTTTTTAATAGAGTTTGGGGGTGAGGGGGATAGGTGGTATGTGTCAATCAAAATTTTATAGGTTTCAAGAGTTTATGAGTTTTTGAAAAGATTTGTGATGAGTTTAATTGACCTGACGAAAACTCATTTGAAAATATTTTTGTTAGATTTCGTGAAACCAGCGAGACCGGACCAAAATCCAATTACATATACCCTAATGTTCTTATCTAGGAAGGGTCCCAAACTTTGACATACACGATGATTTTAATCATTTTATTTATCCAAATGGTATATAATAGAATTGTTTATTTATTTTGAAATGTTTTGTAGATGACATGTCTTCTTATATTAATAGATGCCAATCGACATCCCTCCACATACGTGTCTTTTTCTACGCGGTGCATCGGGCTCAACTTTGGGAGTTGGCACGTGATACGAAAGATCCATTCTTTTAAATTCCCCGGTCCATATTCGTAGTAAAGAATAAGGAGTCTACTTTTGTGCCATTTGTAGCTCTGATATAACTTTTGCCAGCAAATAGCTCACTTTGTGCTACACGGACATCCAAGAGAATCTACAAATCTATTTTTTCTTCTTTCTTTCTCTAAACTGAACTTCAGATTAATTTACTGCTCAAAATCTATCGATAAAAACTAGGTATATAAGAAGTCAAGTTTGAACAATATTATGATGTAATAGCTTTTGAAGCTTAAATTAAGCTCGATTTAATAAATTAAATAGATAACAAAAATTACAAATATAATATCAAACTACTCGAACAAAGTTTGTGCTCTCGCTCACGGTCGTGCCTAAATGCAGGCAACCCTTTCTACCAAATGATGAGTCATTCCTATGTTACATCTACTTGAGCTGTAGATTCAGATTTATCAAAGGCGAATATAAAGTTGATAACCCTAACTATCCATTCTAGTAACAAATTTTACTAGCTAAATGACCGAGATGAACATTGAAGTAGATTTTCAACATGTAACTAGTATAGCCTTACATAAGCTCACTCAACAAATGTATATAAGTTTGTCCGTAACATTACCAAAAAAATAAAGAAACAGGATCCTGCAACTTGACTCTTGTAGCATTGATATTTCTAGGATATGATTAACAACACAAATCAAATGAAACAATTTGAAACTCGGGTATATCAAATTTTTTTGTTTCCAATTGGGATAACTAAAACAAGCAATAGAGTAAATTAGGATACAAACGAATTAACAATGTAGGGAAAAAAATAATCATACCAATGATTAAAAGATACTGCATGCAATTCTTATCGTGATTCCCTGTCAGTATAAGCAATTCCACCAGAATTTGTAAAGCAAAAGCAGAGTTGAGACAAGCTGCAAGCTTTATTCCTTCACCACCCAGCTGTGGGAGAGGAGAGATTTGCATAAAAACAACCAATGGCCTTTCATTGTCTCTTACTCATGGTTTATGCGAATGCGTGGTCACGTATCAACTTTGTGAAAGAAACAAAAGCTGTGGGTATATGAATATGATTTGAGTAGTGTTCTTTACTTGAAACAGGCGGACATTCTTTTCTTAAATCTTTATCTTCTGTGCTGATAAGGAAAACCTACGTAGGATATGATAATCCTTACAATTGCGCGGCGTCAATTCCAAACAAAAGTAAATTTGGCAAAGTATCATTCTACATCCATTAACAAAATAATCCATATTAACAATAAGAAACTAGTAAAGATGGTTATTTATTCTAGCCATGGTCATGTTTCAACAAATCCTCCGCGCCCAGCGGACACTCAAAAATATTATTAATACATGAATAGATTATACGCTTTCTTGGGAACCAAAATTTAAGATTCTAAAAATGAATCAAAAAAATGATCTGCTAGACAAAATACTAGCAAATTTAATAACTTTATGTCAATATGACAACATTAATAGACAAAATTCTAAGCAACCTCCACAACCACTAGAAGAAGAATGCCTCATGTGGGGAGGGGTAAAACTAGGAGTATATAGGAAGGGTGACACATGATAAATTACTGTACTTCTCCTCAAGGATGATCTCATCATTATAAGCCAAAATTTCAGAGTAAATGTGAACTGCCTGCTATTTAGATATAGGAGAAGCTCTCTCACTGACCTTTTCAGCCAATCTCCCCAAGATTTTCATTAGCTCATCTCTGCAAAAATCCCATTGCTTGATAAACATTATTGAGAGTATCATCAGCTATGTTCGCAGCTTTACTAGCACCCTCAGCCAAAATGTTGTCCAAGTAAGTGGTATCCGACATAATTTCTGCATAACGAACCTACAAGTAGCACAGTAACTAATGACAATGCCGCTGAATGTTTATTAAGCAATAAAGCAAAAATAGCTGCAAGGAAAATTAAGTTAGTTTAATCTAATTTATTTGGAATCAAAATGTTGTCCAAGTGGTATCAGACATAAATCTGCATAATATAAGGAACCTACAGGGTAACACAGTAACTAGTGATGAAGTTCTATTCAAATATGATTAGAAAAAGCAGCAGCAAGAAAAAGAAACAAATGACAAATTTAAGTCAGTTTAATCCAATTTTCTTTGGAATCATATAAGATGCACTAAATTTTGTCACATTTCTTCTGAATTTTTACAGAAGTAAAAAATCTCAAGGTGTCCGTCTTGAATCATTGATGGCACATAAATATTTATGAAGAAAAGAAGAATGAACTTTGTATTTGGGATCAACCACACAAGACAACACTGCAACCATGACAAAACTGAAGTAATTAAGTCTTTGCATCATGGTACACTCTCTTTGACGTGATAGAGCTAAATATAACAATTTGAGATTGTGTTGCCATGGTTTATATTCTTCTTCCTCTCTTATTTTCTCTGATCCAAACCTATTGCCAGACCGGAAGTCCTGTGTTCTTCATCACAATTAAACAGCCCAAGAGTTGATGTTCTTTGAGTGCAACACTTCTGTCATGGAAGTTTTTGCAGAGGTCCAAAATATAAACTTTCATGCCTCAATAGTTTGTAGGAACCAGAGGTTTTAATTTTTTGGTATAGAATTTAATTTCAAATTCAAAATATACTTGAGAACATACTTGAGAACTAATGATACTGTAAACTGCATTTTCCCCCTGTACAGTAAAGGTTCGTGATAAATCATACGGAGTATAAGAGATGTATAAAGAAGTCAATATATATAAGACACTGATAATATGTAATGATAGTATTCACATTTAGAAAGCTTTTGTAAAAATCTAAAGTCTAAACAGATAAGAATCCCGAATAGCTAAGCACTATTAGAAGAGCTAAAGACATTACTCATACATGACTCACGGAAAATACATAGGTAGATATGGAATGAAAAAACTCCATCTGTTTATTTTTTTAATGTCAGTAAATTCGCAGAAGTAACCTGGATTGGATGTAGATGATCAACTAAAGCATCGGTAAGCAAGGGCTTGAATGTTCCCCAACTCATATCGTGGCATTCCTCTGCAACTTCCTGCACCAATAGCTTTTCAGAAAATGAAACTAACAAGAGTAGATGTAAATACACCTCGCAAGACAAGAAAACGATCCTCTTCAAAAGTTTGTTCTGAAGTTGATCCAATTACAACATTTTGTTTGATTAAATTTAGGAAAAAAATAAAAAAAAAAATTGCAACATGCCTAAGTTATGTTCATAAGTTAAAACATAACGCTATGCACAACCAAGCATGGATCATATTATACCCATTGGAAGCTGACAATGGTCAGACTACATCTTGTTGATTCCTTCACACAAAAAAGTTCCATCATTCACTCATGTATAAGATATCTATTCTAAGTTGTTATAATAGGTGTATAATAAAAAATTACATCGGGTTCCAGATTAGATATAAGCACATGCTTTATATGTACCAGCCCCTGCAACCCTCCCTGTGTAGTTTAAGATTAGATACCTGTTTTGTCTTGCCTGTAAGGAGCTGATATACCGACAGAAGGTTATTACATTCAGGTCTTCCAGGATTATCAAATTCCAAGCTGCATAAATTTTCAGACAAACGACAGGGACAAAATGGTTACAGCTCAAGAATTTATCTTAGTTACCTATAGAAAAGAAATAACTACAGAAATATATTTGATGCTAAAGAAGTTTCAAGAATGAAATACTACAACAAAAAACAAAATAGAGATCTCTAACCCTGGAAATGAGTCAGTCTTGCAACGCCTTATTTTATTGGCTATGACCTACATAAAAGAAAGGGAAAAAAAAAGTAACATGATTGTAAAGAGCTACTTGGTATCTAATTCCTTTTACAGATAAAACACAGAAGTAATACTAAGAAAATGGAAAGTGTTGATTTATTTCTGCTATAACTTAACCCAGTAAAATCCACACTTGCGACTGTGAGTTCTGAATTTTCAGGACATTAAAAAGTTGAATTTTAAATGCTTAACTGGTGTTCTCTCTTGTAAATAGAGATGACGTATGAACTGTATACAGACACACTTTCTTCACTCTCTCTTGGTCCTTATGCCTACTAAAATCTTTATATAATCCAGCTGGGAGTACACATCCATATATAAGTGACAGCGTCTTGTAGAAAGTATTAAAGCTTTCAAATCATTGCTTAATTCACTTATTCGATGACATTAAATGCACAATGTGTACACATGTAGTGGTAAAGAACTATATACAAGCAAAAAAAAATTCACTCACATCTTTTGGATCAAGCAGATTGATCCGAGATTGATCAGATGGTGCTGATTTTGACATCTACAGACAAAGATCAGAGTTAATTTAGAATTTTGTAGAGGTCGATATTCATAAAACTACAGCATTAAAATGAAAAAAATTATAAGAGACAGATGATTTCACTTGTAAAAGAACATAATCATTTTCCATTCCCCACTCTTTTGATATCAGGCTGAAGATCCGTGAATTAAAAACTTCTAGTTTGGTCTCTAGACCTAGTGGCTCGAAGGCTCCAAGTCAAAATGATGACCCACGCATAGGTCTTTCCAAGTGCATCTCCTTTCATCTTCTGATTTAGTTCGTTTAGCATTATAGCTATCCATCATTTTTTTCTAGATATGACATGTTGATCTTTAGTATAAAACAAAACAAAAAACTTCAGAACCTTGGAAAGACCATCAGTGAGGGACATCACACGAGCTCCAGTAGGTGGAATAAGCGGTTCAGGGACCTATATTCAAGACAATACAGAAGCATAAGTTCATGCAGCCTCCAACTTGGTATGTACCTTAGAATTGAATTGCAACAACTAATCAATGAACAGACGCACCTTAAAAATAGCACCACCTCGCCTTTGGCCAGAAAAGATAAACAAGTTATTTAGTTTCCAAGTCCCAAGTAGAGAACACATAGAATAACAGGGAAAATCTAACAGAAGTTTAACAGTATATACAAAGATACAAAGAAGCCCACAGCTAAAAGCTTTTGAACTTTATTTGACCTACCCTCCAAGTTTCTTCCACTTCCTTCCTCCATATAGATAATTGATACGCTCAGCTAATTCTCGAGTCAACTCCAGGTGTTGTTTCTGATCATCACCAACAGGGACAAAATCAGACTGCACAGGAAAATTATGGTATATTAGATCATGGTTTTCAGGCAGTAGAGTCGTGATCATACCAGAGAGAGGTATTTTGGGCAAATACTTTCAAAAGAACAGACAATATAAAGCTAAGGATTTCGTTTACTTTTAATTTCACTATATATACATGAATAACGAACTATTTTATGTGCTTATAAAAAGAGCATTTGAGGCTCCAGTTCTGCCGAGATAAACGATCACCTGATACAAGAGAATATCAGAAGCCATCAGCACGGGATATGTTAGGAGTGCGACCCCAACATTTTCATCCCCCTGTACACAGAGAAACAATGTAAAATCGATACACAATTTGTCCAGAAGAAAAATATGTTATAATTAGTTTATCAATAATTTTGCTTTTGCTTTTAAATATCTATCCTTCACTAGACCTCAGATCCAAAAAGAGGCCTGTGAGGAAAGGTGTTTTTGAGATGATCAGGAACCTTACTGCCTTTCGCGATTTCTCCTTAAATTGAATCATCTTATTGAGCCAACCAATTGGGGTGGCAGAACTCAGCAACCACATCAATTCTACATGAGCACGAACGTGTGACTGCACAAAGACTGAAGCCTGAAGTTGGAAGTTAGACAGAGAGCCATACATAGAAATCTCATAGCAAATGAAATGACCAGCCAAAAATATTAGTTCTTGATTTAGCAGAAGCAAGAGTATACCTTGGAAGTATCCACACCGCATGCCAAATAAAGAGCTGCAGTGTCTTTTGTCGCTTTTGATAGTTCTTGTGTATCATATGGCAAAGTTATCTGCACAGAACAAAACCATAGTAGTTTAAGTTGGTAATGATCAGCAAGCAAATTAAGCTGAAAGGAAATTTTACTGAGTAGGTTGACATTCAGAAAAAAGATTAACCATCAATCACAAGTTAAATCCAGCTTAAGCTTAACCTTCGTGGAACTGTCCAATGTTACTTGCACACATCATGCTATTCTTCAAATTGTTAACATGGGGAGCTAGAGAGACACCAATTGGGCCCGGAATTTCAGCCGTAGGGTCAATGCCTAGTTCATGTATTGCTATTCTACCCATTAAAAATTATAATACTTGATAGAAATCAATTAATTCCAAAATAAAAACTCGTTAAATTTGATAAACCAGTGAAAGATATTATCCATACACTAGCTAGTGTTGATAACACACTTTAATACAATTTAGTAATTTCTCCTTGTCATCTATTAAGGTCTGTGTATTAGATTTATTAGTAACACTTGTTAACTAGTGAATATACCTTGAAAACTCTCAATTTTACACATTTTAGTGAAAATACCTTGGTAACGGCAAATAGCATTTTACATCCTTTAACTTTCTTAGGGACGTGGGATTAGGACACTTGGTTTTCCGGCGAGCAAAATACATCCTTTAATCTCTTTGTAGCAGCAATTTCAGTCCACTTTCTCTCAATTTTAGTCCACTTTCCTACAATTTTAGTCCACTTTCCTACAATTTTAGTCCCTATTTCGCCGGAAATTACATCGATGTCCAGAAATTGCCTACTATACAAACAATTTGTACAGATGAAGGTTATTGCATCTTTTTTGTCGGGGCAAACAATTTTGCCACATTTACAATTTCTGAACTTTTTATGAATTCCGGCGAAATAGGGACTGAAATTGCTGTCAAGTGGACCGAAATTGCGGATACAAAAAAGATATAGGATGTAATTTGCTCGCAGGAAAATAAAGTGTCCTACTCCCGCGGACCAGTAAAACTAAAAGGACCTAAAAAGCTTTTTTGCCCCTTAGTAACAAATGCAATGTACTAAGGTTAAAACAATAAGTTTCAATCATTGTTAATCTGTAAAATAGTGATATTCTACTCATTTTATGTTTGGGCCGCTGTCTTGGCACATTTACTTTGCCTAAGAGCTGCGACTCTACTTTTGGCACCTTGATTTATACTTTGTTTGGACACTGAGTTCTTGAGACATTTTATTTTTCTTCTCTTATTTTATTGACGGTTAAATAAACCGTGGTTTCCCTCACCACCTTTTATATTAAAAAAGAAAAAGAAAAAAAGATCGCTACTTGTAGGACTTGTAAGAGAACAAACCGGTTATGTTTTGACAATATAACACAAGAACAAAAAGTTATGCACTATGATACATATAATACATATATATATATATACATATATGTACGTATCCGTCAATACGTGTGTGTGTGTGTGTTCGCGCGTAAGAGTTTTTCAATCCGGGAAATTAATAGACCCTGCACAGTAGAGGTTGGTCTGCCCCTTTAGAGATAGCTAATTTTATAGGTAATGGAGGGTCTCCAAATATCAAAACTTAGGCATCCTACAAAATACCAGGCAGGTATTGTACAGCAAATCCAGTTCTTTATTGTACAAGAACTGTCTGAACGCTAACTTGCAAATTTCAGCAAACAGTAATAACAAGAGAGAAAAAAAATAGATAATTTTACTAGTCGGGAATTAGAGCATACCGCATGAAGGTCCACAATGAAAAAGAGTGTCTCGTACGTATTCTGCAAGAAGCAAACATGAAGGTGAAACAGCAATCCTGAAAACTTCCGCATACTAGGACGAAAGTTAAACAAAGATGTTATATTAAGATCATGGATGTGATAGCCATGTACCTAAAGCATACATGAAGAGATTTTTCCCTCTAACATGTGATAATCTGATAATGTGGATGGGTGTTAAATACATATAGTACCCACACATCATGTTCATACAACCTAATCAAGTATGATTGCCAAATTATGGCACTGTAGTAAGACAATAGCATGCTGAACCATTTATGAAATCATATTAAAACTAATGCCCCAGACTATTAGGGAAGCTGGAGTTTGAGCCTGGTGAGTGGTGAGAGAGATCTGCCAAAGTTTTCTCCTCCCTTCTTCCCATTTGTAACTACATGAGAAACTATACAAATTTTCTACACCAGAGCGACTAGTCCGAAAGCCCGTGTTCTGATGCACAAACTTTGAAAATTTGAACTTTCTTATTACTCAAATACAGTATTTGGAAAACAAACCTGCAAGTCAATCCAATTTTTTATGGCCCCGAGATAATTTCCAAGATGTATGGATCCTGTGGGCTGGACACCAGAGACTATTCTCTTCCTATAAAAGAAGAAATTATTTTTTGGTCAGAGCATTACAAACAATTATGCTGAAGGTGTTAGGTCATGATAGTCTGATTCAGTTAAAGCTGGTGCTTGGCAATACATATTCCCCATGCTGAGACAATTACACAAGACGGCGACACCCGTTGTCGTTTAGCAAACATAAAATGCATGTATAGTCAATGTATGTATCATTATGCTTGCTAGGCATCAAAGCATTGCATCAGGTATATTAATCATATGAATGTTCTTAAATTGACACAAGAAAGTGAAGAATTTGTTATCGCCAAAATGAAACTTAACTAATGCTGTTTTAGTGAGTCAATTTCTGAGTTGATGAATGGTATCACACTATAGAATATGCAATGCTCCAACAATGGGATTACGGGAGACGGTAGTACATGCCTCGATAACCTCTTGTCAGGATACTCATCGTTACATTAGATGGTATTTGAATTAAATGATTTGAATTTGAGTGAAGCATTTACTCCATTAGATTTGAGGATAAAAATGACTCAATAGTTTATTTGAATTTTCAGATCCAACATAAAGGTTGGAAATAGGCTAATAAGATGACTACTAAGTTTAGTAATTCAACAATATCCAAGCAAGGGCATGGATTCATTATCATGAATTCAAGATTCAAAGATCCTGAGTCCTTCAATCGAAGCACATTCTCAGAGTATTTGCCATCTTCTTCATGAGTATTTTTTACAATCAACATGAGGCTAACTGATACCACGTCAAAGCATTTCCCAACTAAGGTTGTGCAGAACATATATCCTCTGTTCTCCAACCTTCAAACAGATACAAGATTCCAAAAGCACCATGATCACAAGAATGCAGCAACCCCTAGAAAAATATACATGCTGGCGTTCATCAACTTTTATATAAGCACTTCACTAGACTCCTACTGCTTATTCCATAACATTAAAGTGGTACGAAGCATTCTGCTAGATAGATGACAACAGTCTTGAGCAACATCCTCTGATACATGGAACAAAATCATCCATAACTATGCTCTTCTGTCACATTTCACAAATCTCTCTAGTCCCTCGAACTATTACAGTAAAGGTGGGTGGACTAGGAAAATCCAAATCCAAAGAACTCACAACAAATTCCTTCTCAATTGTTTTAACCTCTTCATGGAAATAATAAATAAATAAATAACTGATCATATGTGAGAAACAATAGAAGTGTATTTGGATCCATGAAATTTTAATAAATTATGTGAAATAAATACCCGTTCATGATCAACAAATAAAGTTCATTATTAGCATTTTACACGCAAAAGTAAAGGCAAAAAAAAAAAATTCACTCTGCTTCTGTATCAATCACTTCCGTATGAGCAATTTCTCTCTCATTTAGTAAAGGTCCAGAATTTTGGGTAACTAATAGGCCATCACTCTATCCGAAAGTCTTTGTAACTTATCTGCAGTAATTGTGATTCATATTTTATCATGCGTTGTATTGCTGTATATAATTTCGAGTCAAGATGAATACTCAATGAATCAACATCAAAAGTTAAGTATTGCTTACTTCCGTTTGGTTCTCTTTGATATGAATAATGACAACTCGTAAGAATAAAGCGAGCAATCACCAAAAATCATATTCATCACACACAAAAGAAACAAAACAGAAAGAAATTCAATAAATTATTACTTCACGGAGCTAGTTGAAGCATCGGATGTCGAAGGTTCGGGAACTGATACGCTGCAGATGCATCGGAAGTTTTCTCCAATTCGATGGCGCAGCTGCTCGTTCATTACACCGGTTTTACCCAAGCATTTTCTCAGACGAACGCCGAATGGCCTGCTTCAAATGTAGGATTTTCAGTATAATCGAGAAATTGAAGTCAAATATATGGTGAAAAGAGAAAAAAAGATAACCTACATTGAAGGGATGCAGCGGGGTGAAGTGTTGGAGATGATTAGGAACTGAGAGAGTAAGGAGCGCCCCATTGCAGCTTCTGCTCTGGGAGTTTGGAGTTTCGGATTCCCGGTTTTGGGGAAAGGAGTGCGTAGAAAAAGGATATGGCTACGGAAACGGATATGGATCGGATATAAACCCTGCCCCGATGGCTAACCCAAAACGGATATGGAAAGTTAAAGTGAAAGAAATATATGAAATTTATTTTTCCACAACATCGTTTGGATCAATTTTCTCTTACTTTTTTAAATGAAACAGATTTGATATGAAAAAACTAGGTAATTTAATTTTTCTTTAAACAATTCATATATCTCTTTTAAAAGTGTGTATTATCAACACATATGAAGTCAACTCATCATAAAAAGTATCTTTAATTTTTCAAAATTGGTATGTTATGGATTAGATCTACTCACTAAAAAATACAATAGGGTCAAACTATATAGAATAAAGTTATGGAGTGTAAAATGTAATTGGTCATACAATAATTAAGAAAAAAGAAAACATAATTCTTGTGTTATTAGGGGCATAATAGACATTTGTTATAAATTGTATTCATGTGATAGAAAAATACAACAAAATACCTACTATTATAGACCGTAGGTTTTCAACATTGAGAATAAGCAAAAGCAATCATGAATTGAGCGGCCAAACACCCAAATTTTTACAACTAGGTTTCAACCGTGGATTTTGACAGTTTAATAGTGAGGCTAAATTGGGACTGTCAAAAATACTTTTGTATATTTATCGTAATTTTAAGAGCGATTGACTCTGTCATTGGTAATCACTTTTGATTAATTGTGATTTTTTTTGTCCGACCCTCATTATCATAATTATTTTTGAAAATTCTAGTAACAAAAATCATATTTTTTCAAAAACAAAAAAAGGTGAGCTTTTGCAAAGACAATTATAAAAAGGTAATTATTTCCATAATATTTTTTTAATCATGGTTAATTATTTTAAAATTTGATTATTATTGTAAAAAAAAATTCAAATCATTATATCAAACGCATAATAAATTAAAATTTGAAGCATTACAAACAACAAATGACAAAATCTCCAACAATGATAAAAAAGAAAGTTACAATTTTAAATGAGACTCTACTTTAGTAATTTCTATAAATCGTTATGAAAAAATAAATTTCCCATCGAGACTAATATTGTCTTTTATAATTTAAAATATTCATAATCAAGCAAACATATTGACCGTCAACCGTCAAACACATGTACAATCAATACATGTAAAAACTAAAAACATCTTTTTTTTTTCTTTTTCCTTCTTTCTCCCACCAATTTTATGACAACCAAACAATCTATAAAAAAAAAATATAATATAGAATAAGGAAATTAAATTATGAAAGTCTCACCATTCGTCCATAAGTTAATTTGATATGTGCATTTTTTTTTTCAACATGCATTAAGAATAGACGCGTGGGTTATTATCCATGCATTTCTTCTTGCCTTTTTTTTTTATCAACATTCATTAAGAATAGACACGTGGTTTATGATCCGTGAATCTCAAAGACACTCAATAGTGTCGTTTCTTAATTTTTTTCCAAATAAAAAAGAAAAATAGTCGGCAAAATACTCTATTTCATAAGAATTGGATAATCTTGAGGAAATTATTTCCCTTGTTGGTCTTCCTTAATAGCACGATGAATTATATTATTGCATAATATTGATTGATTACTTGATGGTTATAATTGACAAAACAACTTATAATTAGCTAGCAACTATTATGAAATTAAACTAATATACACTACAAATTTTTTTAATCTAAGTATGATGTTTGTTTTTCACTTAATTCTCAAATATATATAAGTAATTATTCTTGTGAATTACTAAAGCTAGAAGCACACCATAAGAAGGAAAGAAAATTAAATGTGGGTAACTTTAATTTAGACTATTTGACTGAGCTAAGACAAATATTTGATTAAGATAAAATCAATTATTGTAAAAAAAAAAAATATATATTCAAATCACTAGATCAAACGCATATTAAATTAAAAATTGAAGCAGTACAAACAACAAATGAAAATATGAAGTAAATCTCCAACAATGACAAAAAAAGAATAGTTAAAATTTTAAAGGAGAATCTACTTTAGTAATTGCTATAAATTGTTATGAAAAAATCAATTTCCCATCGAGACTAATATTATCTGTTATAATTTAAAATATTCATAACCAAGCAAACATATTGACTGTCAAACACATGTACAATCAATGCATGTAAAAACTATAAACACCTTTTTTTTTGATAACGTGCATTAAGAATAGACGCGTGGTTTATGATCCGTGAATCTCAAAGACACTCAATAGTGTCGTGTCGTTTCTTAATTTTTTCCAAATAACAAAAAAAATTAGTCGGCAAAATACTCTATTTCATAAGAATTAGATAATTTTGAGGAAATTATTTCGAGCAAAAGACAAAAACACCCCATATGTTTTGTCTAACTCCCAAAAACCCCCATATATTATTTTAACTCCCAAAAAAACCCCTGTAATTTCAAATAAGTGCCAAATACACCCACAAAAAATGAGTGTGTTTCAAACGCCAAAATTGCAAGTATTTGTTCACATTTTTCTTTTGATATGACAATTTTACCCCTGATATCGAAAGACAAAAACACCCCATATGCTTTGTTTAACTTCCAAAGAAACCCCCTTGTGTCATTTTAAATACCTAAAACCCCCGCTGTGTTTGATTTTAAATACCACACTTGGGAGTTAGACAAAGAATATGGGGTGTTTTTGTCTTTTGCTCAAATTATTTCCCTTGTTGGTCTTCCTTAATAGCACGGTGAATTATATTATTGCAGAATATTGATTGATTACTTGATGGTTATAATTGACAAAACAACTTATAATTAGCTAGCAACTATTATGAAATTAAACTAATATACACTACGAATTTTTTTAATCTAAGTACGATGTTTGTTTTTCACTTAATTCTCAAATTTATATAAGTAATTATTCTTGTAAATTACTAAAGCTAGAAGCACACCATAAGAATGAAAGAAAATTAAATATGGGTAACTTTAATTTAGACTATTTGACTGAGCTAAGACAAATATTTGATTAAGAGAAAATCAATTATTGTAAAAAAAATATTAAAATCACTAGATCAAACGCATATTAAATTAAAAATTGAAGCAGTACAAACAACAAATGACAATATGAAGTAAATCTCCAACAATGATAAAAAAAGAAAAGTTACAATTTTAAATGAGAATCTACTTTAGTAATTGCTATAAATTGTTATGAAAAAATCAATTTCCCAGCAAGACTAATATTATCTTTTATAATGTATATTCATAATCAAGCAAACATATTGACCGTCAAACACATGTCCAATCAGTACATGTAAAAACTAAAAACACCTTTTTTTCCCCACCAATTTTATGACAACCAAACAATCTATAAAAAAAAAATATAATATAGAATAAGGAAATTAAATTATGAAAGTCTCACCATTCGTCCATAAGTTAATTTGATATGTGCATTTTTTTTTCCAACATGCATTAAGAATTGACGCGTGGGTTATGATCCGTGCATTTCTACGTGCCTTTTTTTTTTTATTTATCAACATGCATTAAGAATAGACGCGTGGTTTATGATTCGTGCATCTCAAAGACACTCAATAGTGTCGTGTCGTTTCTTATTTTTTTCCAAATAAAAAAGAAAAATAGTCGGCAAAATACTCTATTTCATAATTATTGGATAATCTTGAGGAAACTATTTCCCTTGTTGGTCTTCCTTAATAGCACGGTGAATTGTATTATTGCAAAATATTGATTGATTATTTGATGGTTATAATTGGCAAAACAACTTATAATTAACTAGCAACTATTATGAAATTAATCTAATATACACTACGAATTTTTTTAATCTAATTATGATGTTTGTTTTTCACTTAATTCTCGAATTTATATAAGTAATTATTCTTGTAAATTACTAAAGCTAGAAGCACACCATAAGAAGGAATGAAAATTAAATATGGGTAACTTTAATTTAGACTATTTGACCGAGCTAAGACAAATATTTGATTAAGATAAAATCAATTATTGTAAAAAAATAAATATTCAAATCACTAGATCAAACGCATGTTAAATTATATATTGAAGCATTACAAACAACAAATGACAATATGAAATAAATCTCCAACAATGACAAAAAAGAAAAGTTACAATTTTAAATGAGACTCTACTTTAGTAATTGCTATAAATTGTTATGAAAAAATCAATTTCCCATCGAGACTAATATTATCTTTTATAATTTAAAATATTCATAATCAAGCAAAAATATTGACCGTGAAACACATGTACAATCAGTACTTGAAAAACTAAAAACACCTTTTTTTTCTTCCTTATTTTTCCCACCAATTTTTTGACAACCAAACAATCTATAAAAGAAAATATAATATAGAATAAGGAAATTAAATTATGAAAGTCTCACCATTCGTCCATAAGTTAATTTGATATGTGCATTTTTTTTCCCAACATGCATTAAGAATAGATGTGTGGGTTATGATCCGTGTATTTCTATGTGCCTTTTTTATTTTTTATCAACATGCATTAAGAATAGACGCATGGTTTATGATCCGTGCATCTCAAAGACACTCAATAGTGTCGTGTCGTTTCTTAATTTTTTCCAAATAAAAAAGAAAAATAGTTGGCAAAATACTTTATTTCATAAGAATTGGATAATCTTGAGGAAATTATTTCCCTTGTTGGTCTTCCTTAATAACACGGTGAATTATATTATTGCAGAATATTGATTGATTACTTGATGGTTATAATTGACAAACAACTTATAATTAGATAGCAACTATTATGAAATTAAAACTAATATACACTACGAAATTTTTTAATCTAAGTACGATGTTTGTTTTTCACTTAATTCTCAAATTTATATAAGTAATTATCCTTGTAAATTACTAAAGCTAGAAGCACACCGTAAGAAGGAAAGAAAATTAAATGTGGGTAACTTTAATTTAGACTTGAGCTAAAATAAATATGAACGATACATTTACTTTTTGACTATATAATAACTCTAAAAGTAATTAATTAATAATAGATGTAAATTCAACCCATTGTTAAAAAAAAAAAAAAAAAAAAGATCGCTAATCTAAATTCTAAAACTAAATTATAATAATAAATATAATGAAATAAAAATGACGTGTCAAAATAGACACGTTTGCATTTTTGCTGGCCGATACTGGACACGTACTAATTACTCGTGCGAGTATTACCACTCTTCACTCTTCAGCAGCCGCTGTTTCCCGCACTTTCGCTGCATATATATCAAAGAAATCACCTAAAAGAGCAGAAATAAGGGAGGAAAATCAATGGAGGATGACGGAATTTCAGAAAGTGAAAGGTTTCAGATCGAGCACCTTCGGCAGCTCGAGTTAGAAGAATTGAATATCGAAGAAGTTGACGAGGAGGAACAGTCAGATGACGATGAGTTAGTGTCATTTCAATTTTCAATTTATTCAATTATTTTCTTTATTTTTCACGTGTTTTCTCGCATTTGTTTAGTTTCGAGAATTAGGGTAAGAATGATGTAATTAAGTGAATCACTGTATACTTATTGTGGATAATTTTGGATTTAGGGTTCTGAATGCCCTGAAGTGTTAATCCTGTGAAATTCAGTTTCACTGTATGCAATACCCTGTGCATGCAAATTTATCTAGAATATACACAGGGAAAACTTAAATTTAGTAATATTCATGATTAGACTGCTGCTGTATTTGTTAATTCATGTTCAATATGCTGGATCCTGATATTTTTTATGGCCGTAGTTACCATAATTCTGCAGGAGCTAATGCATCTGGTGAATATACATACAACACCTCCTTAGTTGCGTTGCATTCATATCTTGGAGGTAGGCAATTTCATTAATGTTAGAAATTTTATTTGAAAGAGTATTTGGAAGGCTGACCGTTTTACCCCTCCGTATCAGATGTTGAAGACACTCACAATAGGCTAGCGTTCTTGAATGGTGGTGATGTGCTGACTCTACCTCTCTTTTATCTGGAGGGTACGTGGCCACATTGAATAATGAACTCCTGATTGCTATTGTCCTATTAATTTGATATTTAGCTTCTACATCCATTTAGTGCTCAAAGCATTCAAGTTTCTGCAGCTGAACGATTTCTTAGTTATTTTTCCGTCTTAAATTTTCTTCCGAAACATAGTATCTGATATCTTGCCTTCTGCAAGGCATCACTTATCCTAGTCATGGTATATAAATGGAGCTGTTTTGTTTTTGGAGAAAATAAATTGTGATCCTCTCTCCTCTATGAGATGTTTGGTCATTGTTCCTATTACCTACCTACCCTCATTGAAAGTTGAGGGTGCTAAGTGCTACTTATTCGTGAATGATGGATAGAGTGATGAGGAGAGCAGAGGACTCTCATCTATAAGATTGTTTGAGATAGTAGTAAGTTTTTTAATTGTTTCCATTACAAGTTTAGGCAAAGAAGTTATATTAACTACTAACAATCTGTTAACGTGGTTGAGTTCCACCTCAATGTGTGTAAGCATACAAGTGTACATAGAGAGTCTCGATTGCTACATCCTACTTATTGATTCTATTACAGTATATAGGCCCGCAAACAATAATTAATAATTACTACTAATCCTGGTTGAGTTCCATCTCCATGCGTGTGCACCTGCAGGTGTACACCGAGTCTCATTTTTTACATTCGATCTATTCTTTTGGCTTCATTGTTAAATTATTTATTTGTTTTTTTCTTTTTTATAGGAATTGTTCTATTCCCAGAGGCAACACTTCCTCTTAGGGTGATTTATCCTAATTTTTTAGCTGGTTTTGAACGAGCAATGAGACAAGTTGATGCACCTTATACTATTGGAATTGTATGTGTACCTCGATGTCCTTGCTACACTTTCGTCGCTTTTTGTTTCTTTATAGTTTTTTTCAGTAATATTTTCCTCTTGTTGGTGTGATGTTTACCTTGTTTCCAGGTTCGTATTTACAGGGATTCCAATAATGGAAGGTTAAGGTTTTCAGCAACTGGAACTACTGCTGAGGTACAAAAAGGGATTCTAATTCTGGTTTCCTTTTTTTGATATGCTTGTGTTTCTCAGGGGATGGCATTCTTTTTTCCCATTGTGAAGTCATTAATGTCATGCATAGCTTTCTTCATGTGGGCATTCTTTTTTTTTACCAAAAATTGAACCAGTTTTGAGCTATCTTCAGAAAAATGCAGTTACTGCAGCTTTAAATTAAACTTTTCCCAATATTTACTTCTGCTATGGAAAATAACTAAACAGACGTTCCTTTATTCAGGTGAAAGGGTTTGCTCCTGGATACCTGGATTCTAGTAGAACATGTCGTCACTTCATGTTTTCTTTTTTCTTTAATCTTTCTTGGGGTCAACCTAATGGAATCTCCAATACCTGTTTCTTTTCAAAAGCACTATTGTTCACTTATATTAATGTGATTATATACGAATAAATGAAGAACTTTCTGTCTACTATGATGCATGTATACCTTCAATCTCTCCTACGATTTATGAAAATAATATGAAAGTTTGAGCTCTGTATGATTCCCTTGCTGTTGTTCATTGTTCTCATTATTTTCTTGAAGATTCGGCAATATCGTCGGGTGGAAGATGGTTCAGTAAATGTAGTTGCCCGTGGCCAGCAACGTTTTCGTTTGAAGCGCCGCTGGGTTGATGTGGAGGGTGCAGTAAGTAGTTTTAGAAATCAAATCAAGCTTTAATGTTAGTCTTCTTGCTACAGACTTTCTGACTGTGCTTGCTATCTCCAAACAGCTATGTGGAGAAGTTCATATCATTGAGGAAGATCTTCCATCAAGAACACCACGTGAAGCTGTTGGTAAACTAGCTCCATTAAGAAACTCATTGCAAGTGAAGCCTCTAAATGTTTCTCGGCCTAATCGCCACTCTTGCGAGGAAGGAAATGATTATGATGCAATGTCTGAGGGAAGTTTTGAAGGCGAACTTTCATCTGCTGAAAGAAGGTTGCACCACTCTGCTATTGCTTCTTCTTATAGTTCTGATATATATGATGAGTCAATAAGTAGTGATGATGAGAAGTTTGATCGGCATGCCAAATTCCAACTGGAAAGGTCTCCATTAGAGGACTATACAAGGTCAATGCAATTAGAATACAACAAAGAGAATCCTGATACTAGTGTGAGAGTTGGGAAAAAGGGTTTATCAGATGTGAAACCTTGCAATAAAATAGGATGTGGAAAGTACTCCATAAGCCAGCTTCGTGATGTTCCTAGAGCCTTCTGGCCCAGTTGGGTCTACCGCATGTATGATTCCTATTTGCTTGCTCGAAAAGCTGCAGGTAACTGGGTTTTCTTCCTTCCCATGTGTTACCATTCTCTTGGTTAGTTTATGCTCCTATGAGAACAGTTTTTTATGCATGCTGTCATTAATTATTGTTATTCAGTTTGAAACCTTTAATTACTCTTCATGCCCAATCTCGGCAACAAGTTAAAGGAATGAAATGAAAATACAGAACCTTTTTTATAAGACATCATTAATTGTAATATTGCAGATAAGTGGAAAGAGGTTGTTAAAGCACCAAGCATGGACAGCCTTGTAATGAAACCTGATCAGCTTTCGTTTCACATTGCTAGTAAAATTCCTATATCTGAATCAACAAGACAAGAACTTTTGGAGATTGATGGAACTTCTTATAGATTGCGCAGGGAAATTGAGTTGCTGGAAAGCTTTGATAAACTTCGATGTAAAACTTGTGAGGTAACGTAGCATGCCATCTTCACCTACAATTCATAAATAGTACTTCTATCCATGTGTAAATATGCTCTTAAGCAGTTTGTTAAATGCTTTTTACTTCCTCTCTGGAATGTTCATAACTAATTTTAGCTTGAAGTAAGTCTCTTAGACCAGCTGGTTCGAGTGCTGCCAAGGGTAATTGAAAGGCCTAGGTTCGAATTCTATGTGAACATAAATAATTATAGCTTGTGTATTATTGTACATTTATGTTTTGGAAGTGCTTTTTGTTGGACTATAATATATTAGATACAGTATATGATTCTTTTGAAATCGTTTGTTGATATATGAGATGAACTGAATCTGTTCATTCAAACTGTTGTAAGTTCCAAATAGTATTAGAGATCCTTCGTTCTCCAATGGAACAATAGGAATTTTGAACCATTACTTGGAAGGTTATATTTCCTCATTTTAAATCTCTGCTAGAATTGACAATATCGGAATATGCAAACGGAAAAACGTGTAATCAGTTGTTCTATAATTTTATGCTTTGGTTAAACTACTATGTATCGTATGCCTTTGAATAAATGCTGGTAACAAATTGTTTTTTACTTTTTCTCATAGACCCACATTGCAAAACGAAGTGATATGCTAGTGATGTCCAGTGATGGTCCACTAGGTGCTTTTGCTAATCCACATGGTTTTGTGCATGAGGTGATGACTATATATAGAGCAGATGGAATAGCAGTTACAGGGCCTCCAGTGAAAGAATTCTGCTGGTTTCCTGGGTAAGATTTCATTTACTTTTTTGGCATTGAGAGGTAGGTCTCCTCTAAGCATTTCTTTGATAATATGAGCTAACTATTCCATTACCACCTTGGACGAGGTAATTAGTAATCAAGCAATATGTTCTGGTTTGGTGGATTGGAAATGTTCAGTTCAAACTTTATAGCTAAGTCTCACTTTGCCACTCCAACTATCTTTGGTGCTCACTTTGCAATTTCTTCAATTTCCTCTAACGAGTTGCAATTTATTCCTCTATTTTCCACAGTTGAATTGTTAAGATATCCTTTTGTTTGCAAGTTTTCCAATTTAGAGAGTTCTATGTATTCTGTTACTAATCTGTCTTGCATCGATGAATGTCTTCTGCAGTTATGCATGGTCAATAGGTGAATGCATTACGTGTGGAGCGCAGTTGGGATGGTACTTCTCAGCCACGAAAAGGAAAATGAGACCCCAAGGCTTTTGGGGTATAAGGAGTTCCCAAGTTACAGATGATACACACTAGAAGAGAGTTATTTTTTCTAGGACGAGGTGCTCCTTTGGAGCAGATAAATAACCTTTACTGGATTGTGTTTCAACTGAAATAATTTCTTGCAGATAATTTTATACTGTAACATAAGATATTTGAATGATGTTGTGTATGTAATTTTGCTTGAGACCTCCAGCTTTTTTCGAATATCTCCTACCCAAATCAAATCACAAATTGGGCTGCTAAACCGATGTAGGTGAGATGAAAAAGAATTGGAATGGATGGCCGAATGCAAGTTCAAATATGCAAACTGGGCAGCTCATAGTTATAATAGTTTAGCATGTTGGGCTGAAAACCCAGTTTTTCTTTATGGTGGTGTTACTTTTTGTTCTTTGCCAAATGTTTTGTGCGGCGGATTTCCACCCCTTTGTGATTTTATTTCAATGCGATGAATTTTGTTTATTAGAGAAAGTTATCAACCTTGACAAATAATTACTTTGTTTTATTAAAATTACAGGCCAAACATAAAGCACCAGGAAACAACTCATCTCAACCAAAATTCAACAACAAATTCTTCGAAGTACAAGATTGACTGTTCTCCAACAATGTCAGAACACCATAGGGTGAATATATATGATTTATTCCTAACCACTCTAGCCTAGCCTAAGACATCTCAAGATCTGGATGAAAGAACATCTAATTTCTTCTAATCAACAGAAATGCCAGAAAGTAATTCGAAACTTGGTCGATTAGCGATAGCTGTTGTAGACTGGAGTGTACATGCAGCTCTCTGCAAACTTGACAAGATCCTTAGGGCGAGGGAGACGCGAAGCCAGACCTTTTAAGGGCATAAAATAGAAGTCATTTCATATTAACACTTCCACAATCAGGAAATTCCAAGTTTTTTCTTTATCTAATAAGTAAAACTGAACGACTTACCAAGTTCATATGCCTTTGCAGCTACTCTAGCTGCAATGTTGGCTGATATCTTTCTAATGTTAGTAAATGGGGGGTAGATTAGTCCTTTAGCATAGTTTTCCTCCGATACTTGAGCAGCCAAAGCTTCCGCTGAAGTGAAGAAAACAAGTAGCTTTTTAAGTAACATACTTAAAAACACTAGATAATCTTGATTAATAAGATTTCTATGTATACTTACATGCTTCCAATAGCATATCATCGTGTACTCGTACTGTACCGGACATGATCAATCCCAAACCAAGTCCAGGAAATATATAAGCATTATTTGCCTGTGAACATGTAATAATGATAATAAGACGGGGGAATGAAGCAATAGAAAGAGTAGTTTCTTTGGTTATAGAATAGTACCTGGCCAGGCACATATACTTTCCCATTGTACTCAACTGGGTCAAATGGGCTTCCGCTTGCAAAGATTGCGCGTCCCTGATAGAGACATCTCGATGCGTTAACAAGAGGCCTTGAACTACATCGTCGGAACTCTTTTTGTACTAAAATTAGCAGCTATGTTTGATTCTTGGATTTTAGTGAGCAAAACATTAAGAAAAAATATATTTATTGATGGCACAAACATAAAGTTTACATTTTGTTCATTTTCCTCACTAAAATCCAAGTTCCAAACATAAAAAGAGGAGGCCATTTACCTCAGTCCATGTATAAGCTTCTTCAGCAGTACACTCCGATTGTGAGGTTGGGTTTGATAGTGAAAGAATAAGAGGTTTCTGTAAGCCACCCAACATACATGATTAGATTTTTGAACAAGGGCTTTGACACTTTGATACTTGATATGGAGGATAGAGAAGAGAAAAACCTCATTGATCGATGCCATGGCCTCTACGACTTCCTTTGTAAATGTTTTTCCGACACCTGAAGTCCCTATTAGAACTGTTGGCTTTATCACCTGAAATCGACAGTGAAGTTTGTTAACCGACTGTGAGATATAAAGGTGAAATTTAATTAAAGACAATATTTACCCACCTTAACTGCATCCAATAGTTCCTTGACTGGTTCATGCTCATGTGCCCAAGGCTTTTTGAAATGTTGAAGAGATTCTTTACGAGAACTCACAATCAATCCCTATTGTTATGGATTACATGTTATTTTTATTAACGATCTTCAATGAATACTCGAACAATATTGCAAAGTTTCCTGTACCTTAGAGTCGACAAGCCATATTTTCTTCCTGGTGTCTTCCACAGGGATACTTGTCTACAAGCACAAAAGTCCAAAGTCGATAAGATAGCCTTACCAGAAAAACAATCGAGAGTGGACTGTAAAACAAGTCGTTACCTTTTTGGATATCTCAAGAGCAATAAGTTCAGCTATACCAGTCCCAGCCTTCAAGAGTAAAACCATAAAAAGAGGATTAGAAGAACCGAGAATATTATGGTGTGTTCATATATATATTAAGATAAAGGTTAATCCCAAATCATGCGGCTCAACCTCTCCAGCACCGAGGAATAAGAAAGTATGATCTGCTAAAGTTCCACCCAATTCTCTTAAAGCTGCAACAATCCCAGCAAGAACCACAGAAGCTGTACCCTGAGACGAACAAAAAAATATGTTTGATGTTCTTTCCTATAGTATGTACGACACAATATTCAAATCAAATAAAACCATCAGACCATTTACACCTACCTGGATATCATCATTGAAAACTAGATGAGTTGTGCGGTATTTGGCAAGCAGATCAAAGGCATTGTGGTTTGCAAAATCTTCAAACTGAAAAGTGCAGACACATTAATCCTAAACTCGGAACATATAGAATACTGCAAAAATATCAATTTTATTGATTACAATACTTGTATCAGGATCTTCTCTCCATAGTTTTGTTTAACTGCAGACATGAACTCTTCTAAAAGCTCGGCATATTCCTATAGGCAAATAGTAAGCTATTACTAAAGAGATCCTTATAAGAAATGTTCAATTTTAATCCTTAGTTTTCTAACCAAAGAACCAATTAGGAAATGAAATTATAAAGACAGACCTGTCCAGTTGCTCTATTTTGCCTCAGACCGATGTAGAATTCATCTTCCAGCAACTTCTTATTATTTGTTCCAACATCAATAGTTATAGGCAAGCACTGTAGAATTTTAACATATAAAGTTAAATATGCACACATAAAATCAATAGTGCATACCGAGTTATAGATACTCTTACAGCTGAAGGACGAACACCTCCAAGAGCTGTATAAAGAGAGAGCTTTCCTACAGGAATCCCCATACCCTGCAACAATATTCATCCAATATAAATTTCTAGTATACACAATATAAAGTTAAAGATGCATTTATTTTTGTAAGGAATTAATCATATTTACCTGGCAGCCTTGATCTCCAAGTCCTAAAATTCGCTCCCCGTCTGTAACCACAATAACTTGAATCGATTTTTCAGGCCAGTTTTTCAACACTTCAAGAACCCTTCCCCTGAAAAATTTAAGACCACTTAGCTTAAGATAAAGACCTTAAAAAACTTTATTTCGAAAATTTAATCATATTATTATATTGGATAAGGCAGGCAATACTTCTCTTTTAAGCTGATATAAAGACCCTGAGGGCGGCTGAATATGCTGCCATACTTCTGGCAGGCCTCACCAACCGTGGGAGTATAGACATACGGAAGCAGTTCTTCGACATGATCGATAAGTAGCTTGTAAAACAGCTTTTCATTTCTTTCCTGAATATTTGAGAAACAACAAATTAAAACTCAATGGTGATTAAACATTGTCAACTGTGTATTTCTAGAAGCAATTTTACCTGGAGATCCATCATGGCCATATATCTCTGCAACGGCACCGTATATTGACGTAGATTCTGCATCAACTTCTTCTCCTGATGGCCAAAATCGAGCAAGATCATAAGAAGCAGTCAACATAGAAGCAAAGTAATAGGTTATGGATCTAACAAAGTGCAAGGTCTATATAAGTAGTTACCTGAAGCTCTTGAGAAAGAACTACTGGAGGTAGAAGGCCTGTCAAGTAATGAGCATCTCTTTCTTTTTCAGTGAAAGCAAGTCCTTTGTTATGGTGTGGATCACGCAACAGAGAATACCCACTGTAATCCAACAAAAGGATTAGAAGAACTATAAATCAAGAAAACATAGTACTTAATAAGGTTCTAAAGTTTGCAGATAAATTCCTAGCTTATCTTGATACTTGGATCCAAAAAGAGAATAATATAAGAACATCATCGATACCCACAAACTTCAGATCCAGTCAATTACGATTTATATCGCAAAAATGGCTCGCAACTGTGCCTTGCATTGAACAGAATAATCAAAAATTCATAATCATGTCACTAATTCAAGTTTGAAACTCAAAATAAATATACGTAATTGACTTTGAATATGATCATATTCATGAAACATAATCCAGGACAAAAAAATGGGGCATGACTACATCCAGAAGCTGATAAAAATGATTCATGCAAGAGATTCAAGACTGTGTCATCTATCAAATTTGAGACACTGCACAGAATCCAATTCACCATTTCCACAAAATTTCAATCTAAATCAGTTCATGGAGATACCTACCAGTTAGATCAGTAAAAAATTATACAAATTCACTTTAGGAAAAATGACACTAAATCAGAAACTGAATCAACATCGCCATTATGAAAAATAATATAACAATCGAGCAATTCGGAATTATAAAATCACCTAGCAACAGTAACAGTCCATGGGGTGATAGGCTGATTCTCAGAGGCTCTATCCTCACCATAAACATCCTCAACACCACCACCAACACCAGATTTATCATCTAAATCAAGAACTGATCCGCCATTGATCTCCTTTAATGTACTCTCCATCTCTACTCTCACCTTTCTCTCTCCCCTTTTCAACAATTTCAAAACTCCAATTGCTTATCTCTGCCAATGAAACAAACTGAAACACAAAACAAGAACGAATACATTAACAGCAACCCACAACATTGCAAAATTCTCAAAAACACACAATTTCTCTTTATCTCTTTCAAAACAGAACACCAAGAAATAACAACTGCCCAGAAAACAATAACATTGTACCTTTTATACCCAACAAAATATCAGTATTTTTAATTAGAAATCTTGAACAAAGAATCGAGTTTCTTAATATTATTATTAAAACAGTAAATAAAGTGTAAAGGAAAAGTGTACCAGAATATTATTGGGTCGTTTGAAATGCAACATAATGAAAGGTACGTGAAGAGGAAGGCAGTGTGTATAAATATGGAATGTAGAGAGAGAGAGAGTAGGGGGATTTCCGCGTGTTGAGGAGAGAGAAAGGCGGTAAAATGGTAGTTAGTTACGCCATTTTATTCTATTTCTTCCCTTCTTACTTTGATTACATTCATCCTACACCCGCGGATTATATCCATAGTTGTTGGGAGATAAACACATGTAAATAAGAGACAAAAAATTATCCTCTCATCTCATACACACTTGTCACTTATCCAGCACCCCAGTGGATTGAATCCACCGGGGTAGGTTACTTTTACTTTTTATTGAATTCTTGGCCAGCCAAAGTAAAACTGATTATAGTTGGGAATTGGGATATTACAAAATGTAGAGGTCAAAATTATCCGATTTTCATCTAGTCTAGTAACAAATACCGAGGTCCTATAACCAAAAAGTTTTGGGTTCGATTTTCATTAGTGTAGAATCATGGGGTATTTTTTAATTTATTATTAGGGTATTTATTTTATCTTTATAATCTAATAGTATTTAAAAATATTATGTTGTAATGGAAAAATTGATGTATTAATTTTAGTTTTTCTTTTATAAAAGTTTGTTTTACTTTGGATTTATTATGCATAAAGCATAATGAACTATATCTGAGTAAGTTGTTTTATGCTAAGTACGACTCACGCTCATTTGTGTATAAATATCATGTTAATCTAGTTTGAATCTTAAGCGATTCAATTAATTTTAAGTTTGATAAACACAATTAAATGAAGAAGACATATAACAATGTCTTCTTTCATTTTATTATTAATTTTACACCACCAGGCACCAGTTGTGGTCAATACTTAATTAGATCAAATTTGCAATAAATCATGTCATTTTTTTATCTACTAAAGCTCGGACCGAAGAAATCGTGTATTGTAATTAGTTTAATTATTGTAGTCAAATTAATTTTGTGCATCCACTTCATACATGGTGCAACACTCGGAGAGCTGGAGGAGAATGAATACACGAAACACACTCTCCATATGATGCAACAATTACACTACATAATTTCTCATCCATGTGATTGATTTGAAATTTTTTAAATGTTTGCGTCAAACTTTTTCTTCATTCACATTTTGTGTGTCTCGCTTTGTCTCTTCCTTAAGTATATTGCAATACAATATAATTAACTAATTAAGTACTGAATAGTTTTATTCCCTTTCAAAAAGCAGAAAAAAAGAAAAAAGGGAGTAGAAGCTTCTAAAACTATTGACGTGTTTTTCCCATACATGGTTCATTTACTTACATTATAAATAATAAATGCATTTTTATTTTGCACAAAACACCAATAAAAATTATAGTACTATTTTTTTTTTATAGTTATATAGTAATAATTTTGAAATTCTAAACTATAAGGTGGACGTTATTTTTCGCTTTAATTTTGAATGTGTATATATTGTCAACAATCAATTGAAAGTTGGCGAAAAAACTTATTTTGTATAGATATAATGCTATATGTACCGTCCCATTCCAAAAGCTGTAAGTGAAATAAACACCATTTAAAGTTTTTCTGCTCTAATTTATTGAAGAATTATTACTTAATCGGGCATTTACTTTCGTGATCTTTAACCTCTGTCCATAGGGGTAAATATAAAATACTCTTCCGTGTTATGCTAAATCTGCAAGAAATTACCCTGTGAAATTTTTATTGTGCCAAACATCCTTGTATTTTCAATCTTCCTGCAAAAAACACCCAATTTGTAAAAAATAGGTCGTTTTGGATCGATATATTTCAAGAAATCATTTTTAAATTACTTCAAGTTGGTCCCTACAGCTTCACCTGATATATTTTTAAAATTATTTCTTGAAATATGTCGATCCAAAACGACCTATTTTTTACAAGTTGGGTGTTTTTTGCAGGATTTTTTAAAATACAAGGAAGTTTGACGTAATAAAAATTTCACATGGTAGTTTCTTACAGATTTAGCATAACACATGAGAATATCTTGCATTTTTCCCCTTTGCATAATAATGATTCTTACGTGCAAGACAGAGCTCCTTTGGGCAGAACAAAATATAAGCTTGAGAAACTCCTTTTCTCCTATTTTAAGTACTATATAGAAAAATAAAAAAATAAAAGAGGTTGGAATATATTGCAATTATAGTCTATATTTGACTAACTATCCAAGTTAATTGACTACTCCACAACATCTCTTGATTTGTCATTGTCACGTAACTTGAAAATATAATCATAATTGTGTAGTGATATCTCAAATTTTCCTATCTAACTTTTCTTTAATATGTCAATAGAGGATCATAAATCATAACCATTATCTAAGTTAACCTTGATAATTAGACATAATTTTATTCTTATTTTGTACGAATCATTTCGAATTTCGCTACAATTTCCTTTAGATATGTATGATGATATTTGTAACTATGTTTGTCCTCTAACTCTAAGTTGAGCACTCCAACGGACACTGCTCTCTTCGAGCCCGTTATTGTTTCCATATAAGAGGCCAAAATGGGAAATTAATTAAATGGTCAAAATATAAAATGTTAGACCATATATATTTCACGTACAATTTCTCATATTGCCAAGTGCCAAACTAAATTATTAATGCGGCGTCTGGAAACCACATATCCTACCCTCACTCTCTCAACTAATTTTTTTATTTTTTATAATAGCCCACCTAAATTAATTGTGTTGCACGATCAACTTAGAACAATTTTTTTCATTTATTAGTCTAATTGCACAATCCATTAATGCACGGCAAATCCTCTACTCTTTAGACTTGGCCGCTTTGGACTAATTTAGAACCTTTCATACCTAATGTACACAAGATCAACCATCATTTTTTTTACCTAAAATTTATCATCATTAGCCAACTTCAAGCATTATATCATATTGATTTGACATATAATAGCCCGCTTTAATATTTTTTTTTATAAAGTACAAATCAAACACATTTATTTTGAAAAGGATCATATCTCTACTAAATAGTTTGTTTGTTTATTAATTTTGGGAATGTATTTGGACGTGAATTGATTATTAAAAAGATCAAACGAGCTTTGATTGAATTAAACACAAGACAAATTCATAAATTTGGCAGTTCCGCAGTAAGTTTGTAGTTTTGTACGTATCAAATAATGAAAACAAGTACTATTTGACATTTGTACATCTTATGATACATATGATACATTTTTAACAAACAAATATCATAAGATTTTTTTTTTTTGTTTCCGAAGTGTATTATGTCTTAGATTTGACTTAAACATTTTTAGGTATGTCAAATGTATTATATAAAAATCTCTCATAACAATAATTCAAACATTAACTCTATACTTTGTGAGGATTAGTCCCTCTCATAAGACAAATCAGTTATTGGTGAATATCATACAAAGTTATTGGAGTTTGAGTTGACCCATTGGGCTACTTTGCTCACAGGGCCGCTTATTCATGCTCCATTAAAGTGATAGCATTATCTTGATTTGGGCTGGATGCAGAAAATGGACAAAATTCGGATGCACCTAATTATTATTACTAAAAAATTCGAATGCACCAACTATATATAAAGGGTAAGGGTATTTTTCATTTATCTATAGGACATAAATCAATTATATACAAAAATACTTCTATATATTTACTATTTATATTTTATGTATATGAAGTAATATAATATTATTTATATATCGTTTTTAGTAATTATTTATCTAAAAAGCAATAAATATACTAATAGTTAACGAAAATTTAAATAATTGCAAAAGGTTCCACACGAACCTTGATAAAAAAATATTTTTTTTTTCAAAGAATTGCAGTTAAAGTCTTGTAAAATTTGATCGTTAAAATAGTGTGAATTTGCTAAAATCTGATGTATCTATTTTGATAAAGCTAGAACTCTTGGAGTTGGTATAATATATAGTGTGGTAATATTATAGTAGTAAAAGAGTTGGTATAATGAAGAAACGTCAAATCAGTAAAATAAACACTTTTCCATAAACATACAGACGGTCAGTCGGTCACCCACAAATGTGTACCTCTTCATTGTCTCGAGCATAACAGAACAGAAAACACAAAAAGAAAAGGCACTCAAACGGCTACCTTTGATATATTTCTCACACCCCTGAAATCAGTTCTGAGAATCGAGGATTTCAGCAAAATTTAATGAATCTTCGGCCAAGGCAAAGACAAACCTTTTCCGGCTTCACAAAAGCCGAGGTATTTTTTAATTTCTATTAATTTTTTTTTTGTTATAAAATATTCAGAGTTAAACGCCCAAATAGATTGATAGTCAATTGCATTCCCCAATATAACTTGGTTATTTATCTTATGAATTAGGTGTGTTTAAGATTTTCGTTATAATTATTTTTTAGGTTTATTTTGTTCTGGGGTTTTTGGTGAGTTGGATCATTTTGTGGGTTAAATGGGTGAAATAGAGTATTGATTTTTTTTTTCGTGGGGGGTGGAGGAGAATACAAGATTCTCCCGGTGTTATGCGAAACCTGCCTGGAACTAACCTATGAAATGTTTATTGCCTAAATCCCCCCTGTGCTGTGCTATTAAGTATTTGGCACAAAATAGGCCATCAAAATTGTACGGATGGGGGGTTTCGTGCTGAAGATTAAATAGTACAGGGGATTCTATGCAATAAACATTTCAATAGGGGTTTTTGTGCTGAATATTTAATAGTGCATGGGGATTTATGCAATAAACATCTCATAGGGTAGTTTTATGTAAGTTTCACATAACACACGGGAGTATCTTGCATTTATCCCATAGATTTGGACTACTTACTTTTTTTTGTGGAATTAAAAATGGTGTTATAAATTAAACTTCAAATTGTTTCTTCATGTTTTTAACTTTGGGTTTTAGATGAAATTACTGAGAAATATCTGATTCTGTTATATATGATATATTGCTTTAAATTGATTCTTTTTTTTTATTAAATAACTTCTGTTTATCCTCGTGGAATCATTCTTTATTACAAAATTGGATCTCAAGCTAGGGTGTTTACTTAATTACTGGTGAGCAATGCAATGTCATAAAGTGTAATCTTGTGTACGTAGATCATCTAATGATTACACACAATCAACAATGTTGGTGATTAGAGATTATAAACAATATTTGAATTGTTAAAAAAAAAAACAATATTTGAATCACCTTTAGATTAGTGCATTTTAGAGAACTAATATATAAGCTTCAATTTTGTGTTTGGATGTTGTAAACATATCTGCTATATAGAAATTTCAGGTCAAATTCTTCACTGCACCGAATTTGACATCGATATGGTGACCCAATCTTGTACCGTCAATCAAACAGGTTCAAAAGATGGAGCTATTACTTAACGATTCCAAGGAACAATCTCAGGGCGAGGACTTTTATAAGAAATTGGCAAGCCTTTTCAAGTGAGATTTTTCTCCGTGGAGTAACTATCAAGCATTCAAGTGATTGCTTTAAGATTGTTATTTTAAAAAAAAAAATGATAGTGGGGTAACTTCACAGTTTTGTATATTTGCAGCCGTTCAAGTGGCCGTGCTGGAAAACCTGTTGTAAAGTGGACCGAGGTACTATCTTCTGCTTTTTCTTCGAACTGCCATTATCGTAATTTCATTGCTTGGTTTTGGCTGGATCTCTTGAATGCCCATGTAACCCTCCTTTACTCTAGGTCCAAAGGTGGTTTCAGAAGAATCAACAAGACCCTCTTGTTAAAGAGACTTCACTTGAAGCTTCCAAAGAGTTACCGGCTGTCCCAAAATCTGTGACTCGGAGTAAAGCAACTGGAAATCCAGAAATGGGGGAAGGTACTCTTTTTGTTAGGCGTGAAAAAGATATATATTGTCGATTGACTTTATGTTCTGACCATTTCTATTAGACAATTATGATATGCACAATACATTTCCAGTCAATGATAGTGTTTCCGTTTCTTTTCTATTCCTTCTCTGAATATGAGAAATGCAGAAAAAGGTTAAGGATAATTGTTTTTTGAAAAGATTCATTTCAATTCTTCAAAAGTTTCTTCTCATAACTTACATTGTTTGAATGGCAGGTGAGAAGGGTGATGATCTTTCGAAGTTGGAATTTGAAGCCAGGTCACCAAGAGATGGTGCATGGTGAGCCTATATTTGGCATTTTAATTCTTTGACATCCATCATCATTGTGTTTCATGCCTTGCATATTTTCCAATTCTATCTTTGATTGGTTTATAGAAATAACGTAATCTCATATAGGTGCTGCTGTAATAGTAGAATTGAGAAAATAATAAGAAAAAGATTGTCTACTGAACTCTTAAAAAAGAACATGTGCAAATTGCAGGAGTAATTGAAAGTCAGTCACATTGCTTTAAGTTGTCTTTATTGCTTTTTTCTTTGTGCAAATTGTTCGTGAAGTGATGACTTTTTCTTCTATAAGCCTTCTACTTACTTCAATTAAGTGCTTACTAGATGATACTTACAGTAGATTGAGTAAGTTATGGACCTCACTCCAAGGCGTACATCTATCCTAGCTCATTAAGTAAATGAAGCAGATTTGAGCTTCACCTTTAACTGCAGTATAGTCTCAGGTGGAATTATTGATGAGCTATTGAGCCAAATTTAAATTTTCCTTTTCACTATTTGATATGTAAATGCTTCAAAACAATCAACAAACTGCATCAATATGATTTCTGGGAGATCAAGTACATAGTTTTAGTTTGACCTTTTCTATAGGCAATGTTTTTTTTTTACTTTTCTGTTTTGCTGCACTGTATAGTTTACATAAGATTATCAAGTAAATTGGACTTTCTTTTTCTGTTAGTCAACGCCTCGGTGTGCCGTAGGCTCGTAGCACGTGGAGTATCCTGAAAAATGAACTGTGGCATTATATTCCATTTGTATTAGTTATAGGAAGTATATTTTACTGGCTAAACATTGTTGGAAAGCTGAGTAAGAATTTATAAACTAAGCGCAAGGGTTAATCTCAGAAGAAAACCTTAATTGATGATCCTTGATTGGAGGTTTGGACTGGTTTAAGATTGCCCCTTTTTTATTTGAATGAACCATTGAACTACTTACGTAGGTAGATGTAACATAAAGCAAAATGTCAGAACTTGACTTCGTCTGGTTAATACTAAGTAGACAAGTAGAAAGAATGTAGATTTCGGTGGTGGTCATTGGTCAAGTGAAACGAATGCATTCCTGCATTAAGTTATTTATTTACATATGCGCACTGCTTGACATGATGTTTTGCAGGTACGATGTTGATACATTTCTCTCTCACAGATTTCTCAGTTCCGGGGATATTGTGAGTAATTATAATATTTGTTTATGCAGTTTCATTATTATGTAACTAGAATGATGTTCATGAAGCAATGCTTTTTCCAATTTATCTGTTTATTCTATTAATTTTCAAATAATTATGCGGAGAATGGTGATTCTGGAACTAGACTGTGAAAGAAAGTTTTCTGTTAAATTCTGAGCTAAGGGATTTCCGCTTGAGCTGAGTTTGAAAATATATTTATTTGTTAGCGCTTAACGAAATAGATAAAAATCTCTATTCTTTTTATGATTTGAAGTTTCACATATTAAGTTCATCACAGGAAGTTCGTGTTAGATATGTTGGGTTTGGAGCAGAAGAAGATGAATGGTTGACTGCAAGAACCGACATTCGGGAACGCTCTGTTCCATTGGAACACTCAGAATGCCAGAAAGTGAAGGTTGGGGATTTAGTAGTGTGCTTCCAGGTACCTTTTTTCATTTAACTTATGAAAAGCAGCATAATTCAGTACTGCGATGTTTGGAACTTGAATTTAGTGAGTAAGTTAATAAGAAGAAGTCGATATTCTTCCATTTCATGCATGAAGAACCAAAAACTCATTTGGTAGCAAAGATTAGGTGAAATTAGGTCTTTTTTCAACATCTACCTTTTGATAGCATTGATAAACAAAGTCTCTTGATCCGTACTGTAAACAAGTGATAAGCACTAACACAAATAAAATGATCTCCCGTCTAATCCTATGATACTATAATCTCCGTGACCTGAAAAAAAAAAATTGGTGGTGAATTTCGCCTTATTTTAGTAAGCCGCCGATGCATGTTTTAGACATTGCTATCGTACAATTTCGAAAGTTTTAGTATTATCTTATAATGACAAATAATACTAAACAAACTCTTAGTGTTTTACTCACTAAATTCCAAGAACCAAACATAGCCTAGAAAAACTTTTCATAGCTTAGAAAAACTTGAAAGCTATTTTATAGCTGAAGCAAAGCAGACTCCGCACATTAGTTCACGTCAGGAGTTTCTAATTTCAGAAAACCATGATTTAATTTAGAGACCATATTAAACATATGTTGTTTGGAAATCAGGAGAGACAAGATCAAGCTCGATACTATGACGCTCATGTTGTAGAGATTCAGAGACGATTGCATGACATAAGAGGCTGCAGATGTCTGTTCTTGATCAAATACAACCATGATAATACTGAGGTGAATACTTGTCCTTTCTATAATGATACTAATATCTGCTCTGTTTTATATCGAATGTAAGCTTTCTTTTGTGACAGGAGAGAGTTCGTTTGAGGAGATTATGTCGCCGGCCAAGCTTAATGCCTCAGTTGGAGAAACATTAGCATGTGGGAGCCTTGTACTTGTTTGTCTTTGTTTCCTTTGACGGATTTTTGTTAACTTTAATGGGTACTAAATGTAGATCTATTAGATTTCATCAAAATATTCATGATTAGTTTAAAATATGTTGATGATATTGTCGTTTTCTGGAGCTAAATATGTTTGATTTTTGGTTTGGATCCAATGAACTCTTGACAATTAGGTCTATTGTTTGAAATTGTAATTAATGGGCTTTTGTTTTTTCACTTTATTACGCAAGTCAGGACATGATGATCAATCTTTAACCCGATTGCAATATTCTTTAGATCTGTCGTACAAATTCTTGCCTACGTTGCTGCGTCTGGATGTAAACTATTATGTTTTGAATTGAATAACTTCTTCTTGTATTTTTTTTTATTGTGTTTGAACTTTATTTTACTAGTTGAATTGAATAAATTCTTGTTCGAGTATTTTATTGTGTTAAGAGTTTGTGTTCGAACTTTATTTTAGAAAGAGAATAATAGCTTGAATGGGCTTTGGCTAAGTTGAACTCGGATAACCTCATAGACAACTTGAACTTTTTTTATGCTTTGGCTAACTTTATTTTTCATTTTCTGAAATTGGAGCTAAATCAATATATTTTTTGAGAAAATTTGTGTAATAATGTATCAAATAAAAAATAATAAGAAGAAACCGTATAATTATATAAAAAATGAATGAATTCTCTTGATAGTTATTAACAAAAAAGTAAAATTAAAAAATTATTAAGAAAGAGCAAAAGTAAAGAACAATTATTTTTTTAAGAAAAAAAGAATTGAAAGAACAATTATTAAAAAAGGAAAAGAAATTAAAAGAACAATTTTGAAGGGAAAAAAAGACTAAAAAACAGAAAATAATAGAACACCATGCTAACTTGCATCTCCCAAACCAGTGGGCCAATGAATACTTATAATAAAAATTTGAGTGGGCTTTGGATCCGTCAAAGTATTAGTAATTTCCATCCAATATTTTTATAGGTGAAGTGAAATAAATCCGAAATTTGTTATCAGTATTTGAAGGGAAGGAAGTCAAATCCGTATCTGCTACCTGACCAGACCTCCTCTATACAGTTTAACACTAATACTAATACAGAACCCTCCCTGCTGGCTATCTCTAAAATGTCATATCCGTCTCACTCACCAGCCCTTTTCGCATTTTCATTTCCCCCCCAACTTTTGAACCCTAACTTTTCGCTCAAATTTCCCTCTATAAACCCCCCGATTTTTGTATACTTCTTTACGTTCTTCTTCCTCTTCGGGGAATTCACTACAGTCTCATCATTGCTATATGAAATGAAAGCTGATGAAATAGAATTCGGGGAGTTCACCACAGAGTTGATGAACGGCAATTGACGGTGGTGACAAAAAGACCGTGGCGGTGCATGAACGCTGATGATTTTGTGAGCAAACGACGTCGTTAGAGGCTTGAATAGTTACAAAAGAGTTGCGGAGAATAACATGGATGAGTACGATAGTGGTGACTGTGAGTGCGGCATCGATAAGGGGTTCGTAGCTGAGATTGAAGAGTATACTGATCCTCTTCCTGAAAAGGTTTGTAATGTATATATATTTTGTTATTTTCTGGAGTTAACGTTTTGATTCTTAGCTATTTCTGATATAATGTGCTTATATGTGAGTTGAGTTGGTTTTTGTTTTGATTTTTAGCTTATAAATATGACTGATATAATTCGTGATGATTATGAACTGTGTGGTTCATTGCATGGTTTTAGTGTTCGTTCCTATGTGCTACTTATTGTGTAGTTCTCCTTTTCCACGGATTTTAGTAATAGCTATTGTTTCAGGACCGAAGGGTGACCTCTAGGTGTTTTATTTCGAGAATTGGTAGTTCAGTGCTTGTTGGAATTATTGTGCGTTGCTGGCTTGTTGCATTTCTTCTACTACGCGAAGCAATTTGTTTTGAGTATCTATATATGAAGTTTGAAGATTGACAGGCTTTAGTGAGAAAGGAGAGGTTCTTTATCTAAAATGTTAATTTGCCCTGCTTTATATTGTCACCAAGCGGAAAAGCAAACTTAGAAGAAGTTTTAGTTCTATATAAGGAATTCTGATCTTGCTCATAGGTACATTTTGTTTGTGGTTCTAGACCAGATTATTCTCTTTAAGGTCTGGTGTGTGTAACTGATAGAGTTTGACAAACATTTGTGTTCAAAGCTTTGATTTCTCGAAGAATCTTGTGGTAACTTACCTTGTCATGTCCAACTTGAGTATCAATTAACATTTGATTTCTCTGGAACAGGTCCAGGTTGGTGGTTCTCCATCTTATAGAATTGAAAGAAAATTGGGGAAAGGAGGATTTGGACAAGTGTATGTAGGTCGTCGAATCAACCCCCCAAATCCAAATGAAAGAACTGGTCCAAATGCTTTACAGGTATGTACTTGGTCTAATACTCCATCACTCCTGTTAGGGCTGTAGGGAGTTCTGTTTCCGTAAGTGTATAACATTCTCTGTTTATTTTAGGTTGCATTGAAATTTGAGCGCAGGAGCAGCAAAGGTTGTAATTATAGACCACCTAATGAATGGCAAGTGTACAGGTAAGTAATGGGCTTTCTTGATTATCTGAGTGCTGCTTCTGTCAAAAAGTTAGAAAAAATGAGCATAAAATTTACCTCTGCTTTCCTCTAGAGCACATGGTGGCAGCCATGGCATACCACATGTACATTTCAAAGGCCTTCAAAGTGACTATTATATTATGGTACATGATGTCGTACAACTTTTCGTCAGATCTTTTTCCATGTGTTTTTTTTCTTCTCAATAGGTCTAATGAACTTTACAACATTTTGAAGGTTATGGATATGCTTGGTCCTAGTTTGTGGGATGTCTGGAACAACAATTCTCAAGCGTTAGTCATCATTTCCATAGAAATAAAAATCAGATTCACACTTTTTTTGTTTTCCTGTGTTTGATCTTGCATCTAACATTTAGATGCCTTTTTGCAGCATGTCTAGAGAAATGGTGACATGTATTGCCATCGAAGCCATCTCCATTTTAGAGAAATTGCACTCTAGAGGGTAATTTTTCACCTTTACTCCAATCATGGTTAATTTTCTGCACATGATTTGATATTCGATTTGGTTAGTAAATGTATTGCTAAGAAGCAAAGACGTTAACTCTGTGTGTGTGTACTTTAAGACAAGCCTGTATTAGTTTTGTATTGCAACAATTGTTACAATGGGATGTATTCTATGCATAAATATTATCATTCTTCGTTTTTATTTAGAGATACATTTTGCATTTTCTGATCTCTGCAAGCTGTTCAGATATGTGCATGGGGATGTAAAGCCAGAAAACTTTTTGCTTGGTCCACCTGGAACTCCTGACGAGAAAAAACTTTATCTTGTTGATCTTGGATTGGGTAAAATACCTTGCATGCTATATCCCATTTATTTTGAGAAATGACACAATCTTCAGATGACACTGCATGAATCCTTATCCGTGTTTCCCCTGTATGGAATTGCAGCAACCCAGTGGCGTGATACTTTTACTGGTTGTCATGTTGATTATGATCAACGACTGGAGGTATTCAGGTGAATTTGTGATTCCATATTGAATTTTTGTCCCTGCCTTTTCACATTTTATTCTGTTTGAACTTACAGTTCTTACTGATGCATGAGAATATTGGGGCTGCAGGGGAACAGTACGCTATGCCAGCGTTCATGCTCATCTTGGAAGAACCGGTAGCCGTAGGGATGATCTAGAATCCCTTGCATATTCGCTCATTTGTCTAATCCGTGGTCGGCTTCCTTGGCAAGGGCATCAGGTTGGCAGTTGTGGAACTGAAATGTGAATCCTTTTTATGAACAACTCAGCTATGATGCTTACACGATTGTTTATTTAGGGTGAGAATAAAAACTTCCTTGTCTGTAAAAAGAAGATGGATACTTCTCCAGAAACTCTTTGTTGCAATTGCCCGGCCCCTTTTAGACAGTTTGTTGAGTATGTTGTTAATCTAAAGTTTGATGAGGAGCCTGATTATGCAAAATGTATATCCCTTTTTGATGGGATAATTGATCCAACTCCAAACATCAGGCCAATCAACACTGAAGGTGCTAAAAAGGTATATTCTTCAAATTTTCCTATGGAGATTTGGTTTTGTTCTAATACAATGTATTTGCACTGTGAAGCTCATATATCAAGTTGGACGTAAAAGAGGTAGAGTTATGATGGATAATGATGATGATGATGATGTGAAACCTAAGAGAAAGGTGCGCTTGGGGCAGCCTGCAACACAATGGATTAGTGTTTATAATAGTCGACGTCCGATGATGCAAAGGTATTATCATGGTTTAGTTATTGAGTTTCCTCTATGATCTTTTTAGAGGAATAGTGGGGTTCACCCTATATGTTGTCTTGTAGATATCACTACAATGTCGCAGATGAAAAGCTCATTCAGCATATTGAGAAAGGAAACAAGGATGGACTATTTATAAGCAGCGTGGCATCTTGTTCAAACCTGTGGGCACTAATTATGGATGCAGGAACTGGTTTCTCTGCTCAAGTTTATAAATTGTCACCTACTTTCTGTCCCAAGGTCTCATATTGATCTCTGGACACAAACTTTTCTAGTCTTAACATTACACTGCACCGCATCTAATTGGCCTTATTGTATAAACGGCAGGAATGGATCATGGAACAATGGAAGAAGAACTATTACATCAGTGCAATAGCAGGGACTAACAAAGAGAGCTCATTAATTGTAATGTCTAAGGGTTAGTTACCAAGAAAGGATTTTTTTTTTTTTTATGTTTATGCCATGCATGTTTGATGTAATGGTTTTACTTTAAATTTCTAAATGCAGGCGCCAAGTACCTGCAGCAGTCTTATAAAGTTGGTGCATCGTTTCCATTTAAGTGGATCAAGAAGAAATGGGGTGAAGGGTTTCATGTTACAGCCATGGCTACTGCAGGAACTAAATGGGTAATTGTAATGTCTCGTGGGGCTGGGTTTTCTGATCAGGTATTTGCAGTCTCACTGACTATTCTAATTTTATGCTGTTTACAAAATAAATAAATTAATTAACAAAAGTTTCTATTTTACATCTTCAGGTAGTGGAGTTAGACTTTCTTTACCCAAGTGAAGGTATTCATAGGAGATGGAACAATGACTACCGTATCACATCGACTGCAACTACAAAGGATCAAGCTGCAATTGTTCTTAGCATTCCCAGAAGAAAATCTACCAATGTAATACAAGAAACTCTCCGGACTAATTCTTTTCCAATTACACTTGTCAAGGTAGTCTTTTTTGTTAGTTATTGGCAACTTTTTCCCCTGCTTGGTTTTTACTTCTTAGAGTTGGTCGTTGCTTGCAGGATAAATGGAAAAAGAATTTCTACATCGCATCTCTTTGCTATGGGAGAACTGTATCTTGAGGTATCGTGATTTTGTCGGGAATTCCTTAAGAGTTTGCGAGAGGGTTGAGACTGATGCATTTTTTTTGTCTTTTGGAGAACCGTTCCTTCTTTTGCCAAGCCGATGCATTGTCTATTGGAACTTTTATGTATGCTTACTCCTGCCCTCAACCTCCCCTGTGCTGTCGACTGATTGTGTATATCTATATGTTTTAGGCAGTTATAGATCTGCAGTGGGTGATGTTCATTTAGAGTTTGCATTTCATCCACATCCAAAAGTATTGAAACTTAGCGTGCACACTACAAATAGTTAGGAAGAGCTGGGGTGTTGTTAGCTCAAACTCTTCAATGTTCAAGTCAATGACTGGAAACGATTGCCAACTTTATCCACTTAAATGGAAACGATGTAAAAGTGTTCCATTTTTGCGTCCTTGCAAATTAACGCGTGGTAGTCAGTGGGATTAAATCCCCAATTTTTCTGATTTTCTGAACATTGATTTTAATTCCAATGGAATTAGAATTATAATTTTATAGCTAAAAGAGCATAAATTGTGTTTACTTAAAAAATATAGAATGTATTGTGATTACCGTAAGAATAAATGTCCTAGAAAAAATTGAAGGACATAAAATGTTTTTCCCCCTCAAATTTAGGGGTGGTTGGTGGCTAACATTTGGGTAGCCATCATCACCTATTTTTGTGCTCGTGTGTGCACATGCAAGTGCACTCACAAGCACAAAATTGTTGGTAAATGGTGATGCATGGTAGCAACAAATTTTTTCCCAGATTTACACACATGTATTGTTATAATACTTGCTGTCGGTTTTATGCTCCGCTAGTAATCACATTAATATAAGTAACATTAAGCAATCGAGTGTCACGTATGAAAGTTTAGGGAACATGAGTGCAAGCATCAAATATTCATGGAAAAATGAATCTTGCTTGCTTATCTCCTTATTTTCTTTATCTTTTTCTGTTTTTCATATAATGGAGCATGTTGATGGCGGAGGAGGTGAGGGTAGAGATGCAGTGGAGAAGTGAGGGTTACATCCTTCAAAAAAGAAAAAATAATGGCTCTTTGATTGAAACAGTTGGTCATTTGTTGCAGAGAATGGTGGATTTTTTTTGTCGGAAAAACAATACAACTGGCGATGTAAATAAATAAAGATGACAAATAGTCAAATACAGTAAGTGGCGTCCAAAGGATAAAACAGTCAATTAGCATGGTTTTGCTCTGGCATTAGGAAAACAGATCTGGCTATATCATTAGCCTTTTCTTTTGCTCAATGAGTTTTGATACAAAATTTTAGGTAAAAGTTGAAAAAATAAATTTTTTAGGTATTTTTATTTATGCCCTTAAAAGTATTGATAGAGAATTAATGGTGTTAAATTATGTTGAAAAAAATAATTTTATATTATAAAAGAGATTATTTTTTTTAAACATCTCAAAAAGAAAATAAAAAAACAAAGGAGTATTAAATAAAACTGTAAACAATTTGAACAGGTTAGAGACGTACTAACAGTGACGTATCTATAAGAAAAGTTTCTCAAAATCAAAGGGCTTTAGCCTTTAGCCCAATTAACAAGTTTTTGAACTTTTTTTTAAAGAGAAAGAGGCGTTGACATTTGGCAGTGCCATAAGCCTCATTAGTCGAATTCTGGGTCTCGCATGTTTCGATCTTGAGCCGAAACTTGGGTCTAGGCTGAAACCTGCCCATATCCTTTTTCAAAGAATGTTTGGCCCGAACTAGGTGAGATCAGACTAGATCAAACTACTTCCATATACTACATAATGTCGATTTGATTATGTTTTGATCTTGAAATATTGACTTTGATGGTTTTACCCGATGCTTGGTGGAGGCACATCCCGCGATTTACATCCTTCAGGGTTCTAGGACAAGGGTTCTGAGGGTCCAGGATTAGTCTGGTGTAAGTTTGGACACCTGGGTTATCAAAAAAAAAAAAAATTAAAATTCTATTTAGATTAAGTGTGGATGTTAGGTTTTAAGTTTTGAAAAATTTAAAATTCTATTTGGATGTTGGAATTTGGAGAGAAAAAAAATAGATGGTAGGTGTCAAGTTCATCTCTTTTATAAAAAAAGGGAAAAAAGTATGTGAATAGACTCTAAATTCATTTGTGAGTTTAAAATTCGACCGGAGGATTCCAGTTCAAGTACTAATATTAATGCCTAAAATAAGTAGTTCTTATATCAATATATTCTGAGTCGTTTCTTCTTTTTCAATAGTTACTTAATAATTACTTATAGTTATTGGAGATATATATAGTTAATGAATAACTACTATTTAATATTTAATGTAATGATGTAAGCTAATGTGCCAAAACAATTATGATAATCAATTTAGCCCCCATCACTTTTAGGGGCGGCGGTGCACAATAATCAGTAGTGGGGGTTTAGGATAATAATAACTCCTTAAATAGTTAAATGGCATGAGAATCAAACACGAAAAAAAAAGAAAAAAGAAAAAGAAGATGCCCGGCCACGAATAATTATAAATGGACCACATGATGCAAATGCGAATGGCTTACACCCAGTGTTCCAATATTCCATTTAGCTAGTGGGGGGCTGAAATTGCTTAAAACATTGCTCTTCTTTTATTTTGTCAACTAAGAGAATAATTAAATTTGTTTAACAATATTATGATCAAACTTAAACACAGTCTCTTGATGAAAAGACCAATAAAACTTGAATATTAAATTTTACCGTTCAAACTCGTTGGTCTATGCTTGCCATTTATACAACTTGGGTAGTTTTATTGATTAAAATGTAAAAACATCTATTTGCTTTATTCAATTGGTGAAAAATAACAAGTACTGCCATAATTTTTAGGAAACATGTGTGTTATTGCTTATTTTTCAAGATAGCGAACGGTATTGTAAATTTTTTAAGTTAATATGAAATTTTTCGTATTATTTCAAAGAAAAAATGAAATTTGTGGTATAATTGTCACTTCCTCTACAAATTACGTATGAAGAATACTCGCATTTACAATGAGGGTGAATATTTTTGACTTGTTAATACATAAATTCTTTTGTTAATAAAAATAATATAAGGTTTTCATTTAATAAATTAGATAAATCACACTAGGAGTTTTTGGATATATATTTTCCCTAATATTAAATGTTTTAATCAATAAGATATCAGAATCTGACAGACACCTAATAATAATTTTCAGTATTTGGTTCTTTAATTAGGGGGGAAAATTAATTAACTTACTACATATTTATCTGGCATACAAAAAATTTAAACATAAACTAATTAATACTATTTCTCTAGAGAAAAAATACCTCCACTGCTTGGTTGACCACTCTAAAGTCTAAATACAAATACTACTGGTTAAGCATAATTATATAATACTACTAATTTCAGTTTGACATTGAGATCAAAGGAATCTCAAATGAAATCTTATTATGAAAATTCTTTTCGAAAAGCCACCCAAACCAAAAGTCAGCGTTGCCGTGTCAAACTTATTAATTAATTAATTTAGTGAATTAAATGTCATGAGATTTTTTACTAACCTAATTCCGTGTTATTTATTCAGTCCAAATAAACAACCATATATATATCCTCCCAATCAATTTCTTCTCCTCATTCTCCTCTAAAAAATTAAAAATTAATTAAATTAATGGCAGCAGCACAAAGGCCCAAATGGGAAGGCAAAATTGCAGCAAAAGTAGAAAAGACCACACCACAACAGGCGTGGACGCTCCTAGAGGATTTTTGCAACATCCACAAATGGCTCCCAAGCATTGACACGTGTCACAAAGTCGAAGGAGTCGACGGGCGGGCCGGCCTCGTCCGCTACTGCGCCTCCACTTGTTCCGGCGAAGACGGCGGCGATGTGGTTGTGAAGTGGTGCAATGAAAAGTTGATAGAAATGGATCCAATTAACAAGTGTTTGAGCTATGAGGTGTTGGAAAATAATATGGGATTAAAATTTTACAAGTCAACGATGGAAGTCATACCAATGGAGGGTGGAGATGATGTGCATGGTTGTTTGATCGAGTGGTCATTTTTGGCTGATCCGGTTGAAGGTTTTAGTTGTGAGGATTTGATTGGTTATCTTGATTTTAGTCTTCAAGGCATGGTGCACAATATGAAGAAAACAATATTGGAATCTGTTTAGGTACATTTTTTATTTTATTTTTATATTAATGTTAGTGTGTTAATTCGGATGTAATTTTTTCTTCTGGGTTTTATGTTTAGGAGAGTTGAAAAACATTTGAAATTGGATGTAGATAATTGAAAATGTGAAGACCGTGTTTGGTTTTGTTCTGTGGGGTTCTACATGGAAATTGTAAGATGTGATCTTGACATAAATTATCAAAGAAGAAAAAAAATGTGATCTTGACAGACTTTTTCATTGATTAATTTCAGTGTACATTGAAAAGCCAAACCAATTAATTTTCATTTTCAAAGTATCTTATCCTCGCAAAAACATTAAGAGCAAGTCCTTTTCTTTTTTAATTTCAAAAACAATTTGGAAATATTTTTTCATTAGTAAAAGAACACTTAACCAAATTACTTTGTTTCTGACATAATAAAATAATAGTATAGTAGCATAACTTACTTTACTTAATCAGTCTCGAGTTTTTTGTGTTGATTTTTTGTTTTGTTTTTATCAAAGAGTGTTTAAATTTTTGACTTACTTAATCTCAAAATCTTTTGAGATGCGTCAAATATATTACATATAAACTTCTTTAGCACGGCTTCGAACTAGATCAATCACCCATTAAATTCACTTATAGATTAATCGTCCGTTAAACTACATGTATACATAGAATCATTGGTACCCGAACAAAAGTGATATTTAACAAACCAAATAATTCATAGAAATTTATCTTGCCTGATTAAAAATGTTGGATTCACAAGTAAATTTGTTTGACCTTATAAAAGGTAGAGGACTAAATATAACTACAAATTTAGCAGACCAAAAGTAAATGAGCGAAAGACAAAAATACTCCCTATGCTTTGTTGAACTTCCAAAAAATCCCTGTGTTATTTTAACTCCCAAAACCCCCCCTGTGATCTCAAGTAAGTGCCAAATACACCCCCGTAAAAGAGAGTGTGATTCAAACGCGAGAAATTGCAAATATTTGTTCACATTTTGCTTTTGATATGATAATTTTACCCCTGACATCGAAAGACAAAAACACTCTCTATGCTTTGACTAATTCCCAAAATAACCCCCTGTATTATTTTAAATCCCAAAAAACCCTATGTATTTGGTTTTAAATACCACACTCGACCCAAGTAGTATATACTTATGTTTTCAAAAAGAATAAATAAATTTAAAAAAAAACACCACAGAGGGGTAATTTTGTCATTCCACCAAAAGTCAAAGGTAAAATTTTACTTGGGTTGAGTATGATAATTAAAATCAAACACAGGGAGGTTTTTGGGAGTTCAAATAACACAAGAATTTTTTTTTGGAAGTTAAAGTAAATACAAAGTATTGAACAGAACTCAGGTACAAGTACAACCAGATATTTTTGAAAAAAATACAAATTTGAATACGTTATATAATAGTTGGGCCTGAATGAAATTGAACCGAATTGGGATATGGACATATATATGATATCCCTTATTAACACTTAAAAGGCCCTTTTGGTTTCTAAGTAATTCATAATAAGCCCATAATTTTGATTTTACTGGAATGACAAGAAAAATTAAGTATTGAGAAGACATAGTCACATATGAGTTGTTTTGTTTGTGAGCTATTAACATCTCTAGCTATTCCGTGTTGTACTTGTGCTCATGTTTTTTCAATTAGATTTAATTCAAGTTTACTTTGATTGAAAATTTTAAAATTCTTCAATCTAAATTTGGATTTAAGTAAGTTTAAATAGGTTAAATGTAAATTTATTTTAAAAATGATGACTCATTTAATTTTCTTGGTTAAGTAAAAGACTGTTATAGGAGTATCAAAATACAATTCAAATGGAGTATAAATATGCTCCATTTGATGCACATGACTTGACTGATACCCTAAAGCCAGATACAGGTGAATAGGTTGGGTTTTAAACCGATTTTCCTTCTCCCCCAGTATGAATTTTGCAAACTTACAAATTACAAATTTACATCAGATGGGTACTTACTATTCACTTGATTTTGATTTTGGAAAAAAATACATTTGAAATAGAACTCAGACAAAACTCATTTCAAACAAAGTCTCAAGTTCTTTTCATACAGGATTTTAGCAAGTCTTCTTTGCTTATCCATACTGGGCTGGTACGAAAGCCATATCAGTAAACTACACTTTATAATACTAATCGCAATTCGCAACATACCCACACTATATACATATTCAAGTTTCTATTGTCAGTTCACCAACAACCATTGACATTTTCTTGATGGCGTGCACTTAATCTCTTCTCCATCCAATCAATAATATCCTGTGCGACCTCTTCACGCTCAGGCTCAAAGAGAAGGTCGTGCAAATAACCTTCATAGAGTTTAATGTCCTTGAACTTAGACGGTGCCTCGTTGTACAAATCCTGAGACGCCAATGGATCAGTAACTCTATCAGCAGTACCATGAAGAACAAAGAATGGGACTGATATGGACTGGAAGTTGCGCATCAAATATGAAGAGATGCGTAAAATTTCATGGCCAGTTCGGACTCTTATTGGCCCCGTGTACACCAAAGGGTCCGAATACTTTGCCAAGAGTGCTGCAGGATCCCTAGAAACTGGGATTCCTCTTTTGTTCGCACCTTTGAATTGGAACCTCGGAACCACCAGAGAAAATATTGGTGCCATAGCCTACATAGCAAGAGCAATTTTATTAATTATTGGTAAAAGAAGTAAATCAAGCATTAAGAGGTTTCAAGAAAATAAAACTCACACCAACAATAGGATGGGCTGGCTTGACGCGAAGAGCTGGTGAAGTCAATATGACACCTTCCAACATTTCTTCTATATGTGGATATGAAGCCGCCTATTAACACCAGGAGAATTCCAACACATAATGAGAAAAACAGAAAATATTGCCTAAACATGGAGAATATAAATGGGGACAAAAGAAGCTATACCTTCAAGACTACTGCTCCTCCAGTTGAATGACCAAACAGGAAACAAGGTATGCCGGGGTTTTCAGATTTGATCTTTTCCAGAAAAGCTACCTTTTAACAAACAGCAGAAAAAAGGAATATATTACAAAACCACGTTATATTCCTACAGAAATATCATAAGGGCTCTCTCATCCAAGCTTTAGAAGAACAAAATTTGGCCAAAGACTTGGATGTTTTGAAATAGAAAGTATTTGCTTATGGCTGAGGATGGAAATGATGGCATGAGAGGCTAGATGAACATAAACAAAGAATAAGCTAAAACTTACAGTGTCGGCAACGACGTGATCCAGTGACGGAACATATCCATGTAATCCATCACTTCCGCCATGACCTATCAAAGCAAAATATTTGATTCAGTCTCACATACATCAAAATTTCTGTACTGTCGGAGGAGAATCCAACTATCATCTCTACTCATTTCCAGTTAAGAAACAAAACCAATTACATTAATGAACATAATGAAAATGTGTCAATTCAGCAGCAGAGGTAGGAGGGAAATCAGTCTGAAAGTATGTGATATTTACCATCAAACAAAGACCAATTCCAGGGACGTAAGCTAACAAACATGGAAACCACTACATACATTACCACCTTATGCTGAAAATTTTCTATGACTATACACAAAAGATACTCATCTATTTCCTCGCATATTCTCAGTGCATAATGACACAGGTCGCTCAATAGAACAATACATTATTAAGATAAACACCAGAACAATAACATAACATTCCAATTCCAAGGCTTCAGAGCAGCACGTTGCAAAAATGTTCATTTCTAGAAAAACGGAAAAACTCCAATAGGTCATATAAATAGTTACCTATCCAATCCATTGCATAGACCCCAAAGTTGCAGGAGATTAGTTGTTTAGCAAAATGAATGTAGCGTCCACTGAAATCAGAATAACATAGGTAATTACTATGCCAAAGCAAAAATCAACAACTTTTCTAAAACAGAAAAAATGGCAGAACAAAAAAAAATGACTGAAAAAATACCTGTGTTCGTTGAGCCCATGTATGATAATTATAATACCCCTGAAATAGAAGAAGTCCTATATGAGAGATTATCATAGAAACCAAGATTCAGGCAACGGCTAAAAATAAGATAGTAGACATGTGGAAGATAACCACAAAATTAAAGGTTAGCAGCCACCAACCAGTTAATCATTTCCTCTAAAATAATTCCAGGTATTCAATAACTAATAGTTCAAGCCAGTAAGGTACAGTTTAAAGCATGCAACTCTCCTAAAATCTTTGTGAAAATGATGACTAAAGAACACGCCTTAAACTTAGAAATTAGAATGCATCCGGATATAGCAAGTGTACAAAGGAGCATGGGAAAAACTGAAGCAAACAAAAAATCAAAACCACATACATTTAGAAGGAGACAGCCTATTTCATGCTTGATATCATAAACTCATAATTACACACTCTATAGAACATTTTCAAACTACTAATCACCTACAATTTTTAAACTACTGCATAGATTTACTTTCAACACTAGTGACATTAGCATAACTACACTTTTCACATCATATTGCATCTTACTCCACATAGAACACTGCAGAAACAATATAAAAGTGACATGAGCAATTCGGCTGTTGAAACTAATTCTATTCGTCACCAACAGATTTGCTTTCTCCCCATCACAATTTCTCCTCAGTTATTTTCAAATAATTTCGACTTTAAACCAAGCACAATTCATTTGACAAAACCAAAATACAACATCCATATAACTCTAATTTGGGATATATAGAGCCTATTCCTGGTATTTTTCCCATTAACCTAGTCAGTCAGAAACATTCTCCTAGAAAAAAGAAAAGAAAAACTAGCAGAGCAACAGTACAACAACTAATAGACAACAAACAACGAACTGAAACAAGCAATTAAATGACCAAATTACCCCTACGAACTCAATGAAATTTCAGGATCATCATCCAGCATTATATGTAGAGAAATTGAGACATACTTTAATTCACCGGAAACCGGGAACCACGACCGGCAAAACAGAGCATTCCGTCCAACACCGAAGAACAACGACGTCGTCCACTGGCACCTGCTGTTATCCTCAACCACCATCTCTATCGCCTCAGCTAAAGCCCTACGCCTCATCGTATCCTCCTCATCCCTGCGATACCCGAATTTCCGACGCCTCAGCGTAGACGACGCCGTTCTAGGCGACGAGGGCGGAGTAGCCACCGCGGAGGAGGATATCCGATGCCGGCGAGATATTAAGAGGAGGATCCACACGAAAAATGAATAGATCAGGTGTAGAGATTTGCGAAACGATTCGTATGAAAATATTGACTGGCGGAGGTTTTTGAACACCGGAATTATGCGCCCGCTGGCACCGGATGTTAGCTCCTCCACCTGCACGGCTACCGCCACCGCCTCCATTTTTATCTGAACGATTGTAAACTACGAAAATAACTACGTATATATGTACGTATATGCGTGTAGAGGTCGTGTACGAATATACGGGAAATGGCAAGATACAGAGAGAGAAAATAGGGATGGAGAAATGAAAGACTTAAACGCGTTAACGGGATTATATAGACGGCGGACAAAAATATGGCGTGAATTGTCGCCTGTTTTCCTTTCTACAGTTATTTACAGTTACAATAACGAGTTTGGGTACCGTTCAGCGACTTTTGAGGAGGAGGGACGCGCCAATGTTGTAGCATTCTTCTATTAATTGATAACGAAGGTTCGGTCATATATAATTAAATTTTGACCTTGTTGTCCATTTATAGTTTGGGTTTGGTTTTCGGAAAGTTGTTCCTAAAATTGCGGATATTGAAGATTCAAATAAACATATTACTTATTATTTTAAGAGACAAATAAATAAAGTTCTATTTTGGTCCGATCTCGCAGGTCTTGCGAAATTGAGTAAAAAGTTTTTCAAATGAAGTTTAGCAAAATTCATAAAACTCATAATAAACCTATTCACAAACCCACACAAAACTCTTGAAATATAAAAAAAAAATTATTTGACACCTACCACCTACTTTTTCCCCCCAAACTATATAGAAAAGACACTAGTTTGACAAATACCATTTTTTTTTCTCAAATCCTAACATCCAAACATCCAAACTCAATACAAGTGTGATTACAACTTTTCAACCACAAAACCCAACATCCCAAATGGAATTTCAAATATTTCACCGAAAGCACCTAGAGCCAAATAAATTTCAAATAGGGCCAATTAAATTTCAAATCTACTGCAATAGGTAATAATACTTAAAGTGATTAGATAATTATACATTACATTCAAAATTAAACATGTACCTAAGTAATAATTAAACCTTACAAAATTGAGCTTTTGAAATATCTTCAATCTTTATGTAGCATTCGATTAAGGAAAATAAAATAATTTCATTGTTCTGAATATATTTCTCGTAAATGTGAAAACTGAAATGATTTGATTGGCGTTTTTAGAATCTTTTTGTACATATAAGTTAATTTATATACTCTCTTTGCTCTTTTTTTGTTAAAATTTGAGATTTTTTTTTTTTGTGTTTTCACTCGAAAAGTTAGCATATGAAAATTATGGGGACATATTATTATTATATTATTATTAAATTAAGATATCAGTATGGAGAAATATTGCTTTTAAAATAAGAACTTCATTCAGGATATTCCAAAAAATGAGGAAATCTAGCAAGGAGATGATATAAAAATGTAATCCGAGAATATGAAAAGCTCCATGTATATTTCAAAAAATATAGAGTAATTTGATAATCAGACAAAATAACATGTATAACATTACAGACTTTACAATATAATAATAACTTGAATTGTACAGAATCGTAGAGAATGAGTATAAAACTGACAGGAGAAAGAGGCAGCTTAGGCAATACGGGAAAGGGGAAAAATCATACGATGCAAATAATAAAAGATACAGAGGCGAGTTTTCCTTGAAAGCTTATGGAGTGATTTGATTGGCCAGAAATATTAACAAGTGGAGAAGGGGTATGATCGTCTGTTAACCGAGACATATATTTAAGATACACTTATGTTTCTATCCCATTTGATTGGACATTAATATTTGATTGTGAGTGTGGGTTCCGGTGTTTTGAGGCTGGTGTTTAAATGGGTCACGGAGTTCCTGGGTGCATGTGGATTGTAAAAAATGATTGAAAAAACGGTGCTTAAAGACAGGTGACCAAAAAAAAAAAAAAAAAAGATAGGTGACCAAATTCATGCTCCTTTTATTTTCACCCATTATTATTATGTTTAATTGTGTACCTATGTGAAAACATATTTATCTATTCGTTCTTTGTTCTTTCTCTTTTCAAAATTTAACGTGGTTATATTTTTATCTTCTTTATTTTTATTTTAATATAATAATATGTCTTTCGTACAACTTTAACTTTCATTGTAAGAAATTACACGACATAAAATGTGTGTCGAGCTCCTTAGATCATAGGTGCATAATAAAAAAATAAGTTGTTTCGATTTATTTTCTAACACCAAAGATCGTGTTTCAACTTCATGAGTTAATTATAATGAACTAACTAAACTTTGAGAAGATGATGGAATATAAAAGAAACACATAATAGTAAATATATAAGCTTAAAACAAAGCCTTCGATTATAGAACAATGAACTCATATTGAAGTCTTTCATTTATTAATTACTAAGTAAAATAGAACTCGATATTTCTTAAGAAGAAAAAAGAAATGATTACGTCAACCATGAATGTTAGTTTCTATATTTTCTTGGACGATCGATCACTATTGCTTGCAATTCCAATTCTTTTCATAGTATTGTAATAAGGTGTGTGTCAGTGTATAGGTGTCATTTGTCGAGATAAGATTCTATAGTTGAGCTAGAGTTAATTTTCAACTTTATTGTATTATTTGAATAAACATTTAGGATATGGCGTGTGCATAGATATATATTTTATACACATGTCCTGGATAAACCTAAGATTCTTTCCATAAATTTAATCGAGGAATATGTGGAATTGTGGCTGTAGTTAGTTTGTGGTCCACAATCTTCAGAGAGAGAAGCTTCGAATTTTTTTATAATACAATAATGAATTAAAATATGATAATCTATTATTCAGTATATATGATCCTACAATCTTCTTTAAATATCAGCAGAAATGATAGTATCAAACTTTGATTTCAGAAATATTGTTTATTTATTTTCTTCGAAAGAAAATAATGACCACAAAATATCACAACAAAACGGTTCTAATAAGATGATGTTTTAATATAAAACCAAAATGCAACAATATTTATATTTTAAACTTGATTTAACCTCTTATTCTCGAGTCAGTGATCGACTTTGGGATAAGAACCTACTTACGTAAATTAAGATAAAACTCAAATTAAATATTAAGTGATTTTTGTTTTTAGGGAAAACGATAGCTTTCATTTAACTGGACTCAGAAGCCAAAGTGCAAGAATCGTTATAGAAATTTCATCAGAATCATAAGAATCTCTAAACAAAAGTCGAGTTAATTCATGAGCTACGTACCCTATTACCATCTCTACCAATATACTCAACTTTGAAATTCTCCAAATTCACTACTTTGAACTTTATGTCTTCAATAACACTGCCATAGTTTGATCTTACCTCTAAATCCCCACCAAATAGTCGACCTAGAATCACCTTCCAAGACAATATTAAGTGATCTATGATGAACCTACTTTCAGTATATATACACTTCTTTTAAATATAATGTGTTCAATCATTTTCCCAGTTAGTCGTCATTTTGTACAATTCGTAACTGTTTTACTTCCACGTCTCAAACTCTTCTTTTGTTGGGAAAATGACTGACACGAACCCCTTCTAAGATTTATGAGCTTCCATTATTTGACTTTTAGTCATTTCATTTTCAATCACTCTCCACTCCACACTGTGTTTTCACTTTTTATTAATACCCGATGGGGATGGTCCGGATGGAGGAATATCTTTTTTTTTTTTTTTTTTTTTTTGAGAAATTGGATGGAGGATGTTAAAAGGAATCACTTTTACTACCAATAATTCATCGGTTCGTTAATTCTTTTTCTTACTATTCATCGGTTCACTTATTCCAGTGGAAGGGAATAGATTAGTACACTTAAAGTGGCTACCAACTTCGAATCTTTGTTCGGAAATTTTCTCATATAATTTGTCCAACACACCTTGAAAGTGATTAAACCCTTTGTAAACAAAAAAAAAAAAATCGTACACATTATGGAAAATTATTTTCTATCAGGTAATTAATATCGCAAAACGATTAACATGGATTTAAATTTTTGTATTTTCGAACAAAAGTATCCAATTTTTTTAGTTTTAAATTAATAAAAACGAAAACAAGATGTTTCAAAACTTTTTGTTTGTGCTATAAGACTCTCTTATTTTTTTAATTTAATTATTTATTCACAATTTTCTTTGTTATTTTCAAAATAATATCGAAAAGTTTTGATGCGTAGCTGATCGAATCATATACAACTAGAAATGAAATTTGGATCCACGGTTAACATATGAAATATGGTTTTTTTTTCCCAATTTCAAATTCAAAACCAGTCATTATCATAAGTTGAAAGATGAGTATAAATACTCGTACTTGTTTGATTTTTAATGGGTGTAGGTAATTCTTGAGGAAAAAATTATTCCAACGTCCAAAGCAAAACCAACTAGTTTTCGCCATCATCCACTGTCTCCGTTCCTGAGGGTTGAACATATTCATTGGGCCAAACTTATATATAATTATGCCCATGAAATTCTAAAGGGACCCACACTGTTTATTCACTTACGGCCCATTCTCGTTGATGGGCTGGACTGCTACTTTTGACTATCTATATTCTAACAGCTGCTATTTTTTTTAATCCAAATTTCTAGCTACTATTTATGAATTATCTTGTACAGTTGTACCCAAAAAAAAAAAAGAATTATGAATTATCAGTTTTCTCTTTTTCTAGCTATTTTATTCTTTTATTAATTAAAAAGACAAAAGCAAAAGTTTACCATAAATTCTTCAATAAAGAAGTCGTTGGCCACGATTTGTTTAGATGTGGTTCTGAATCTTTATATCTGGTTCATGTTCAAAACTACAAAAAATGGTCCCATAATTTCTCAATCCGCGAAACCTTTTGAACCCCATTATTATTGGAGAAGGTAAGCTAAAGATAATGCAACGTTTTAACCTAGCACGTGATTTTCACACGTGCATTTCAATTTGCTTTAGGTTTGAAAGTGAAAATATTGGACCGCCTTAGAGCATTTCCCATGGTGCACCAAATTTCATTTTTTTTTTCCACAAAATTTAGACGTTTTTAGCCTTCCACCTTAAATCACCAAATCACCATAACACCAAAAAATATAGAGATTTAGTTTTAGCCTCTCATGGTGGTCAACCACCATTTCACCAAATCCTAATTTTACACCAATTTTTTTGGTGAAGGATTTTGCATCTCCCACAATTCTAATGTTTCACCATTTTTTACACCAAATCCTAGATTTATCACCACATATAGGAAAATACATAGGATTCGGTGTAATTGTCCCTATTTAATTAATTAGCACCTAATTACGTGATTAGCAACTTATTGACACGTTTATCATAATTAAATTATTGTTAATTAATTTGTATATATTTAACTATAAATTTTACTTAATTTATCGGCTTTTATTAAATAAATACACTAATTATTATTAATAAAATATTACTGTTAATAAAAACAAATATGATTTACATTATTGTTAATTAATTGTATACTTTTAGGTATAATTATCAATTAATTTATTGATTTTTATCAAATAAATATACTAATTACCATTAATAATTAAAATAAAATAAACGACAATAAACCCTTTAAACGTAGCCAAATAGATGATGATGAATGAGATGTTTTGTAATGAGTTAAGATTATTTCGTTTTGTAATGTTGTTTTTTCTTTATTAGTTTGTAATGTTGTTTAATTATGAAAGTGTTTATGAAAATGTTGTTTATGTTATGATTTTATTATATAAATAACATTTCGAGTTAATTGTGTTAAATGTTTCAATGATTTTTCATAATTGATAACATAAAATTTAATTAATATAGTTATAAAAATTTAACTTTTAAAATGTGTAAATAGCACTTTAAAATTGATAACATTGTGTTGAAAATTTAATGAAATAAAATTATGGCAAATATCAAATTTATTATTTGGTGACACGTTTGGTGAAATATCATGGGAGATCAAACAAAATCCTATTCTCTAGAAATGGTGAAATATTATTATTTTATAATTTGGTGTAAATTTTGATGAAAATCATGGGAAACCAAAAACACCATTATTTCACCAAAAATAGTGAAATGATTTGTTAAGGGTGGGAGATCAACTCATCTCTATTTCAACAAATATAGGATTTGATGAAAAAAATGGTGATAACCATGAGCGATGCCCCTTATCCATTTTTGTAAAAGAGATTGCATGTGAAATTAATCATTGATTTCAATAGGATGCATTTTAAAAAGTTTTACGTGATTGTGACATCGAAGCATGCACATCAATTCAATGCATTCAATCATAACTTGTAATCCAATTATTTTTAGCTTTTATTGTAAAGTTAATTTGATGTTCTAAATAAATCTTTACATTGAGTCAGTCAATTGTTTAAAAAAGTAATGTTAGATTTTACACCTCTATGCCGTAGTTTGATTGGTCTAAGAAATGGGTGGTACCCTAGTTCAATAAAATTAATCGGTTTAATCAACAAAAAGTTTTCTGGTCATTTGTAGACGAATTAAATCATCACATCAGAATATCTCTAAATTACAATTATAAATTACTATGAATAAATAACTGAAAAAAGTAATAAGAAATAAATAAATGCCCATACAGCCTTTTTTAATAAAACGACGAATTATATCTCAAGTATTAAATATTAATCATTACAGATATATTCTAAGGCCCAAGCCCAATCTAGACCTAGACTCTAGAGCATACAGTTAATTGCCTGAACTTCTGGGCATCTGCCCTTTTTTTGGCCCATTTGTATCCCTTCTGTATGAAATCCGAATAGGTCTCAACATTTATTAATTGAATTAAGAGTTTTTAATAATCAAAACAGTAATTAAGCTGTTTTTTATGGTCTAATAGTTACGAAGTTTCATACTTTCATTTAACAAAAACCAATGCAGCATAAAGTATCAGAAATTTTAATTACTATTTATAAGTTAAAACAAATAATGGTTTTATACATCATTGGTTTTGTTGGTATACACATATTATCAGTTTGTGTATGACCTTTTCTCACCAAGTATAGCGAAAAAATAATTTTTCCGAAAATCAAACATATACAACATAACAATTTTTTTTTCTTAAAAAAAAATCTTTTTCGAAGAATTTTTCCGTAACCAGATGATCTTTTACATGAATCCTAATTTTAATACGAGATGAAACTATTAAAGTGAGTATTTTGTTTTTCATGTTCGAGCTATTACATTAATTTAATAGAGATCTCATTACAGCGATTAACTAAATCAAAATTTGTATATCTTTGGTCACACACACTTGACACTAACATAACTTAATTATTTGATTAAATTAATTGCACTTTATATAATGGTGACATTGGACCACAATCCAAATTCAAAAGCTCTTATCTTAAAAGCAGGAAATCCCTTATTTAGTGCTATGGGGTTGGCTTCGTCATGCATACTTCATATTTTGATTAATATAATTAATGTAATAAGAACTTAAAAAAAAGGGTTTGGATTTAATAAACTACAAAAAGTGCTAGATTATTTCGTAGTACGAATGAGGTGACTTTTGGAATATTGTGCTAGTATATATTTCATCACATCATAATGGCATATAATATTAACTTTCCAATGTTATTATCTAAAGGTAGGCTAAACTGCATTAAGAGCTTATAGTGCTAAGCTACATATATGTGTTAATTAAATAGTAATAGTTGATAGAACTAAATAGTGCATGTGATCTTGGATTTGCACTGGAAAGTGCGGCATTAATATACTTAATATAAAAAAAAATAATGCATGATAGTATGGCACACAATACCAAAATTATTTAGTAATATTTTTACTCTTGGAATAATTTAATTGGTATATATTCTGGAATCACTCATAAAATATCACAAGGGAATTAATTAGTTTATCAACAGTATTGTCATTATAGTTAACGCCTTTTACTTTTGTAATAACACAGTCCCATATTTTATTTCACTGCGTATTTGTTTTTAAGTTTTAAAATGTCAGAGAGGCAGTGTGAAACTTTTATAAAATTATAAGGAATAAATTACACTTTTTAAAATCATAAGTAGTACATTAAACATTGTGCATATCACATGGGGTAAACTGCCGTTAACTCCTTCTTTTATACATATAAACAATCCGCATTGCATGCTAATCAATTAGATTTTAGATAACTTACACTGCGCTAAATGGTTCAACTTACTCGAAAAGGTAGACAAATTTATGATGTTATTTCCATTTTCCATTCAAACTAACTAACTAAATACAATCGTCTTAAACTATTAGATACATCATGGATTGAACTATGATATATATATGACTTGGATCAAACTTAATTATATCTTAAAAGTTGACTAAAGAGATAATAATTGTTCAAGATCTTAGAAGGAGCATTTAATCTTAATGTCCAATTCATCTGAAACATTTTTAACATCAAAGATTGAACAAATTAAATAGACATTAATCACTCAATAAATTTCACAAGACTTGATGAGCCGGGCAAGAATAAATTCACCGTGAACTATGGCATTAATAAATGTACGTAACGACTAGTTAGATTTTACAGAAGTTAATTAATTGCAAAAGTCTTCAGTTAACCAACTAGATCTGAAGACTACTCCAATGGTCTTTACCCAATGTACTAATGTAATTTACTGTTTATTATTTTATAGTAAAATATATTAAATCCTTTGTAATTTTGTAGTTAGGTCCTTTGTAACCAAAAAAAAAATATATATATATATTAAATCCTGTTAACAAAAAAGGAGAAAATTGACAATATATTCATTTAAAGAAATTTGGAGTTGCAGTAGAAAACAAATTATAAGACAACTAGGTTGAAAGAAAAGATGAAAAGACAGCATGCTAAATTGACAAAGACGAGACAGTACTGTATAGAGTATATTCCTTGGAGACAGAGATTGTTGGGAGGTCTGGTATTAGCAAAAAGATATTCTACTTTTTCCCCCATATATATTTTACTTCTATTATATATATATATATATATATATACTTTGCTTTATGTATTTTTCCTTTCACTCTCCATTTGTACTGCTGCTATGATATGCTACCATTAGAATCTGAGAGTATCTGACTGCTTTTTCATCTCCTTTTTCCTTTAATTACCTGCACTGTGTACTACAGCTGCTTCCAATTTCATCTTTTATTTTTTTTATTATCATTACTATTTTTATTATTAACAATGCAACATTATTTACTCAAAATAAGTCTCGGTAAAGAAATATCCGGGCCAAGTTTACCATGTTTTGTGACCCAAATGATTCATGTTGGCTTAGTTTCACAAAAACCAACACTAATCAAAACAATGTTTGGGCCTGGACTTTGCAAAACACATATTTTTAAATTATAACCATATAAAAGATATTTATTTAACATCCATCGTCACGTTTTTCTTTATAAAATTTCCCCCTCTCAATTTCCAACATTAAATTAAAATATATCTCAAATTTTTAAAAAACTTATAAAACTCAATATCCAACTCAATTCAATTTGTGTTTCAAAAATTTCAATAATAATTAGCTCATGTATCTTTTATCCTAAACAGCTAGAAAAAGAAAAAGTCACACCATTCTTGCTGCACTGCAAATAACTCCAAACTAAGAAAATGCAAAAAATGAGCATGATATGGCCGGGTTCATCATTTTAATTCATCGGTTACAACATTTCTAACTTTCCAGTCAAAAAAGAGCATTTTAGTAAAATCAAATCCGACAAAAGCTAACCCTTTTCCCCAACATCTGTCCCTTGCCCCCAAATTATTTCCTTATAAACCATTCGTGTGTGTCTTCAATGTTCAAATCTCAATTTATTTTTGTATATTCCCATAATGTCCCTCTATAGTTCTCTATTTATATATGTATATATATTTTGTTCTCTGTATAAATAGATAAGTACCTACCCTTCATAAATTTCTTCACTATATATATGTACACTTCCAATATAATATGTCCTATTCAAGAACAAGCTAGCTAGCTACAGCTTTTGTAACAAAAGAATTCTTGTTTCTCTAAATATAATTTCTTTAATTTGGTACGTCATTCATTTCTCATTTCTCATTTCTGATTTCTGATTTCTTCTTTAACTGATTTGATTTTTTCAAGTTACACAGATTATTGTTGAATTTTATTGAGGGTTATTTCTTAATTAATTTGATGTGGGATTTCTTTCATGCAAATTTGATACTATTGCTAAGCATGCTTTCTTGATTGTTCTTGTTGTTGCCCTTATGATGATAGGATATGACAATTCTACTTATTTATGCATGATTTATTTAAGTAATAAGCATTAGATCCAAGAGTTATTGTCACAAGCTTATAATTTTGATTTTTATTTTGCAGAGAACAATTAGTTAAATCCAAAATTTGCAAAGAAATACAAAAATGTTGATAAAGGTTCTGTTCATGTTTATGTTCATCAACTTATGTACATGCCAAGAGTTTAATGAACTTAAGCTTCTTCTATCCATGAAAGCTTCAATAAATGATCAATTTCAGTCCCTCAGCAACTGGAATTCATCTCTTCCTTACTGCAAATGGAAGGGAATCACATGTTTCGACTCCTCCCACGTGTCGAAAATCGAGCTCTCCGGAAAGAACTTATCCGGAAAAATTTCAGAATCCCTTTTCAAATTCCCACACATCCAGTCCATTGATTTATCCAACAATCACTTGTTTGGTGAAATTCCTCACAACTTATCCTCTTGTTTTATGCTTAGATATCTAAATCTAAGTAGCAATAATTTCACAGGTGTAATTCCCATTTCACCCCTTCCAGTTCTTGAAACGCTTGATTTATCAAACAACATGCTCTCTGGAGAAATCCCTAATGAGATAGGATTAACGTTTTCGGGCCTCAAATACCTCGATTTTGGTGGGAATGCTTTAACAGGTCGAGTTCCGATTTCGATAACAAATATGACAAGATTGGAGTTTATGACTTTAGCATCAAACCAATTGATTGGTGAAATTCCAAAAGAATTAGGCCTCATGAAGAGTTTAAGATGGATTTATCTGGGATTCAATAATTTTTCGGGAGAAATTCCGAAAGAGATTGGTGACTTAACTTTCTTGAATCATCTTGATCTTGTTTACAACAATCTTAGTGGTGAAATCCCTTCATCTTTAGGCAATCTCACTAATCTTAAGTACCTTTTTCTCTACTTCAATAAACTCAATGGTTCCATTCCAAACTCTATTTTCAACCTCAAGAAATTAGTTTCACTTGATTTGAGTGACAATTTATTGTCAGGGGAAATTCCTGAATTGGTAACTCAGCTTCAAAATCTTGAACTTCTTCATTTATTCTCCAACAATTTCTCGGGAAAGATCCCGAATTCTTTATCTTTCTTGCCTCATCTACAAGTTCTTCAATTATGGTCTAATAGTTTTTCAGGTGAGATACCTCAAAATCTTGGCAAGTATAACAATCTCACTGTCTTAGACCTTTCGAGTAATAATCTCACCGGAAAAATACCCGAGAATCTATGTGCTTCCGGTCATTTATTTAAGCTCATCCTCTTCTCGAACTCCCTCGAAGGTGAGATTCCGAAGAGTTTGAGCCATTGCAAGAGTTTGCAACGAGTTCGACTTCAGAAAAACCGGCTCTCGGGTGAACTCTCACAAGAATTCACAACACTTCCAATGGTTTACTTTCTTGAACTTTCGGAAAACAAACTTAATGGAAGAATTGATGAGAGGAAATGGGACATGCCAATGCTTCAAATGCTTAATTTGGCGAAGAACTCGTTTTTCGGTAACTTACCAGGTTCTTTTGGGAGTAATAAGCTCGAAAACTTGGATTTGACAGGGAATAATTTCTCAGGTTCCATCCCACATCGCTTTGGAGAACTTTCAGAGCTAATGGAATTGAAGTTAAGTGAGAATGAGCTTTCAGGAGGAATCCCGGATGAGTTATCTTATTGTAAGAAGCTTGTGAGTTTAGACCTTAGTCACAATCATTTTACTGGGGAAATTCCTATTAGTATTGCATCAATGCCAGTTCTTGGACAGCTTGATTTGTCTGAAAATGAATTGACAGGGAAAATTCCCTCGAATCTAGGTAAAGTGGAATCACTTGTTCAAGTTAATCTCTCTCACAATCACTTTTACGGAAGCTTGCCCTCGACCGGGGCATTTCTCGCGATCAATTCTACTGCACTGATTGGTAATAAACTATGTGGAGGTGAGAAAACAAGTGGATTGCCACCTTGCCACGGATTCAAGAATCGTCTTCGTTGGTTAGTATTAACCTTCCTTCTTGCATCCTTAACTATGTTTTGCGTTATCGTATTTGTTGCGATTTTCATTAAACGGAGGAAAGAGTTCAAGTTGAAAAGAGTAGAAAGTGAAGATGGTACTTGGGAATTGAAATTCTTGAACTCGAGAGTTTCGAAATGGGTAACTATTAAGGATATTGTCTCATCTATAAAAGAAGAAAATCTTGTGGCAAGTGGGAGGAAAGGTTTGTTGTACAAAGGAAAGACAACATTAAACAACAAACAATTCTTGGCGAAACAAATTGCTTCGATTTCAACAAGTTCTTGGATGGAATGGTCTGAATTATGTAAGATCAATCATCCAAATATTGTGAAATTGCTAGCAATGTGTAGATCAGAAAAGGTTGGTATTTTGGTGTATGAATACATTGAAGGGAAGGATTTAAGTGAAGTTATTCGAGGTTTGAATTGGGATCGTAGGCTCAAAATCGCTATTGGAATCGCGAGAGCACTTAAGTACTTACACTGTTACTGTTCACCTAGCATCATAGTAGGCGAAATTACGCCTCAAAAAATCATGGTAGATGGAAAAAATGAAGCCCATTTGAGATTAAGTCTTCTTTGTTCAGAAAACAAATGTACCAACTCCTCTGCCTATGTTGCTCCAGGTAATTAATTTACTATTATGATTTTAATTATATTTGGTTATTTGTTTATGTACTAAAGTTTTGGCTTTTTTTCGAAAAATTCTGCAGAGAACAAAGGATCCATAAAAGTGATGACAGAAAAGAGTGACATATATGGATTTGGGCTTATTATGATTGAACTTTTAACTGGAAAATCTGCGATGGATACGGAGCTCGGGATCCATGAAAGCATAGTTGAATGGGCTAGATATTGTTACTCAGATTGCCATCTTGAAATGTGGGTTGATTCAATTATCAAAGATGATCTTGGATCAATGAATGATTCTCAGAACCAAATTGTTGAAACCATGAATCTTGCCCTGCAATGCACCGCAGGTGATCCGATGGCGAGGCCGTGTGCCGTGGAAGTAGTGAAGGCTTTAGAATCAGTTGTGAGATCGAGTACTTCTTGTGTTTCATCAAGGTTTAAGCTTTTCTCGGTTTAGCATGTAGGATTGGATTTATTTTTCAACTTTTTTTTTTTTTTTTTTTTATTCCAATGATTTTCTTTATCTTTCTCTCTTAATTTTGATATATTATATTATGTAGAAATGATTGTTAATGTTTTGGTTGATGTTGTAATGACATGCTGCTGAGTGTATAATGTAAGAAAGAATGATTTTGCAATATAAATGGTTGATGTTCTAATGACACAAATACGGAGTATTTTTTCCATTTAATAGAAAAATTGTAAACTATTAATTGATAAGTTAGTTTATAATAATTAACTTTACATTAATATTATAATATTTTATCATGAAAGATAACTAGTTCATTAAAGATTTTCTCTAATTTTCAATATCAAATAAGTTGTTTCTCTATTCCATCCCTTTTTCAATTGCATTTTAGGAGGACAAGTGGTAAAATTTAAAAGTCCGTACATTTTTCATTATGTGACTTAAGTTTGATTTATTTAGTAATTATATTCTAATTTATTAATCTCTAATTTTATTATATTCTAACATTTTTTTTTATTTTGAAATAAATATTGCTATGTTATGATTATTTGATGTTGTTAATTGGTTATATATTTAAATTTTCATTATTGCAACCGTAAGTTAAAAATAATAGTGTTGATTTACTTAACTTGTAAAATATGAAATGTTTAAACTTGTTACATGTTTTTCATCTCTTTTAAGACATTCTTTAACGATAATAGAAGTAATATATAATTTAAAACTTAATATATTTATATTAACAATATAACGTCATATTGATTGATAAAACCAATACGTTTATCCGTTCTATCTACAATCCATTTCTGAAAAAAATGAATAGTGATACGAAAAAAAAAGACAAATATAAAACAAATTATTGTAAACCGAATTTTTGAATTACATGCAATTGCATCCGCTATAGTTCCGATGTATGTGATACGGTTGGTATTACAATTTTTATATTAATTATTTTCTGTGATTTACCTTTTTCATGATCAACAATTACATAGTTGGAAAGAAAATCATTTAATTTTTTAGGTTAGATAAAGCCATAAGATCATTGATAATATTTATTAGAGAATAAAAGAGATGAAAGTAACGTGCTTTTCATTATTATATATATATTAAATCTGAATACAACTCTAGTACTTATAATAAAAAAAGAGTCCTGGGAGGAGCAGCCAAGTGTTGTAAAATCTTTAAGGGAGGATGGAGCAGCTTGGTGTTGTAAGTTCCATGGTAGTAGGCTCCCTTGGGGGCCAGGAGTATAAAGAGTGAACAAACCCTGACCAACTCAGGCACATCCCGCGATTTACTTCCGCACATTGCTGAGAGGCCAGTGATGGGTGGTCCAGGACTCAACCTGGGTTAACAAAAAAAAAAAAAAAAAAAAAAAAAAAGAGAATTTGTTTTGTTATAAACCTTGTCTACTCTATGGAAGATATTTATTATTATATGCATATCTCTATTTCTTGGTTTGCTGAGAACAGTGCACGTTTGAGTAGGATTCGTGGAGGAATTATCTGATGTGGATGATCCTTCAATATACGTGAACTTTTTTTTTTTTTTTTTTTTTTAATTGAGCAATTTTGTATGAATTAACATAATTGAGTTTTGCACTTAATAGTTAATTTCCTGATCATGATGTGGAATTGAACATAAACCCTGCGATAAAGAAGACTTGCCAGTGTTAAATAATTAAAGTGACACTAATTTGCAAGATACCAATTTTGCTAAAAATATCACAAAATGATCATACGACATGCACCCTTAGCCTTAGGCCTTACGGTTAAATTTGTGTATATTTTGCAAATATAATAATTAACCCAAAATATATATTTAATTTGTTGGGGACCCTTATTAATCAGTACTGGCCTGTAATTCTTTTCACATGGACATAAAAGAAGAATTAAGAACAAACAATTCATTGAAAGGTCATCATCAACTGTAGTGGATCGGGGTTATATATGTCAACAAGTACAAAACAAAACAAATTCTAATTGTTGGAGCCCAGGCCAGGGACCATTCATTTTCATATATGGTACCAATTTTCATCTTTGTCTCTTTGTCCAAACAAAAGCACCAACTGCAGCATGATGATAAAGCAATTTTTATTAGATATGTTGTAGTAATTCATTTTACATTGAATTATATATTAAACTCCATTTAATTTTGTTTTTCTGGCCTCCTTCATTAATTATCAACTTTTTGTTCCCACAAGTTAGAATTTATTAAGTTGCAAATGGATTGAATATCTACTATTAACTTTTTAAATAACATGCACAAATATATCTAGTATGTAGTGATCATTCAAACTTATGTCTCATCCAATTTACTATCACTCAATTCATAAAAGAAAATTTCAATTGAGCTTCTCAAACTTTGTTTTTTAAACTAAATCCTCAAATAATATTTTATTATGAGCTAGTCTTTTCTTACGAAATACGTACATATGATGAAATCTCGAACAAGGTATGAACAAAACATCTTCATTTTACCTTTTTCTTTTTGATTGACAATTCACCAATAATCACAATCAGTTATATATAATGATTTCTATTTTGATTACAGGCTGCCAAGCACGTACCAAATTTCATCATAATTACTTAATATACAAACTAAGAGATTTTTGGGACTAATTTATGTTATAAGGGTTGCTTCAAAAAGGAGATTCCGATCCGCAGATGAAACATAATTGAGCCAACCCTTTTCACAATTATATATATTATATCATTAAAGAAAATTTAATTAGTTACTCTCTTTCAACTTGTTTTTATAAAAATGTTTTCTTCTTATTTTTATATGTTAATAACAGGGTGTCTGCTTGAAGCCAAAAAAAAGAAAAAAATCAAAAGATGTTGATCTCATCTTAATCTTTAATCAAGATGCATTTTTTTTAAAATAATAATTACTCCATACTACTTCAAGATTTTAAATTCTTATGATATAATGCAAACATATATACCAACAGTATTTAATTACCACCTAATACTACAAATTCAAAATATTGGATAAGATCATACCAATTTTCGATATTATCGTATACGGGGTTGTTTGCATTGGTAGCATAGAAGGGATCGAACCCGGATTTGATGTGTTTCATATTACAATTTAAAATGGGGCACTAGTTAACAAGTTCATCAGGTATAACATATTGGACTAATAATTTAATACGAATGATTGTCAATCAACCCAAAAGATTAAATATTACAGTCCCTATTAGTTGTGGACCGCCTAAATTCAATCATCCTGGCCCATATTCCAATCTACCCTACCAAATATAACTTAGGGTAGATTAGATTGACTTATTTAGCCCAATCTACCTTAGTAAACCCTACAAAACAACCCGTAGATCTTTTGTTTTAATTAATTATAACAAAATGGGTACATATTAAAAAAATCATACTAAAATGATTGCTATTAATTACTTAAACATGCAGCTTGATATTTGAATTAAAAATAAAAACAAAAGCTAGCTAGCTAGTAAGTAAGCAATCGAAAAAAAAGATATGGTTTTGAACTATGTATGTATTATAACTCATGTCGACATTAGGTCAAAAGAAGTAACGAAGCTTAGCCACAATATATCTATATCTTGTGGCCCCTTTTCTTTGTGCATTTTAATGATGCTGCTTCACATTCCCACTGACGAACAATGAGTAATTTGTCAACACCACCCACTTTTTCTCACTTGTGCACAATGAGAACAAGAAGATTCTTTCCATAAAGAAGAGTTTAAGCATATAAATATAAATATGAAGAATTATCTGACACATAAAAAATATCAAACAGCTAAGGGCCTGTTTGTTTGGTGTTTGGGAAAGTAGTTTGGGAGAGTAGTGGAGGTTTGTGAAATAATCTCGATTTGCGTAATATTGTTTGTTTGAGTTTTGAGAGAGTTGTTTGAGAAATAAAGTAGGTGTAGGTTTTTTTGGAAAAGTTGGGTTGTAGGTGTAAGATTTGTAAGACTTTATGTCAAATCATGTTTGTTATGTGAAATAAATTGTGTAAGAGATATGTTACTTTATGTCAAATCAAAGTAGAGTTTGTATAGGTTTTGTTTAGAGATAAGAAAATTGTTGTTTGTTTGGCTTTTGAGAGAGTAGTTTGAGAAAATTAATGGATGAAAAATTTATTTCGGAAAATAGAAAACATGTTTGTTTGGCATTTCCCAAAGAAGAAAAAATTCTGGGAAACGCCAAACAAACAGGCCCTAAGATTTGCTGTCACGAATTTGATTTTTTTTCCTCTTTTTTTTTTTTTTTTTTTGCATCTCAAAAGATTCAAGAATTTTAATCATATCTTCTCGGAGACCATGCAGAAAGCTCTTAAATTTTCTTCTTCTTTCCGTTAAAAAGTCCCTTTTGCTTCAAATATTTCCAAGAGTATTTCAATTTGTGGCGTTGCTTTTTTAAATTTGTAGATGATCATGCAACTCTATATATATTTATTTCATGATTGCTTCTTTCATTTTGAGACAGCTTGTTTTGTTTTTAAGATTTTGTGTAATCATGGTTTGATTGGAGGGTTCACACGTGCATGACATTATTGGAATATAGCCCACCCTTTTTTAAAAAAAAAAAAAAAATCAAATATATCATCTAAGTATATCAAGTTGACCAATGCACTTGTGTGTTGACTAGGGCCGTTGATGTTGGATTTAGTTAGGAGAGTGGTAAATACTAAATAGGTAATTGAGGTAAAACTGAATTTGAGCCGGTTTGAATTAGAAATATTATATATTTTGAATAGATTACGAATACATTCTAACTTTCTAAGGTAAAGTCCAATTGTAACTTTTTTCCTCATGTACTGAAAATTATAAAAATTCCCCTCAATTTAACGAAGTGTTATAAATTCTAAAAGAAGATGTGAATTAACATGCCTTTGAAAAACAAACAAATGAAAAATTGAATATTAACCCCTACTTTAGTAAATTCTATTTTTCTTAATATTGATTATAATAATACTTTATTTAAAAAAATTAAAAAATAAAAGGAAATATAAACCCGCCTGCCCTTCCTGGGTATAATATTATCAGGCAAAATCTTTTATTTATATTGGTATATATATATATATATATATATATATATATATATATATATATATATATATATATATATATATATATCACCACTGATAAGTGTATTAATTAGTTAAGTGTGGACAACAATTCAAACACAAGTCCAAGATACGTAACATGCACTAATTAATTAAGTCAACATTAGTTTGTGGGGGACAGAATGGGATGTTAAAGTACAACTGATCAACCTCAACGAAGAGAATGTTCAACTTAATTCTAGCCAAAGGCACTTTCTTAATGTTGCATATATAAAGAATCTTTTAATGTTGCAACTTTTGACCACTCAAAGTATAGATAGATATATATGTGAAATAGTCATTTCTTGAAATTGGTGTAAAAATAAAATCAGTTGTCCAGCTTAATTAATTAATTTGAAATGACTTGATATAATCATACATATATAGCTAATAATGAAACTTCTAAAGAGGATCGGAGAAGGAATTATTAATGGATATTCAAAAGAATCTCTTGTGGAGTACTTTCTTGTCTCAAATTGTTTGAAAAAGAAACTTGCATAGTGCTATTTCAAGGGCTTTCAAATAAAAAATGTATTAAGTACAATTATTTAAATGTGAACACTTTAGTAGTGGAAATCTCTCCATCAATCTATTTCGTCGTCATGGTAAGAATCTGAAAGGAACTTCCAATGCATCAAAAGAAGATACATGGGGAAAAAGAGAAGATATAAACTTGTAATGGTGACTTGTTTCAAGAGAAATATAGGAATCTAGTGTGAATTCCTATCGGGAGAGATTTCCACATAATTTGTCTAACGTGCCTAAATCAGTTCTAAGGTCTAAATATTCTTTTTTTTTTTTGGATAACATGTAAATATATATATACCAAAAGTTATGTCCAATAACTGGACAAACCCAGAAAGTCACAAAGAAGACAAGGTCAAAACAATTAGACCAAAAAGTCCCTACAAAAGAATCAACTCATACGGGTATAAAAAAATAAAGGATCATGAACACATGTGTATCATGTGCCACGTTAATCAATCAAGATACTATACTAAAAGAGGTGAGACAATAATACTCTTTTAGTTCCATCGATCACAAGTTGTTTCTCCTCATCAATTCAAGAAAATAGAAAGACAGAAATAAATAAATACCCATAAGGACATAATGGAGGGATCACTTAAATTCTAAGCAATCAAAATCAGACACCAATTTGAAAAGTGGTAACGGCATCAATTATCTGTTTAGCCAGAATAAGTATTCTTTGTTTTTGTAGACTTGATTGCAGACTTACCATTTCGGGTATTCTTTGTTTTTATTTACCTAATATGAATCTCTTTCAAAGATGTTTTTGTAGGACCTTATTTTTCAAATTGTTCAACAGCAATGATAATGATAATTTTTCCACATGCATGACAAAGTCTAAGAAATTTAATCCAAAAATTGACAAATTTGTAATAAAAGACTAGTGTTAACCTAAATTCTCTACTAAGATATTACAACGTAAACACGAGGGAAATGTGATTATTTTTTGCAGGTTCATAAAAGACTATATATATATATGTGTGTAAAAAAATGAATTTTAGAGACAAATTGAACGCTGCACCAATGTCTAACATAAGGGACGTTTAGACACTAAAATTTGAGACTAACATGAATTATGCAATTAAAAGACTGACATATATATCCTCTTGTATTTACTATATCTGCATTCAACAACTGAAAATAATAGGACTATCTCAAATAATTCACCAAATCAGAAGACTGCAACCATATATATATGCACTCTTCTCAAAACATATGGATCAAATTCTGTAAATAAAAGAACTAAAAAGAGCAGGGAAAAGATCCAAAACAAGTTCTAACATAACATAACATAATTTAAGGATAATTTAGAATTACAGTGCTTAAGTATTAATTAAACAAAATAAAACATGAATCCAGTTAACTTAACTAGCTATAAAAAACATAGAACCAACCAATTCATACGATCGAAAGATGTCAAAAGGTGATGTTTAATCTAGCTTAGATTGAATTCTATGCATTTGATCTTATCGATGATATTCAAATGAAAGACCAGTTAACAAACATGAAGCACAAGCAGTGGGCATCTTCTTCTTCATTCAAAACCTTCCATGCAACTGCTCTCTCATACGAAATCGGTCGTCCCATACTCGACAAACAAATGCCACCTTGAAGACTCGCAAACCCCTGCGAGCAAGCAACCAACATTAATTAACTTTTATTGCTAAATAAGATATATATTAGCATATTTAATAATTACATACATGTTGCACGATCTGTGGTAGCTCAGCAAAGAGTGCCTTTCTTCCATTTTCATTGAATATCTTCTCGAGCGTAATGTCCTGAAGTGCAATTAAGGTTGTCTCCAGCATATCAAGCCCTGCCTGATTTGCAAAAGTGAAAACGGGCAATGACTTTAACGAGCAACACATCACAGCATCAGAGTTATGCCAAAGTGATTTCAGAATCGAGTCACTTCCTTCGGTCACAGGTGATTTGAGCAGCTCCACACCTAAGAAGTATCTGCCAAATAAATGAAAAATATAAAATTAAATAATATTTTCGGGAGTTTACTAATATAACAAAATGCGAATGATACCTATAGCTTTGGCAAATCCAACGAGCGAGTGTCTGTGCTTCAGGGGTACCAGGTGTAGAACGAAAACTAGCATTGGGACCTAGACGAGAAGGGGAAAGTGCCAATGCCACCCTTTGAACAGATGAAATTATACTGCGAACATATTGTCTAGCCATAGCAGTCACAGCATCTTGAAGATGGATCTCGAATGCAAATTGAAATGCTATTGTCATAACCGATTTTGCAGTGCTGGGGTGCCTCGAGCTATCACTAGATGATCTGTTTCCAACTTCAAGTGTCGATGCAAGGTCCAGTGTACGATTTGGGCTAGAAGCATCCTGGAGCAGTTTGACAGTATATAAGCACGAAACCAATATGACCCGAAATGGATACTAATAAGGTGACAATATTACATGTTAGTCCCCATGACGACTACTCAACACTTTTGGCCCTGCATTTTACAATACAGCCCTTTTTTTGCACATTTCGTCCCCCTTTCCGTCTATTTTGGCACTAAAAGTGCAAAATAAAGAATACTCTATGGGACCAAAAGTACAAAGATTGGATGGAAAAGGGGACTAGAGGACCAAATGGGCAGAAAGTTCTAGATATTGGAACCGAAAATGCAATTTTAACAAGGACGGACAAAAATGTTGAAGAACCGGTATTGTGGGACTAAAGATGCAATCTTGCCTTATAATAATTATATTTAATTAGAAAGCACTTACTGCTTTGGAATCAATCGGAATGATGCGAAAACCAGAGGGAAGAAGGGGTGCATCGTCAGAAAACGAGGCATCGATTGGTGCAAATATAAGTTCGGCACATGTGCCAACAGCATTCTCATCGACTCCATTACAAACCTGAGAAAGAAATCACCACACAAACATAAGTAGCTATCAATAAATCATTGGCCAATTCTGTAATTACGATAGAATCACGATCTCCAGAACTTACTTGTAAAAGGAATATATCACTAGGCATAATCACGTCGTCTCTATACTGAACCATATTTTCAAGCCTAATCACTTCCATGAACTGTTTTTCACGAGAAGATAAATATTAAAGAAAAGACAAAAAGCACCATAAGACACATACATATGGGTATAAAGATACTTAGAATGATAAAGGCACTTGCCTCTTCATTCTCGATAGTGTTAGCCAACGGAAGAATAACTTGCCCACCAAAACATCCAACACGAGACATGGGTAAACTACAAGGACTACCTTTAGCAGCAGCTGCTGAGTAAGCTTCAATACCACTATCTGCCCACTCTGACCGGTGTTCACGTAAAAACCTCAACAATATAGCAGGAGGAACATTCTGCCATTAAAGAACACGCAACATATAATGAGTAAAGCAACATATAAGAATTTCATTCAAAATGGATATCGTATCTTCACCTGTAAAAGCATGGATGCCTTAGCACATAGCACAGCACTGCTCATAGATGGAAATCCATTTTCATAGGTTAGAGTTGTTCCCATCAACTTTGAAGGAGACGAGTTTACATGAACGGTGACGTCATCAATACCGTCACTTTCTACCGTAGACCAACCCTCATCCACGAACCCAGTCACAGCCTCATTAAAACCTCTGCACGTTATGCAAATTATTATTAGGATCAGCCAAGTGCCATGCAAAAAATATATCAAATACGGAAAAACTAACCTGGTCAATCTTTGACCAAGAGCACGCAAAGCTGCAGGTCTTCTCCCCCAACCACTTACATTCGGCTGTGATACTTCTTGAGAAATCTGCCTCAATTGACGAAAGGCCTAAAAGAGAAATTTTATCCTCATTCAAAATTACGAGGATTAATACCAAGAATTTATACGAGAAAAAGGGATACTATCTATGATCTTATTACCGCCATTGTTGTCCTCTGAGCGAGAAAGGTCGATGATTCATACATCGGACGTAATACTTCAGGTACGCTCCAAGGCTGGCAAGAAGTAAATGAATTTAACTCAATTGGTTAAAGAAAGCTAAGAAACATCATAATTGATCGAGCAAATAAGATACCTCTAAATCCATGTGGTCAACTATGTGGATAATGGATCCACCACCTTCACATGGTCTTACTAGGTACCCACTTGGAAGCATTTCGGCTCTAACAAAATGCAGCACTGGTGGCATGCTTGGACCATTTTGAGTGTTGTTTAGTGATCTTTCGCATACCTATATACACAGAGCATTCGTTCTTGCTAAATATTTATTTATATAGCCTGAAACAGATTTAACGCAATTGAAAAGTAATTAGTAATTACCACAAGACTACCGTCCTCCATAACAGAAGTATAGCGTAGTAACCAGAAGTCACGAGGTGGCGCTAAAGTAGTTGGCGCATAAAGCTGAATATATAAAAAAGAAACATTTAGCTGGGTTAAACAATTACCAACATGTTGAGGATAAATGACTCTGATTAAAAAATGACCTGCATGTAGAGCAGTTCGATGGTTCCACCATTTCCAGTAGACAAAACGTTTAGGACATCCACAGCTCGGCAATCACGGTACCATGAAGGTCGATCTTTGAGGATTTCGGCAACCTGATCAAGGGTCAAGAATTAAGACTAGAACTATATATAATGCTTTTATATTTTTTAAGCAAGGAGGAGAGGCATGGAAAAATACTTACTCGTGTGGGTTCTAGTCCCACAAGGCCGCATGCACGTGATGCTACACCAGTGCAACCGTGAGAAATAGCAATGATTCCAATGGAATCCGGACCAGGCTGCATGCCAAGAAATAAAATAACTAATTTTAGAATGAAGAGGAGTATTAAATATATATTTATTAACTATAAATTAGAAAAACGGCCGTCTAAATTATCTTTAACTACCAGAAAACACAGGTTTGGCAGATTAAAGATTCCCGTAAACAAAATAATAAGTTAGGCCTAAAAAGTAAGAAATTCTCAACCGTTAATGTCTAATGAATGACGTAGTGGAGTGTCGGAAAAAGAAAGAACATACAAACAAAACATGCAAACAAAAGAAACCTTTGAAACGAAACAGATAAAATATAAAAAACGGATATAAAAGCAATAGCAAGAAATGAGCGTCATACTCTTGGACGGTTTCGAAGCGACAAACATCAGTTACGGTTTTAACTTTATCAAGTCAAAATTTACAAAAAATTAATAAGAAGTTGAATACCTTCATCCCAGGCATTTGGACCCACTCGACGGCAGTTCCAGTGGCCTTTGATAGAAACTCTGTTAAAGTCTCCTCAGCAATAGACAAAAGTCTAGAAAAGATACAGCCACCAATTCATATTTTATCCAAAACAACACAAAGAAAAAAGTAAATAATGAAAAAAAATAAGAAGCATTCTCCCACTCACCCTGCGGGACTAGCATCCCTAGGTGGATGTTGAGGAGTCAAGTTGTGCTGACCACTTGTTACCACCGATTCACAACTATTATCAGTGGTGGCAAGTGTCTTCTGAAAAACGACAAATAAAGAACGTAAGAATTACGACAAACAAGAACACGACATACTAAACCTTTTCCCTACGACAATGCATAACATATTTAAAAATGATGAGTCTATAAAAAAATTATAATTCAATTACATTGGGATTATGTTGGCGGAAAACATCGTTCTCGTACACCAAATGTGAGACTTGCTTCTGCAACCTATCATTTTCCTCCATCAACAACTTATTCATTGCCGACAATTTCCTGTTCACGGCTTGAAGGCGCGAGGATTCTTTTCGCTGTTTCTCCCTGCATCTGCATCAAATAAAAAGAAAAGGAGAAATAAGAATCTTTATGTACTAATACTACACACATTTGGATATCATGAAAGCATAATGTTAATAATATATCTATGAGCTAATTAACACTTAATTACCTTCTGTTTTGAAACCAGACTTTGATCTGTTTAGGCTCAATGTTGGATAGGATAGGGCATTCCCTGATCAGCTGCTGCCGGCGTAGTGAACTGGGCTTAGGACACTCAAGGTACAACCTTTCTAAAGCCTCCACCTGTTCAGGGGTGTACCTTACATACTTCCCATTGTCTAACCCCATTTTGCTACTGTCAGATGAAGTTACCGTCATCATCACTTCAAGAAATCAAAATTAAACACTTTAATTTCTCAAACAAATGAAAAATCTAAATGTATTAGAACCCAAATCTGCAATATCTTGATTTTCAGATTTCCCACCAAATTAAAATTAAAAAATCCCTCAAAGTGAAGAAGTTTGTTTTTTTCTCTCAAACTAGTAAAAGAAGCAACAATTAAATCAAAGAAAGAAATGTGAACCCATCTCCATATTTTCTCAAAAATCAAATATTTTCATCTAATTGGAACTTTAATTACACAAAGTTAAAAACTTGATCCCTCAGATCTTCATGAAAACACAAATCTAGTGCATCTCATTTAACCAGAGTAACTCTTGAATGTGTGTATATAAAAGAAATACACACATGCAATTGTGTATTACATCTATAAATAAAATATGTTTTCGATACTCGCATGTGTCTATCGTGTGTCTTGTCAAAAGTGTATCTAAGCTTGTGTCTGAAGCGTTCGTATTGAAAATTCTACTAAGCCTTCAATTTGAAGAAAACTCACACATGCATATACATATACATATACATATGTATAGATAGATACATGAAGTTAAGTTATACGGGTGAGATAAATACCTGCGACGTCGTTTAAAGGCAAATTAACACTGTAGTCTTGTTTCTTCAAAAGCACACAGCATCAAACACTAAACCCAGATCTTCCATTTTCACCGTTTTCTTGCTTTTTTTTTTTATTTTTTTCAAGAAAATTAGTGACCCTTTTCGAGAAACCAAGTTTAGCTTAGCTTCTTCTATATGTGATAGTATTCAAGAAAACGGCCTCCAGAAACTTTTAAGATTTGACACAGAGTTATTATATAGAGAGAAGAGATTTTGGTGTAGGTGAAAGGGTTTCGCTCTTTTATTATGTGTTTAGGGAGAAAGGGAAAGGGAGGGTACAGAAGTCAGAAACGGTGACCATTTTTGGGGGAGTAAATTCAGTTTTAAAGTTCTTTTCGCTTTGTTGTTTTGCTTTCTGCTGTTGTGGGTTGATGTTTGCTTTTTTAACTTTTGCTTCGTTTGCTTTGTTTTTTTCTATTTCAATTTTTCTCTTTTTATTTTTTATTTTTAATTTTTTTAATCAATGGTTCTAATAATGGGGGGAAACTGGGAAAGGGATGAATCCCTGTTTTCTAAGAGAATTCTATTCTTTTTTCCTTTTTTTGAGACCGTGAATACTTCAATTGCCGTATAATAATATTTTCATTTCAATGTAGTAATAATTTTTCTCCAAAAAAACTAACATAATATTTTTAAATACTATCAGATTATACAGATAAACTAAATACATTTTAGTAATAAACTAGAAAAACATCTCATTTTTTTTTAAATTCAAGTTATGAGAGATTCTCATTTAATGTGTGTGACACACTTTGAAGAAGATTAATAATATTTGTCCAATGTCTATCGAATTTATTTGATTGCATTCGATTTTTTCTTAAACAAGGATTTGCATTGCGTGGACATGATGAATCGAAATCTTCAAGCATCCATTAAAACATTCTTGAGCTTTTAAATTTTGTAGCGGATCAAAATGAGGTTGTTAGAGCCATTATTTTACGGAATGCCCCCCGAAAAATCTTAAGTTGACGGCTCCATCAATTCAAAAAGACATTGTCAATGCTTCTTCAATTAAAACTACCAATGATATTATTAGAGTGCTCGGTGATGGGTTATTTGTTGTTCTTGTCGATGAATCTCGTGATATATCTTGTATAGAGCAATTGGCGGTTGTTTTGAGATATGTGGATTCACGAGGATATGTGATGCACAACAAAAATTTTAACTTTTTGCCAAAAAAAAATTAGTGGCAAAAAGTAACTATTTCGTCACGAAACGTTAATGTGACGAAAAAATTTCGCCGCACGCAAAAAAAAAATGTGACAAAATTATTTTCCTCACATACATAATTCTCTACAATGAAATGAATTTTCTCATAAAAAGACAGTTAAATGTGATGAATATGTTTGCATATTACCCCTTTTTATGTCTCATATAACAAATTAGTAACAGAGCATCATATGTAATTAAAGTGACTTGTGGGGTTAATTTTGTCAAACTTCACCTTATCGTTTTTGTAACTCATCATATGTTTCCTCTTGAATGAAATATAATATTTAAGTTTGAGTGTTTGATTAACTTTTATTTATTTATTTACTTTAGCCCCCACTGCATGAGATTCTTGGATCCTCCCTTGTGAGTAACGCGTCGTTTTATATAAATTACTATACCGTACTATTGATTAATTGGCACATTTGGTTTTTCAATGCATTTTTTTCCAATTTTATCTTTTTTTTTTATTTTTACATTTACACAATAAAGTAGAGTGCACAAAGATCATGGCATTAATTAAATCAACAATTAAAAGGGTATTTTTGATATTTTATTTTAAAAAAATGAGTAATTATTTTCTTAATATGTGTGAAAAAGACCAAATGTGCCAATTAGTAATATCAAAGAAAATAAATGTACTATACATAATTTTATCCTTTGTAGACAAAATGTTCCTTTTATATTGTGCATTGTAAATTAATAATTAAAGTTGCTCTCAAAAAAAAAAAAAAAATTTAAACGATGGTAGTTTCGGATATGATTTTGTAAAAGTCATATTTGTCGTTTAAGGAGTTTATTATTTAATGTGAGTCAGATAAAATGTAAGATTAGTTTATTATAATGACAGTAAAGCTGTTAAGATAAGATGCTATATTTTATGTTATCAAGAACTTTGTCTGATTCTTTAGTCGTCTTACTATGATTTTGTTTATTTACTAAAGGTAATTATTTATAGAAATGCGAGGTGTAACAAAGAGGTTCATGGCAATTATCAGAGTTATTCTTTCTATACTACATGTGAAGATTTTGTCCAAAAATTCTAGTACAAGGAGTCCCAAGCTTTGGTTCTAGAACGTTGGAAAATATTGATAAATTAAATAGTCATGTAAATATATATACCTTGCTGGGACTTCAAAATTTTTTTTTTAATTAAATTGAACTTTCAATAATAGCATATAATCCTATAGTTAATTCTTGTAGACAATTTTATTTAGTCCAAAATTTGCAAATTAAGGGGTTTTGTGGCCTGCGTGTGATATAACAAGTTGACAAGTATCCCAACATTATATATATATATATATATATTTTTTTTTTGAGATATATATATATGACAAGCAAATATATGGGGTATTCTTGAATGGACAACATGTAACATGTGAATTAAAAGAGAAAAATTTATCCGAAAGATACGGTTTAAAAAGAGAAAATATGAGTAGGGGTTGTTTGGGCGTGGGTAAAATGGAAGGAGGGAAATTGTGCATGCGCCTCACAGAAAGATTTTGTGTGTGCAACCGGCAGTATCATTTTCATATTTACTTTTTCAATTACTAATCATTCTATTTCATAGTATATTCATATGTTTATACAGTAATCCATGTCTATGTCTCATTCTTCATTCAAAGTCCGGACATGCTACATACATAATACATTCCGTTTGTCTGATCTGGCATAAGTAATCAAAAACATTCATGTTTATAAGATTATTAGTAGTATATATGTTATTGGGATTAAAATATATATATTTATTATTATCCCCATTGCATTTAGTCTGGATATATATAATCCTCACCCTATTATTAGATTTTGGACCATCGAAATGTATTGAGGGTAATTAATGATGGAAACTTACCCTTATCTTAGAATCACAACATTTTAGATGGAAAAATTCAAACAAGAAATTAATTAGATGAACTCGCACGCAATTTTCGTTATTCGACGCTTAATATAATGTCTCCAAGTTTTCTTATCACACTCATACTCCACGTATGTCAAAGGAAAGGAAAAAATTGAGATTTTTTTTTTTTTTAAGATGATGAATATATCGTTATATCAAACACTATATTGAATCGAATCTATTACATTGGTATCAAAGTAAACTAATTATAAATGCTAGTATTAAATTAGAGAAAATACATACATTAATGGGAGTTGAACACATGACCTCTTGGTCATGGAGCCTCATCATTAACCATTTAGCTAAGGCATCATTAGGACGTTTTACTAACCATCTTTGATAAAAATAAAAAATGCATATATATATATTGAAATAAACTATTTGATGCAATTAATTCATAAATGATAGTTAGAGATGACAAAATTATATTCATAGTTGAGGGGGAAAGTAGAATCTAGCCTAATTTTCATCTCATCAAACACAACTTAATGAAATTACCGAAAATAAAAACATAAAATATAAAATTAATGTAACCTAAATAGAACATGGATTAATTAATAAAATATCCAATAATTTATAAATACTATTAAATATATATTTCATTAATATGTCGTAATAACATATATACAAATGACTACATATAACATGGTTCCTCCTTTTCTTTTTGGGGTAATGTATGGCCTTTTTCGGTATGGTAAGGGTGAATCAACTGAAAGTTCAAGACGTGGTTTTCTCGTTCATGAATCGTCTTAGTAGTAAAAATGCATATTTTTCAATTATTCCTGTCTTGAAACTAGAAAGATCAAATTATAGTAATATTTTTAACTCCTGCCGAAAACCCTTCTCGAATGATAAACATTATATTTAATTTTTGTTAAGATATAATATTTTATATTTGTAATGTGCCGGTCTTCCTCAAATTCTGCCACCAACACTTTGAAAGTTTGAACAAGATTTAACTGGCCGGTTAAAAATGGCAGACCAAATTCAGTGGAAATGGATACACACATGTATTCAATCTTTGATTTTTGGCATATCTCTAAATAAAAAATTTAAAAACGTGCTAGCGGCACTTTCCTTTTTTTTTTTTGGTAGTGACGTTTGCTTTTCCATCGATATAGACTTTCAAGACAAGCAGTCCAAATTTCCAATTTTCACAACATGCCGACTAAGCTCTATCATGTAATATATTTTACTTCGCTATCTTTATTTAAATATGGTATGTTTATTACTATTTCATGCATAAATCTATAATAATGAATAGGATCTAGGTGAAAAAGTTTATCCCAACTAATAAGGCCTTAGATCAATATTACGTCGATGAGGCCTTAGCCAATCAAGTGGCTAAGGGTCAGGTTACATGACCTCTCATTAATACTAATATTTTTTTTAATTTAATACTAGTATTTGTAATTAATTTACTTTGATATCAATGTAATATATTCGATTTGATATATTCACCATCCTAAAAAAAAAAAAAACCAATATTTCTAGCCAGTTTAATTACTTATATATGCAATCATGTCAATATTGGTACTCAAGTCGCAAATAGTATTTATTTCATAATAGGGATATTAAATTTCGAGTTCTATATGAATGATTTGATGCAATATATGAAAAAGATTTTGTTAATACTCGATCCATGATCTTATCCACACTATATATTAATTAATATGCAGAAACCATTTTAAATAGAAGTCGTCCATTTGTTGCACAGTGTTATATCATGCCATTTATACGACATACACACCAAATAATATTTTCTAGATTATAACACTTGTTTAATAGGACAAAGAATTAGATTATTGATATACATGCAAATTCGATCCAAGTCAAAGAGTCAATTCTCAATAATGCAAAATTTCATACTCTGCAAGTTATGTAAGTAACATAGATATTTTCAATTTCAAAATTAAACCCATATAATAATCTTGAAATAGTAGTACTCAAACTTCTATTTTATTACCGTGTGTCAATGCGGTCATATCACATTGGTAAGGCTGAGATCATTTAACTAAGATTTCATGAATTTTCTCCTATTAATGTGAGTTTTTCTCTAATTTAATAATAGTCATGTTTGGTGATTGATATTATTGTAATTTGTTTATAATTCAATAAATTTTTGATTTAGTGATACTGACTTTTTTTAAACTTAAATTAGTGATATTAAGGGTTTCTGGCAACTTAACTCTCTGTGATATGTCTAATGGACAATTTAACTCCCTGTCATATGAAAATAGGCAATTTACCTCCATGTGATACGAAATAATGATCAATTTAACTCCTTACTAGTGGGGATTTTGCAGACACACTCTACTTAGCGACTGAGACTTCATTTTCATGTGAAAAATGATCAATTTAACCTTAACTTGATAACATTTCACTTCATTTTATCTCCTGTGATATGCATAAAAAGATAATTTACCTCCCTATGATACCTCCATGTTATATTGCATTATCACATTTTACACCCTCGTAAAAATATAAAAATAAAAAGAGAGACAATGTGCTTTTTTTACAAAAACAAAAGACATTCATTTCCTCTTTTATTTATCACAAAAATATATATTACCTATTAAGAATAACACATGGTGTTAGTTTGCTATTATAATATTCGTCTTCATAAAAAAAATTAAATAGATAAAATAACGAGGCAATTATTTTGATTTAAAAATTCGAATTGCAGGCACGTGTCCCCTGAAATCTGTCTGGCGTGTGCTTGACGGGAGCAGACCGTATCTGTGTGTGGCCCACATTTTGGGAGCGTGGGCCCACACGCGTGAAGATTGAGTGAATTTTTTATGGTGCTCCACGCCCCCTTTGTTTTTGCCCTTATTTATTTCTCACGCTATCCCTGCATTCATTCTTTTGTAAAGGCATTAGCTCAAACTCCGCCCACGCGCCACTTTCAGACAAGCCGTGACTCGTGAACCACACTTCAGTGAGTCATTTTCTTAAATTGGAATTTGGCAACTACAAGAAATTTGAAGAGTGTTTCTTTTTTTAATCATGATCTTGATTGGATTTATTTGTATCAATATTTAGCAAATTCAAACAATTACAATATAATCATAGAAAGACTGATAAAACACAATTTTTTTAATCGAATTTAATTTATTCAAATACAAAAAAGCATACTAGCCTACTCTATATGACATAATAAAAATTTACAAACTATTAACAAAAACTATTTGACACATACACATATTTTGTCTTTAAAATCTTTCAATTTGTGGTTTGATACATACACAATTAATTTTAGTAACAACCCAACTTTCAAATTATATATATATATATATATATATATATATATATATATATATATATTTGTTTTTCAAGGGTTTGAACCCTTCGATGGGCATCAGACACATTTATAAGTGGAAACTTCTCTCAATAGGATTTCGAATTTAAATTCGCTAGTTTGTAGTGACTAATCTCTTCCATTAGACCAAACATCTGTTGATATTTAGAAATTTAACTTCAACAAAAATCTCAGACACCAATGTAGTTCCAAGATTAAAGCCATATTTGTTCGGAGTAGAAAACATATTTTCACCCCTTTAATTAAACTTTGAACAAAATGAACAAAAAATATACGAGAACAAGTCACACCTAAAGGAAGTAGCTAGTTATCTGAGCAGCCCATTTCTCCTAAATTGTTCTCTCTTATTTTCCCTTTCTTTTTGTCGTATAGTATAATAATAATATAGGATTAGTTGATCATGAAAAACAGATTGTTTCAACATGACAAAAGGAAAATTGAAAGAACAAAAACTGTGTTGTTTCAAAATGAAAGATCAATCAAAGTCATTTACAGATTCCATAGAAGTCAAGTGATGTGATGTGACATGAAAATGAAAGTATGTAATGCAGCCACCGAGATACGAATCGGCCCATTTATGAATATACACACAGTGACATTACATACGGTGGCCCAAAGTTGCTACGTGTATTAAGTTGTATGGAACTACGGGAAATATATTGTCTGTGGGCCGGGCTTTGGCGTGAGCCGACAGATTGTATGGGGACCCGCAAAAGTCGCTGAATGAAAGAGATCCGGCCTAGAGTGTGGGCCCATTAAAAGAATAATTGTGTGTTTCTTTTCAGAGGAAATTGTGTGCTGGTGCATATTTTATTGGCTGATCGGGAAGAGAATATTCTGCGGCATTTCTTTTTCTTTTTCTTTTTTGTTGCAGAATTTATTGAGATCTGATCCGAGGAAAAAATGAAAAATAGACGCCTACCTGAGTTTTAAGTTCAATGGGTGTTCTTTCGGGTTTTGTAGACTTTAGCTGCCACAATATTGTGAACATGGATTCAATTGCTTACTGAAAGAGAAAAGAGGGAATTTGGTGGCCTACCACGTACATACATTTGATTTAGGATGACATGGAATGTACAATTCATTTGTTAATATATTTTTTTATTCGAAACAAGATAAATTTTTAAAATTTTAAGTTCGGTATATTTGGACTTAATTTCCTTGTATTCCTTAGATTTACTCATTTATCATTAGATTCAAACGATTACATAATTCATCTTTCTTACAATTCTCAAGGCACGTTTGTTCATCTTCAATTTTTTTTAAATATATATATATATATATATATATATATTTATGTCATACGTGTTGATAAAACTTACTTGATTTGAAATTGAATTATACCATTATTTAATGAATACTAATTTAAATTTTGTGTAAATTTGCATATAAAGATTCTTTGATGCATATTTAGACCAATTATATACAAGAAGTTTTTTCTATTAATATTTAGACCACCTCCAATCAAACAAAAAAGAAGTGAAAACAACAATGTTCATTTAAATTCCTTCACAAACAAGTTTGAAATATGTCTTTAACAATTAAGAAACAAAAGATCAAATCAAAATTCTTAATAAATTAATACTACAACAGAAATTAGAATTTCCCATTACAAACAGAATCCTCCTTATAGGTGGAACTTAATAAAATTCCTACCGAGTTTCACAAAGGATCTTCGTGGTAACATCTAGTGATTCAAAACTTTGCTAATAGTTCCTAAACTATAGGAGATGCAACGCACACTCTTCTCCTTACCTATTTACCATTTATATAATCGAGCAGACGTTTATCGAGCTCAAAATGCCGGCAAAGAATTTTCTGCAATTATTAATCAGTCACATCAATCATTAACTCTTTCAAATGTTGATGAAACGGCATTTAGGGATGGATAGATCACATAGGTTGGTTTGTGAAAGTGCGTACCTTAGACATGAGAGGATCAAAGAACTTTGCTTCAAAGTCCGCCTCAGGTAAGCGCGAGATCACAGCTCCGTCATGAAACAATATATAAGTTGGAAGTTGGTTGAGGCTTGCTGTTTATTAGATAGATCACCAAATTAATCAGTTAGTCAATAATTGAAAGTTAAACATATGGGCATGGTCACGTACCAAGGCTGATTCCAAACTTCTCGGCAGCATTTGGAAAGAGCCCAAGATCAACTGTTCCAAAGGATAAATTCTTGGTTGAGAACCTGTACAAGGAAACCTCAAATTTGATATGCTAAACAAAAGATGCTTGTTACAGAAAAAGTAGTATTAAGTTGAGAACAAGAAGCACTTGAATTAGATACAGAAAAGCATGAGAAAGAACATGGAGAGAGCTCAAGAACTCACGTAATTGACAGTTCAGGGAAAAAAGAACTCGAGTGAATGCAATTGGAAATAGACAAAGAACGAAATTCCACCTGCCAAAAATGTATGAAGTTAAAATGAAGAAATTGCACAGGCAACTGAGGAATACATCCATAAAAGGCCTAAAAACAATAGAAAGTTGTAAATGATTAGAGAAGCAGTTTTACTGTGTGTGGTATAATTTTTTATCAACGAATCCACAGCATTAAATAGACATTTATTGAAGAACCAATAGCTCGTCCAAATGATGTTGCACTTGAGGATGTATACTAGAACTGGCAATTCTTCTAATAACAAGTTAGAAACAGGAGGTTGTCATAAGCTTGTCAATTGCAAACAGAACAAAAAACATACAAATATCAAGTAGATTTATGAGTCAGAAATATTAAAGTAGATTTATCAAATATTTACACAGTTTTACAATTCGAGGGGCTATTGTCTGGCCATGATTTGTCACTAACCTAATTGCTTAATGTTGTGGCAACACACTGTTTACCGCTTAATATTAATCTCAGTTCTATATAAAGTTACAAACTTCCATAAATAGTATGTGGTTTATGTAATTAACTTTAGTATAACATTATAAAAAGTTACGAACTTAAGGGTGCACACAAATATAATAGAATCTATACTACAATTACCATTTTAACAAGTTTCTATGAAGTATTTCTAGTCAAGGGATATCAGTAATCATTTATTGGGTATAATACCTATTAATATGGTATGTGGGAATCAATGCTAATGAATTCTATTAATTGTCAGTATCATTATCAAGTTAGACTTCACAAAATTTAATGACTATTCTCAGTCATTTTCTATCTTCAACAATTACCCACAACAAGAATTGTCAACACCTCCCATTGTGGTACTCATTCATAAAACCTTTCTAAGATCATATTGTAAGAACTAAGAGAGTCTACACACCAACCAGCCAAAATTTTGATGTATTCCCTTCAGTAAGCAAAGTTTCTAACTGGAGCGGTGTCAATTGAGTTGATGTACCTAGATTCCAAAGAAACACAAACCATAAGACGAAGCGAAGACGAGCAATAAAAAAGTTAATGTTACTCAACAAACCTTTTAACCAATTATCATATAAACTTATCTCAAAGAGTTTAAATACAGAAAAGGAAAAGAAATAATTTTAAATTGCAGCACTGGGACCATTTTTATACCTAATCCATCATAAGCAGGTTGTTGTGCGATGATATATATAACTGCCAAGGAAACAAAATAGATACATTAAGAACTGAGAGAACTTTGATAAAATTAAGTGATCAAGAAACTAATCTAAATAAATGATTTCCCATCACTCCTAAAGACAAATACAAACAATTCCTTTATGATTCAGTAAGGAAGTCGCCTAACAAACATTATAGGATCAAGCTAACAGTTTTATATGTCCATTAGCCTAGTTATCTACTCTGTCTATTCCAATGTTAGAGTAACATAATGCATATAAAATCAAACTGCCAGTGTAATACTGGATGCTCGATAATATGAAGCTTTAACTTGTGGTATCATATATTCAGTTTATAATGCTTATATAACAGAGTGGCAAACATGGTTGTAGGAAAGGCAAGATAACGACACTATTGAGCAAGACCTACCCAAAAATGCTAATGCATACCACAGAGCCAAGTGATAATCCATGACCAGAGCAATAGCAAGGAGGAAAACCTGAAAGATGAACTTATGATTGGATATATACCTTCTGAAGAATCAAATAGCAAGAAGTACATCAAATAAAATGAAGCAAAACCAGGCATTTAATAACAGAGTTGAAACTTATGCCCATAAATATAGCTTATAATGAGATACTACAACTTCAGTTCACTAATATCTATCAGTTCAAATGCCTCTTACTTGCAAGAACTCTATTTGCTTTACAAAGGTGACATAGCAGCTACCTATGTATAACAGGTACTGGAATGAACATAAACAATTTGCAAAGCTCAGCTGGAGAAAAAGCTCAAAAGGCAGACTTTCTGAGTCAACTTATAGGTTCAGAGGTTAAATTTCTATTCATGTATTTCAGTACATCCTTGCCTTCTTGATCAACATCCAATGTACTAAAACACCACATTTCCTTACTCCACAAGTTCTAACAGGAACTAAATACATAAAGGTCCACACAGCAGGCAGGCAGCAATGCCTCACTAGTTTACTAAATTCAACTATATGCGAACATGCGTGTATTGTTTCTCTGTGTGTGTATCATTAGTTCCAATGCAATTCAACTGTATAGGGAGCAGCAGCCAAGGCACCTTTGCAGAGAATAGAGTATCAGCTATTAAAGCCTCCCATGATTCCGTTCTAACCACCTGCAAGTTAACATCAACAAAAACATGACTATCTCTAAGAATCAACGAAATTTCACTTGTTTCTGATATCAACTAAAAGGGAGATTAGGATATTATGCTAACATTACTTACTCCTGCATATAGAATACAGCTATTTATATTTTTAAACATTACTGGTCTATGTTCAAACACAACAATTCGTATCCTCAACCAATCAACCCCATCTCTTAATTTAGATAAATTAAAAGAGCGTACCTTTACAGCAGTCAAAACAAGAAAAGCTAACAGAGCTTGAATCTCCTTCAAAAGGTACCAAATTGAAAATGAATAAATTACAGTCATTGATACAAATTAACAAAGGACAATATTATAAATCATGAATTACTCGGTGTAGAAGATGAGATGAGCGGGTAGGAGAGATAACGTGAGCGGCGGAGCACCGAACCGGAATGTAGGTAAAGAAAACTAGCAAGTGGAGCAAATAATACGGTTCAGCAACAATCCGGATCACCCAGTTCCCTGGATTCGCACTGGCTTTTGCTGACATTTCTTCGATCTGCTCTGCTTAATTTCTTTCTTCCTCTATTCAGTTTCTTCATTATTTATACTACGCTGTCGTATTAGTACTCGAGCTGGGCTCTTTCATATGGGCCTGTTTGTGTGTTTATTATACAGTAAAATGGGCTGTTAGTTTAATGCTAAAAGTAAATAGTCCATAAAATCCTAACAGGCTTCAGTCGACCTTTAAATGGCCCATTAGTGATTACATTTTTCTAATTTTTTATTTATTAATCAACATTTTTTCATTAAAAATCTTCATAGGAGCATCCTAACAAAAAAATACGAGAGAAGGCTAAAACTAATTATTAGCCCAAAAATACAGTTAGTTATATTTTGTCCAGTTGACACAGTTATGTGCCGTGAAACTATCAATTATAAAGTTTAATGGTTACATTCATCTTATTTCCTAACTTAAAAACTTTTAAGGCATTTAGTACGAGTTCTTATGACCACATTTTCAAAGTTACATAGCTTTTGGCCGTGTTAAGTATTAGCAATTAAATAATTAATCAATCTGAATTTATGCTTTCAAGCTTTTCTCCTTTTCCAAATAGTCTAATCCTAAAGTAGCAATACATCACTAAAATTAGACAAAAACGGGTATGACCCGATGCTTTAAGAATCTTGTGCCCTTAAACAAGAATCTATTATTAGGGTTAAGAGGCTTATGAAAAAATTCCAAATATGGGAATTAAAATGACATGTGCCTAGCTACCATACCATGCATTCTAATTAAATGATTTAATATATAAATTTATTATATCGTTTTCAAGCTTATTGAGCTATTATTGAAGTTATATGTGAGATTTCTATGATTTTTACTTAACCTAATAGAGGGGGGAGCGTCTCCACCACGTGACCCCTGGTGCGGTGCATTAGACGCACGTGATCACACATTACCGCGAGCCACAAGCATCATTGATCAGCAGCAGCAGAACAGAAACATAAAAGGAAAGGCGAAATACCTCAGATGAGCGCCACGTGGCATTGACTGTCATTGATTTGGCTTTTAACACAAGCTTAACCACTCACATGCTTAGCTGACACTCTCTCCACCTCCTGTCACGTGCACTTTGGACAATTGGAGATGGTCCTTTTTTACTAGGCTAATCTTTAGAATTGATTTGTGAAAAAGGCGAGGACATGTTTATTTGGCATTTCAGAGAATGATTTATTTCAGAGAATGATTTGTACGAGTGGTGAAAGTTTGTGAAATAATCTCAATTTGTGGTAATGTTATTTGTTTGAATTTTGGAAGAGTGGTTTGAGAAATAAGGTGGTGTAGTTTTTTTTTTTTTTTTTTTGAAGAGTTTAGGTTGTTAGTGTAAGATGTGTAAGACTTTATGTCAAATCATATTTGTTATGTAAGATAAGTTATGTAATAGATATATTATTTATGTCAAATCAAAGTAGAGTTTGTGTAGATTTTTTTAGATATAAGAAAATTGTTCTTTGTTTGATTTTTGGGATTGTAGTTTGAGAAAATTAAGAGAGGATAAATTTATTTCAAAAATGATGTTAGTCCTACTTTTCCCAAACACAAATTTTTTTTGGGAGATGCCAAACAAACAGGCCCTGAGATTATGATTCAATATTCGTTTCTTTGAGTTTTCTTTTAATTTCATTATTAATATTTTGGTTAGTTATTCCTTATAAATTGAATTGATTATGATGATGTGTATTGGATATGTTTGGCCATCTAAAAAAAACATAGACACGGCATTTCTTCTATTTTCTTGGAATACTTTGATTGAAACACACAATATTGAAAAAATGGAGTAAAATTTAATTTGTTACGTTAACTTGTTTCAATCAATTAAAAATTAAAAATTAGCAATACATCAAAATATTTATTAATTTTTGAAATATATTTTAGAGAATCGTATATAAAAAAAAATACGTCGAGGTAAACTCAAGTAGAGATTTTTAGTATTACTGAAGAAATTAAGCATTACAAAATTTTAATCCATGATTGTAAACTAAATAAATATTTTGATATATGTAATTCCTTAGCAAAACCTATGTAATACTTAGTTTCAACAGAGCTATATCATTTTTTATTTATTTTCATAATTATATCTCTGGCAATGTATGATACATCATTAGTCTTCTTAGTTAGAGTAATCAATTTCCAAACAAAGCATGAAAAGTTAAACATAAAAAATAAAAAATGAATATTTACAGAAAGAAAAATAGTAGCAAAAACTATTTATATATATAGAAGAAGAAGAGTATGTCCTTATTCCTTTGCCCATATTTTTGGTTTTCTGTTTATAGGATTAGCTAATGTTCACGCTTTTCTATTACTATCACGTTCAATTAATGACAGCAGTAAGTAGTAACACACCTTATCCACTCCTTCCACATAGGGATCGGTGTTTTCATATGGGTCCTGCTTCACATAGTCTTAACTAATGTCCATATGCCACGTGTTCACTAACCCGCCTTTATACCTTCGACTTTCACTAGAATCCGACGTGGCAACGCCGGCAGTAAAAGTAAAGCGTTAACGGCCAGGATCTCTCAGCTTAATGCCACATGGCGAGATCCATACCCCTTCAACTCAGTATCATCCGTCGTGCGTGGTGGTGATGTCTGAAACTGCTAATAATAAACTAAAGGTGGAAAATTAATCAATGTAATTAAAGTAAAGGTGAAAATCAGAGATTATTATTAAATAAGACAATATTAGTTAAATAATTATACACGATTATCGATGGTAAAGAAAGAAAATTAAAGCAGAGGAATCAAGCTGTAGTAAATTTGGACCCTAATGCACGAGCCGCAGCGACAAACCTGCTAGATCCATTCCGAAGGGTTTGAATTTGAACATTAGTTTTTAGTTATGATACTTTATTTAGATGTAAATTAATTATGCATTTACCATTTTAACCTGAAAAGAATTTTAAAGCTGAAGAAAGAAAATTAGTAATTACAGATATGAAAACTATTTAAATATATTTCATTTGATGTACAAAAACAAAGTAATTACAAAGACTAGTATTAAACTAGAGAACTGCATACACTAGTGGGAGTTGAACCATGTAGTCAACTACCTTATTGACGAAAATTAGTAACTTAAGTATATGATAAAGAGAAAAATGATAAAATTATACATATATATAGCAAAAAGTAATTAGTCTAAACTATGGTTATAAGTTGTAATTATACATGATTTGTTTTGTAGAGTGATAATTACACATGATTAAAGTGAATGTACAAACTTATGCCATCCAAACCCATTTACTAGTTAATAACAGCATTATCGTTTTCATGCTTCAATTTATTCATTCGCATAACCAACAATTTTCGTACACCTACCTAGCTAGCCCCAACCTCCATGGTCCCGGTGCACTTTTTGCAGAGAATTGCACCCACTTACACTTACTTATATGAAAAAGGTTTCTGGAGGGATGACCTAGTTCTTAAGTAAAGACCATTCCTTCTTCTCAAAAAAATAAAAAATAAAAAATAAAAAGGAAAAAAGAGTAAAGTAAATATATTATTCATCCCCAACATCACACCTCACGTGTGGTCCACCAACACTACGTCGTGATAATAACTCCCCATTACCATAAAAATGAATCCTATATATCTACATTAATTGACAAATTAGAAACCAAGGGTATTGTCGTAATTCCAGTCTCCAATTTGTATCCTTCTTTTACGCTCTTCTTCATTTTGTTTCCATTAATTGGCAATTCACAAATCAAGGACATTATCGTATATTAAGTTTGACAATATCTAACATATATAATTATCATATATATATATATATATATATAGATATATTGTAGTAACAAATATGTATCTTTTCAAAGTATATTTCCATATTCACGAACATCTTGTATAGTAAGTAAATTAACTGCAATTAATCACTAGAACAGTTGTTTGCCATTTTTACGATAATAACTACCAAATCTCCATCTCTTTTTGGAGCCATAATTTCTCCTCGTCAAAATCCATATTTTTAGGTGCCCCCCGGCCTGTCCCCTTCTAACGCAAATAAACCCATCCCCTCACTTCTCTCCCTAGCTCATTCTCAACTCTTTCTCTCTCTTCCAAAAAAAAAAAAAAATTTACACACACTCACACACAGCCAAAAACAATACTAACCTATTTCTCCACAAACAATTTTTCTTTCTCTTCTCAGTTCTCACATCATATCAACATTTGAGGAAAATTAATTCCAAATGGAGACCCCAGAATTCTTCCAAACAGGGTACTATAACACTCAATTCACGTCGGAGAAACGACTTTCCGACTCGAAAAACAGCGACCATTTCGTCATTGAGGACCTCCTAGACTTCCCCAACGACGAAACCATGGTGACGGCTGATGAAGGCGGCATTGAGGCGGCGATGACCGGAACTTCCACCGACTCCTCAACAGTCACGGTGGCCGCCGCCGACAATTCATGCAACTCCTCGGCTGAACCGCATTTCCAACACGGGGCGGCTGACATCGGTGGGACCCATGGCCAATTCTCTAGTGAACTTTGTGTTCCGGTACGTAATACTATTAATTTTTTATATATGAAACATGAATTATATTAATTTCATGCACCGTACCTTGTCATTAGCAATTAATTATATTGCTTCAACTCGAATTAATGCCCATGTGAATTACTAATTCTTACTGGAAATTAATGTCCTTTTTTCCTTTTTTTGGCTGAGTTGAGTTTATCTTTTTATCTTCTTTTACTAAAGCTATATATGTGAGAATTTCTATGGTACGTGCCGTCTAACTTTTAACACTTTCGAACGTTATTTGGAGTATGTAATTAATAATTTCAATATAGGGTTTTGTCTTAATGACTAACAAAAGCGTGTACTACTTTTTCTTGTTTGGTGGCCTAGAGAAACCGAAATTACTACGTTTAAAATTCCACAAGAAAAAAAAATTAATATACTTAAGGTCTTGAGTTTAAGTGTCGCCAAATATGATATATAGTATTTATTTAGTTCCACCTTTTACTCCGGTCTTAAAGGTTAGACAATTACACATTGTAATTAATTTGTTACTGAATAAGTTAATTCATATATATATATATATATATTATGATGTACTAGCTAGCTAATTAATAATTATGTAATTAATTTACAATTCTACAAAGTAAATAGTAGGAGTAATTTTTTTTTTGTTATTGGTGCAATATGTGAGAGTCGGATTTGCACTAAAACACAAGATTATTAACCCAGTTTTATTAAATTATTTGTTCCGTAATTAATCAAATTATAATGAGCTGATTTTTCAATATGATGATGAACTGATTTACGGTTTCTCTAAAAAAAAAAAAAATCTCCAGTACGATGATTTGGCTGAGCTGGAGTGGCTATCGAATTTCGTGGAGGAATCATTCTCAAGTACTGAAGACCTCCAAAAGCTTCAGCTCATACAAGGAATGAAAGCCCGAACCACCACTCAGCAGGAACCTTCCCAAACTCACCAATACCAATTCCAGCCCGAACCAAACCGCCCAGGCTCCTCAATTTTCCGTCCCGAAATAACCGTCCCCGCAAAAGCCCGTAGCAAGCGCTCACGCGCCCCTCCTGGCAATTGGACTTCACGCCTTCTCGTTGTCTCACCCATGTCATCATCGACGTCCGAATCAGATATCGGTGTGAAAAGTGTGAAGCACACGCCTAGGAAAAAAGAAGTGGTCGAGAGTGGGGGGGAGGGCCGCAAGTGTCTCCACTGCGCCACCGACAAAACGCCGCAGTGGAGGACTGGGCCTATGGGCCCAAAAACTCTGTGCAATGCGTGTGGCGTGAGGTACAAGTCGGGTCGGCTTGTGCCCGAATACCGACCCGCGGCCAGCCCGACGTTTGTGCAAGCTAGGCATTCGAATTCACATAGGAAGGTTCTAGAATTGAGAAGGCAAAAGGAAATGGTTAGAGTTCAACAACAGCAGCAGCAGTTTATGCATCATCATCACCATCATCAGAATATGATGTTTGATAATGTTAATAATGGGGATGATTATCTGATTCATCAACACATTGGGCCTGATTATCGGCAGATCATTTGATATTAATTTCTTCAACTTTAGAGATAGTATTTCCTAATTTTGTTTTTCCTTATAACTCATCAGTTATTGATAGGGGTATTCATTATTCCTAACTTCTTGAATTTTGTAGTTTTTAATTTATTTTTAATTTCTTTGGAGGAAAATATATGATGTGTAAGCAGGAAAGATAGGAGAGGGTTCAATGTCGTCCTTTGAAATTTTTTATTTTTTGCCAAATTTCGGCAAACTGTTACACTAATTTTTGTAGTTTAATTAAATCATTTTTTTTCTTCTAATGAACTCGATTCAAGTATCGAATAACTTGATATTTTATATGTAATTTATCAATTTTTAGTTTATCGAATCAAACTCAAACTCAGCTTCCAAGTTATCAAACAAAAAATATTATTCAAGCTTGCATGTTTGATAACTTTGATGAACCAGGTTCAAATTTATTTTAATTGAACTACCAATAGATAAATGTCGGTAGAATGTACATATTGCATTTTCTTTCGGACACAAGAAAATTCCAATTCTTTGTAAATATCATAATATTGTACGTGCAGGAATGTCACATTTTTGTGATATTGTTATACAAGAGTGGTTTAATTTGTATGCCTACCATGATTTACTAACATGGTATTACGTGTACTTTTTTTTTTTTTTTATCTACTAAACTGTGTATTTACAGCTCGGACCAAAGAGTGCAAAGGGTATAGGTCCTCCCCAGTGTGATGTCTCCAGTAGAATTCGAACTTGAGTTTCGCGTCTGGAGGTCGCCTTGGCAATATAGTTAATTTCTTTTTCCATTCAAACTAATCTACACAGTTATGTCTTGAGTTCAACTTTCACTAATATGAGTTTTACTCTAATTTAATATCAATGTTTTATAATGATTTTTATTCTTTGTAATTATTTGTACTTGAACAATTATTGAAATGATTGATAATAAATATATTTTAAATTTGCCAGCTACAATATCTTTGATTAATGTCCTATCATGAAAATTTTAGAAGAAACCAGTCAAGTAATGTTCATTTCTTTTGCTAAGTTGTGCAATTTATTCTCAACTAATCGTTTATTTAAATATCTTCGAGGATAAAAATTTGATTATTCTTCTAAACTTTATTGAGACTGATGTCTTAAATGGGTTAAAAACAATAGTTAGGTCCAACTTATAAGATTTTGGACTTGAACAATTCTCATCTCTAAAATTTGTTAGACTCAATCCATGTAAGTGGACTTAATTAACCGAATACAAAATATGAATTGTAATTGAGTTCAACATGTACAATTATATTAAGCAACTAATTAGTCCCCCTACTCAAAATTAAAGATCACCTCCTGTCTAATAAAAACTCATAGACAAAAGTAAGGGACGTTTAATTTATTTACCTGAAATGTATTTTCCTTTTCATGCACCACTAATTCGATCCACGTATTATTTTCATTTCAAATCAGTTTCAGTGATGTGAAGTAGTAAGTAGTAGTATATACACGAGGTGAATTTCCAGTTCTTTATAGAGAATGTTAAGCAATAGACGTCCGTCATTGGTATTTATGTACCTCGGTTTCTGATTCTTTCACTGAAATCCGTTAGAATTTTTATAAATTTTGGCAATGATATCTTTTTGCACGGATTTCAATTTTACCACCCAAAATTCATTGGCTCTCGAGAAAGGAGCTAGGAAATTAAATTTTTTGAAGTGAGAACGTGCCATGTGAAGTACTAATAATTAATTAATAATTACATTAGTCCTCAAAATTGTTTTTCTTATCTCTGTAATCTTTCATTCATATAAGCTGCCCTCATATATACTTCAAATTTTAGCATTTGATATGATATATATTTAACGATCGCGAGTTATAATTTTTTTTTTTAAATATTATACTTATTGTCTATTCGTAAAATAAAAATCTTTTGACAGCAATATTGAATGGCCTTTAACTAATTCAAATAAAATAAGAAAAAAAAAAAAAAAAAAAGTCACAATGGCTGGGCTGAAATGGGAGTGATCGAGAGAGCAAAGAATAATTAACATTTTTTAAACAGCATTTTATCAGGAATGGTCACATGACTCTGCACCTCTCATCATACGTACATTAATTTTTAATTAGCTAGGTTTTCTTATTTTATTATGGCAATTAATGAATTTCTTAGAGTGCTAGATTCTGATTAATAATCTCGACATATATATTTTGTATACGTTCCTTTAATTTCTTTGAGTCACTAATGACAAATTGGTTTAATGTATATATATATATTCTTAGTCGTCTAAAAATTTATGTATCTAATTAAATTCCAAAATTCTAGTGACTAAACTTAAACTAATCTAGATCTGATACAAAAACCAGTTACGACAACCTGTTATTTTAATGACTCTCCAAATATTAATCAATCACTTGCTAAATGTGAATTTGCATGATATTCTATAGTAACATGTATGAGGACGCACTCGATATATACTTGATTTTTGCAAATATATGAAATTATAATAATACGTACATTGATATTTGGGTACACATATGATATACTCATTCTTCACCGACCATAATAAATAGGACCATGCAATAATGGCTAAGGCTCATAACAATTCTATACATGCAAGCCACGTGTATCGCATAAACCATTGAAGAATTTTATTACCACCCGAAGTAATTAGTTTTATTTTTTTTTAAAGAAATTGCTTCATCAAGAATCATTATTTGGATTTGGTCGAACAATATAAGAATTTTAATTAAATAGTGAATCATTATACAGACGACATGACTTGGAGGTATATATCTTATCTTCAACGCCACTCAATCAAATTGAAAAGAATTAAATTCCCGGTTACTCGTTAGTGCATTGAAAATGGCTCCAATTAATATTAATAAAAAAGAATTAGTGAGAGAAAGTAGAAATTAAAGATCATATAGATACTATATAGTATGTATATTTAAAAAAAAATATAATGGGCTTCCATGCATGAGGGATATTTCCATGTTCGTTGTAAAAAGTCTGTCTCCAATTACCCACCACCTTTCTGACAAATTGACCTGGACCGGACTCTCCTTTTAATACTTTGTTTTCTTCCCAAATTACATTGCCCTGATAAAGTAGTAATTAATATTGTATGATTTGTCAAAACTTTAAGCCAATGGACATATATTTGAGTGATATTCAAGACTTAGTACAAAATATATAATTAAGTAGAGCAATTCAAGATTGAATATATCAAAAATCCATGAAAAAAATACCAACTGATCGAGGTGGAGATACATCGAAAGGTTATCATTCAAGTGTCCAAGTATGGTTTTGTAATATAAAACCAATCAAAGATATAAAAATAAAAAAAAATAAAAAAAAGAATCAAAATTGTTCATGACGAAATGAACAATAATAAATCAAGTTCGAGCTGAATTTTGCATATTAGTTTGAGTAGAATAAATACTTAATTAATTTCAAAAAATAAAACAATAAAATATGCTTCTATACGAATTCATCTCCTTGCCCAGCCCAACTAGAGGGAACATGAAGATCATCAATTTCATTTGATTGTTCCCCACAAGAGAATGAATTTTTTATTATTCGGAACTAAAATGGTCAAAGAAGTGATTAACCCATGCAGTTTAGATGTTTAAAACCCACAAAAAGTCTAAATCCAACTCATGGTCAGCCATGAAATGAAGACCAGACACCATAGTAATTTCATTTGAGTTTGACCTATATATATATATATATATGGATATTAACAAATATAGTTTTTATTACAAGATCCAACTTCAATATATAGAAAATAAAACCACTTTCAACAGACACCTCCGAATAAGATGCTATGGTTCTAGGTATTTCCATAAAGCTCCTAACAATTCATTAAAAGATAAATATCCAACGTAACTTGAATAAGATCTAATTAAGGTGGAAATGGCTATTGAAAAAATATCAATCAACTTTAACTAAGGCTCGACCCCAGTTCGTTATGGTTAAAGTTCATTTGAGCATTATTCCTCTCAAAACCAAAACAACTGCAAACACAATCTCAAGCTCGATGAATATTAAAGTTCATTGAACTTGAACTTCTTAGACTTGAAGATAATCAATCCCATGAGTAAGAAAAGCTCTTCAAAGTTCATTCAACTGTTGGTACCTGCTCCATGGAAGTGGATAATACATATGTGTAACTGCACTCCTAGTTGAAAGATTTTGTATACAAAGATACGTTCAAGCAAATTACATTATTGATGATATATAAAGGAAAGAGAAGTATGATTTCAAAAGAGGCCATCCAAATTAAGTCTGGTTAAACAATATTTTGATTATACAAATTGTCAAGAATTCATTTTCGGCAGATGAAATTAAATGGACACTGGTTCATCAAAATGCCTTAATCCATCAATACCAAATCACTTCTTCAAACTTCAATTTGATCTTCTTTATCGCGGCACACACTGACCTAGCTCTGAAATATGAAAAAGAAAAAATCATAAATAAGCAATCATGTAGCATGTCAAAATTGTATTTGAGTAAAGATATGGAACTACCACAAAGGCATAATCAATTAAAATGGGAATAAAGAAACATCAATCATAGAACTTATAGTGATTGCAAGATTACACATAAAACAAGACTTTGTGATTGATATGTTGGCTATAAATTAACACAGAAAGTAACTAATATATAGCAGCCCCTCAAAGTTAAGTGATACCTACGAGGTATGAATTTTCAGAATTTGTATTACAATCCCATCTTGTGTCTCACTCTAAAATTCAAGATGTTGATAAAGCTCGAGCTTGTCGTATGGTTTAGTTAGGTTAATAGGTACCGCATAGTCTAACAAACAGAAAAGATTTCACTGCCAACTCCTTACATGGGCTAACCAATGGGTATATATTTGGTCTAGGGAAATGACTTGGTACCACAACATTCAAAACTTAGGTTAGAGGAGAGGTGCCCACGTAAACAGTGTCTTGGAATGGACTAAGTCAGATCTAAGAAGTAAGACCTAGAGCCCTTGTAAAGACCAAAGGAAAAATTCATTCTGAAAAGAAACTCCTTACATGGGCTAGCATTTTGGTGAATTCATCTCTCCACACTACTTTAGTATGGTCAAGAAACTATGATGACTATGGTTTCAGTCGCTTATTATACATCGATGGGACAAGAAAATAAAATAATAATAAAAATCTTTCTAAAAGAACTAAAAATAAAATAATATTATAATCATTAACCAGCAAGCTGGAATACTAAGGGGCATATATTCTATTCAGGAAAAAAACATGAACTCTTACTTAATATTGAGCGCCGCAATTGTAGAGACTAACTAATCAGGTGGTAGGTAGGTTGCAGCAAATTCCTTCTCCAATTGTAACAAAAGAATGAGAAAAAAAAAAAAAAGGCCAGGTATATCAAATATCACTGATTGAGTATAATAGGACTATATCTCTACATCAGTACGTACAACAAAAAAAGGTTCCCAAAATTTAACAATGTAAACAAAGAATTTAACAAGGTAAATAAAGAATTTATTGATCACTGATCAGAACCAATTTGCGTAAGGCCCAAGCACAAAGCATGGCTGCTTTCAGGAATGATCGCCTAGATCAAGTGCTTGTAATCCTAATACAGGCGGAAAAAAATTGAGACCGTCTTTTATTTCTTCTCTTTGATTGATATTACATATGAGTTTTCTCTAATTTAAAGAACTGATATTTTTAAAAGCTAAAACTTAGCGTAAAAAGAAAATAACATCTCATTTTTAGTCAATTATCATAACTAAATGCTTTGAAATACCCAAATAACTTGGGGCAGCTCAGAGTTAGCACATTCACCCTTAATGCTATTAATGCAGTCACTACCTAATAATGATTCCCTATATCAAACTTAAGCTAAAATCATATCATGAAAACAATGATCCAAAAATCATATCATAGTCCATTACATAGATTCATATATCACAATTAAGCTAAAACTCAAGAAAAAAGTAGAAAACCAAGAACATGAAAATACCCCAACATAGTTAAAATTCTACATAATTAAAATGACATGTGCGAAGCAGGCATATAATTCAAATAGGAAAAGGTGAAGATAGCATAGAAATACTGAAATTATGTCAAAATATTATGAAAGAACAAAGTGGTAGTAATCTCAAACATACATTACAAATATTATATCAAACTCCAGGGTTGGCACTGCAAAGCATACCCTGAGACAACGACCTGCAGCCATTGGCATCAGCACCAAGGCAAGAGGTGAGCCTAGCCGAAGACACTGCCGAGTGGAGAGGTAAAAGAGACTGCAGGGCACCCATCTGAGACAATGGCCTGAAATGCAAATAAGAACAAAAAAATTAAAAATCCAATACCACAATATAAAAGGATCTATAATCAATGAGGTTAAAAATAATGCCATGAAATTGACAATGGAATGTCAAAAAAAGGTCAATTTTTTAATCGAAATGTTTTACATAATAAGGGGCGGTTTTAGTGGTTTTAAATAAAGCCCACATGAGTTAATGACCTAAAATTTAGAAATAAGATATCAAAATCCAATCCCGATTATTAGGGTTTGAAGCAGAACCTTGAGAAAAGGGATGGTGAGGAGCGCGCTGATTGGGCAGAAAAGGCGGGTCTGCTCGTGGGCTTGGTGAAGGTGGATTTAAGAAGGCTGATTGCTGGTCTTGACATTGTTCTGTAACGAGTCGCCATTACTGTTGAGTGGTGAAGATAAGAGTGATTGAATCCAGGGTTTTGAAGAGGTTTTGGAAATGTATGACTGTTGGTACGGGACGCTTTAATTGTTGTACATGATTATTTGTTATAAAAGTTTTAATGAAATTTCATTGTTTTAATTACATCATCGTAATTTTGTCTTTTTTTTATTTTTATTTTTTAATTTAGTAATTTCTTGTGGTTAGTTAATGAATTTGCGGTGAGGAAGTGTAAAGGAATATAATTTTTTTATTCATATATATATTGACTGAATATTAAGATGAACTACTATAAATTCTTTCTTTTTTTATGAGGGAAAACTACTCTAAATTCAAGGGGCATTTGAGTTGACACTTTATACAAAAAATTAAGTTTGAATAATATTTTAGTTTTGATAAAAATTTAAAAATAAAAATGTGAAATTATTAGAGTTTATCCTTAGATACTGGCTTCTTTAATAAGTCTAAACACAATACCTACTTAGATGGAGTTTTGAGATGCATTATCTTATCTGTTAAAAAAAAAAAAGATGAAGTATTCATATTGTTGATCTTACGGAATAAGGAGGAGGAAAAAAGGAAAACTAGAAGCAATTTTGAAGATTCAATAGAGGTATATTCACCTTTCACTTCTTGTTCACAAATCAGATTCACCATCCACAATTAGAAAAGAAAAACACCACAAAGTAATACTTATGATATAGATAAATAAATGTCATAGCATACATTCTCTTATTTAAAGAGAAAAAACTACTAAAAGTATTCTTATCTTCAATAACAGCTTGTACGTACTTTCTAAATTCTTAGGAGGTAAAAGAATGGCATAAGAATAAGAAAGGGAAAAAACTTCCATCTCAATAAAGAACTTCTACAGTTACGAATTTCGCCCCCAAGCTAGTCAGGATCAAGCTGCTGCTGATTCTGCACCCTTTACTGTTCTCGCTTAGTGTCTCAAGTTTCAATGGATATAAGGCTATAGCCACGTGTGAAAGAATGCTAAAGCAGTCGCAACTTCCCAGTTACTGAATCCACAGCCAATTTGTTACCTGTGGCATTAAAATTTGTTGTTCATGTAAGATATAATCGACTCAAGTCACATGAAACAATACTCCTAGTAATAAAAAAGATTTGTCTGAGGAACAAACCAGGACCAATAGCAAGAACGGTCCTTGATCCAGCTGAAACCTGCATTAAAAGAAGGCCAATTTTTTTAAAGATTGGAGAGATAAATATAAAGAGGCATGAAGAAAGATTCCAACAACGCAATAATAAAACCTGAGTTCTTCCTGCATCAGCCACTGTAAAAGTTGGAAGGCCAATGGTCTCTGCCGCATCCTTCAGCTTATTCCTGAGTATAGTAATTCATAAAAAGGTGAAACAAAGAAGATTATTTTTATAAATATGTCATAAAATGGAAATAGGAATAATTCAGTTGCTTACATTTCTTGCTGATTTTTGCATGTCACAACTATTTTGGCTTGTCCGCAGAGCTCCCATTGCCTCAAAAGAGACCGGTGGCTGCATTCACACAGAGTCTACATTTAGACTGAATATCGAGCCACTCATAAGTACTAAGGCTATGTTTGGCTCCTGGTATAGGGTGTAAATGATGCAAAAAAACATTTTCCTTAATGGCTTATTGACTAATATCCAAGAACCAAACACAGCCCAACAAAGAAAACGTCCAAGGAAATACGTAGATTTAATAGCCAATACCCTAGTGGCTAAAAGTTAAGTTCCAAACGGTTATGTGATAGATAAATGGATATGGATTTCTTTCCATGGTGTACAACAAACAAGTGATAACAAAAATAACCGGGATGGTGGAAAGGCAGAAGATATTGATAGTCACACGTAATTTAGGAAAGAAAGACCTTTGCATAAGTTCTGAATACAAGCCAGTTGCAGCATCTGCATTGTAAGCAACAATCATGTCGAGAGAAAACATATGTTAAATTATATATCATCAATAGGGAAATGACAAAACCCAAAAATATCAGAACCAAACTTACGAGCACATTGAGATGCTATCTTTCCTGTTCCCATCTTCAGGTCTTGCCTAACTACTAGAACCTGTCAACAGACTTTGCGGTTCAGTCAGCAAGCTTAATTGTCAACTATAAGCATGACTTCCTTCAACAATATACCTCTTAGTCACTATATATGCAGAAGATATACTTACAATTCCAATAGTAAATTAAAAGTAAAAACTGAATACTAATGAAACCGTTACACTTGGTGTTAGATGAAATTCAAACCATTGTTCTAAGTAGCAATCGAACAGTTCATTAATATCCATCCAAGGACAGAAATCTTATGGAATAAATAAATAATCAATATTTCAAACCCCACATAATTAAGACTCGTTCACAGATTAATAGCTACAATGGATTAATTAAAGAAGGTGAGCATTTTCGAATAAAAAAGATGCAATCTTTGAACAGTTCTCATCAACTCGCATTCTCTTGAAACAATTAGCTACAGGAGAGCAATACATTAACAAGACATCTCAAACTGCAAATACAACAGTCAACCAATGAAGACATGATATAGTTACTAATATATTATCACAATTACAAAACTCCAATAGGTAAAATTCATTTAATTCTAGAGAAATGGACGTTCTAATTGATAAAAGGCAACAAAAAGAGCAGACCATTTTGAGCTCTTCATTAGTGTTACTTGACATTATTCTTGGTTGCTGTTGATTTTTTCCAAGTAATGAGCCACCAATTTTTTGGGCACCAGAGCTTTTTGTTAAGTCCAAGAAAAACCCAAATATGAACCCAATAATGAGGCCCGGAATGAAGTTTTCTGGCTTGAAACTAACTCCTAACCATTCTCTTTCCTGTTTCTGCTGCTGATTAATAGAGTAATAATTAATACAAATAATTTGTTAATTTAAAGGTAAAGGGAAAGAAGAAGAAAAAAAGAATTTGTTCTGTTGTTACCTTCTTTGAGTTTGGAGAAGGGTTCCTATAAGAACCCATCATCAAGTAGAATTTGAAAGTTTTGAAGCTCCGAAGATTAAATTCGTGCTGAAAAAGATAAAAGCAACTGACACGGTGTCGTTTGGTTGATGTTATAAATGGGGCTAATTAATTAGCTAGGAATGTGGCTGGGCCTTAATAAGGGTGAGTTGGTCAAATAATAAAGAGAAAGGCCTACAAAGTTTTTAGGGTGTAATCAGGTCCGATTCGGACAGGATCAGCCCAAATTAAGATTGAACAATAAAACAAATCAGGCTGGCTGGCATTCCTTACAACACAAATTTGAACAACGAAGAAACCTTATAACGTAACGTAACGTAACGTGCCTTAAACACAACTTGCATGTTCATTTCTCAAATTATTTACACAATCCTTCACGTGCCCCCCAAAACTCTCCAAAGAATCTCCACCACAATTATATCTAATCTTCTAATACAAAAACACAAAATACTCTCATAATACCTAACTACCATAACTACTTTTCAATTTTTATTTCCTAAATTTCCAAGAAAATGGAATCCGTGGCATCCAATTCCACCCCACCCGACCACCCGATAACCCAACCCTTCTCCGACCGCATACTCCGTGCAATCCGCCACCGTCTCCGCCTCCTCCACCGCTCCGACTCCCTCTTCTTCATCCTCGGCGCTACCGGAAACGTCTACACAGTCAACATCTCCACCGCTCCCTCGTGCACGTGCCCCGATCGCGCCACCCCTTGTAAACACATTCTTTTCGTGTTTATTCGAGTGCTCAACGTCCCCCTCGACAACTCTTGCCTATGGCGGCGGACTCTCCGCCCGTGCCAGCTCCGCCGCCTGCTCGACCTCCCCACCTCCGGCGAGGCACTAGCCGGTTCCTCACTCAGGGAGAGGTTTCATCAGCTGTTTTTCCAACCGAGGACACGGAGGCCGGAGGTGGTGGTTGACGGCGGCGGAGCTTGCCCGGTTTGTTTGGAGGAGATGAGGAGAGAGGAGAAGGTGGTAGCTTGTGGGACTTGCAAGAATGTCATACATGAAGGGTGTTTCTTGGCTTGGAAGAGGAGCTGCCGGAGGAGGTCTACTACCTGCGTGCTCTGCCGTGCGCGGTGGAGGAACGGTGGTGGCGATGATCAAGAAAAGTATTTGAATTTGTCGGCTTATTTTATTGAAGATGATACGGTGGAGGGGGATGGGCAGTGTAGCTAATTAATTAGCTTAATTATTACTATGTTTTTAGTGCATTTAGTTTAATTTTCTAGGGGACAGATCACAGATGTATTGATTTGTAAATATAGTAATTACTAAATCTTTGTTAAGTCCGTAGAAATTAAAAACATTAACATTATTTGTTTCTCAATAATTATATACTATGTCACATCTTAAAATTAGTATATTCAACAAATAACCTTTTTCAAAATATAAGAAGAACACTGAGAACATGTCAATCTAAAACTTGTTAAAATTAGTATTGATTTGTGTTTCTCTATAGTGATCAGATTTCGTGGTTGTGCATGCGCGCTAGCCAGACAACAATTGTTTTTTAATTTGTTTTGGGTTTGCTGATCGAAAACTTAAGCTCTTTAATGTGTACTTGAAGATTCCAATGTACAGTTTGGATGAAGTTTTATGATAACTCTAGCATACATCTATACGTGGCTAGTAATGCTTACTGTGATTGTAATTAGTTATTATTGGTCCTGAGTTTTTCTGGTAGCAGGCTAATTACTTGAATAGACGTAGATACATTGTTGATGTTTTAATATTGTACAACAATGGGGTGAAGTTTTATGATTACTGGAACTACATGAATCGATTACTTTATTTTGGATTTATTGCATAGTATAATCAAAACTATAGTTGAAATAAATTAATACAAGAAGGTTACATTGTTTAAATTCACAACGGACAAATACATATACTGGTCAGAAGATTTACTCTTAGTAAATCGGACTTTATTCTAAGACGCAATAATCTCGCAACAAATAATTAGAAATATGAGTGGAAGAAAGATCGATTTATCTCTTGCATACCACTTCTAGCCCATCAAGGCCGCTCGCACAGTTCAAATTTGCATACTGAACGTTGTTCGTATTATTCATTTGTGTTCCCTTGAATTTGGCAACAGCACAGTCCGTGGTGAAGAGACTCGAAGAGGCAAATTCTCTCTGTCCACCCAAAACAGGCATGTCCACTCCCATCTTAACCCGACTGACATAGCTGCTTGCATATGTCTGGCCCAAGACTCCACTCACTTCACCACTGAATGAGTAAAACTTGAATCCCAAATCGAGGTGAGCAAAGCAATCATCATTTGTGATGCCATATTTGTGAATCATGTAGTCTTTCTTCGTAATAGGCACGACTGTTGCTTTGATCTGAAAGTTACCTTCCACTTCAATCACCACTGAATTAGTGTCATGGGTTCTTGTAATTGTCGTGCCTGGTGCTGAAGTTGCTTGCCATTTCGCACCTTCGCCTTCGTTAAGGTTGATGGGAAGCCCGTCGTACGACAGCTCTACACGGTCAACAGAATTGTCCCAAGTTGACATCTTCTTGGCACCTACAAAGATTTGATGGTTGTCGAAGAGAATTCCGAGGGACTGGACCCAAGTAAAGTCCCTTCCCATGTTCTCGTTTCTCCTCCCAATAAAGTGAGCATTGATGTGAAGATTATTATCTGAAATAATGCAGAAATCGTTGTCCTTTTTTCCATGGAAGTAGAACGTAATTCCATCGGCACCAATGAACATAGGATCTTGACATACTGCTCCTGGCCTATTACAGCCTGTTCACATAGCAAAAGATATTGAAAAAAAAAAAAACATCTACCAAGTTTGGTGTTTGATTGTTTTACTTGAAAAAATGAAAGATTATGTGTAGTTAGAAACTTACTGCATACAGGGCTGCAAGTGACACAATCAACCTCACACTGACTGGGACAATCAGCTGGGCACCGGTGCTCCTGGTAGAAGCAGCTTGGGTAGTTTCTGTTTTTGCAACGGACTCTTTTCCCTCCGGCAGCTTCAGAACTATCTGGTGGTGGTGGGTAAGTAGTCGTCACTGGAGGAGGTGAGCTAGGAGTAGTCGCCGGTGGAGGAGGTGAGCTAGGAGTAGTCGCCGGTGGAGGAGGCGAGCCAGGAGTAGTCGCTGGTGGAGGAGGCAAGCTTGGAGTAGTCACCGGAGGAGGAGGCGAGCTTGGAGTAGCCACCTGTGGAGGAGGATGTGGGCTGTAACTTGGAGTTGGTGGCAGTGGCGAACAAACCGCCTGGCACGTACCACAATCAGCCGTACATGTCTTTGGACAAGTGGCTGGGCAATAGAGGTCCTTATTACAAGTTTCCTTAACTTTGGATCTCTACACCTAACCCTTAGAGGTCTAGGTGGTGGTGGTGGTGGTGGTGGTGGTGGCGGAGGTGGTGGTACACAAACTGGCTGGCAGGACCTGCAGTCAACTGTACAGGTACGTAGGCAATCGGCAGGGCAGTAAAGATCCACTTAGTAACAGGAAGAGAACTTCTTATCCTTACACTTCACCTTCTTAGGTTTGCGAGGTTGCCCCTCAGCCATGGTAACCACCATACTGAGAACAAGGGACGATAAAAATAAGTGGGAAAACATTGTTATTTATACTATTATTAGATATGATTATGAATGAAATTTGTTTTTATTGATCAAAGTGATTGGTCTCCTTTTATAGGGATGGAAAAGTTTGCCTGAATTTTCAAGTTGTGTTACCTTAAATCTAGCATGAGCCTTTGCTTAGTTATGATATTTGTTTGATTTGTACTTAAGAATACAAAACTTGTCATTAATGACTGTTAGTCAAACATTAATATATCTTTATTTGTGTAATTGTGTTTAGTTTGTCTGTAGTAGTTACATAGACAAAAAAAAAAGGGGGGAAAGAATGATTAGAATTAGGAGGATGGCAAAGTCAATAATATCTTTGGAGTTAATTCATATTGTGGCAATTTGGATGAAGGGTATTTTAGCTGTTTGCTTAGTTTTGAGGTTTTGATCGATCACATGATACTGCTTCCTTTAAATAAAATATTGATCTGTTTAACATCTTGGATGACTGCAGAGTTTTGAATACGAAGCCGCGGGAGGTGGAGGCATATATATTATGTAAGGGAGGATACAATACAGTGGTGTGGAGACAACCCGAAGCTACGTTGCAGCTGCCATGGTTGCAACTGTTTTTATCCTCTTACTTGCAGAAAAATAGCATGACGTTTGAATTGTACATGAAAATTTTAACTTCACTCATTTGTTTAAACTTTGATTCACAAATCTGCTTCTTCTTTGATTTGTATCTTCTTATTGCACAGCAAAATATCCCGCTATCACAGCTTCTAAAAAGTACTAACACATGTCTCTTGAATGAATTAGATATGAATGATGAACACACCAACGAGTGACTCGTCTAGTACAAAATGGCAAACTCAAGTTCTAAGTTTCGTCGCGAGAGGTTCTCATATAATCGCTTTGAAAATAAATTAAGCTAGGTCTAAAAAACTTAAATATCCTTGAGAAAAAATAAAATTAATGACCATGACAATCAATTATGATATAGAACGATAGCATGAATTATTTCAAAATCTATCAATTGCAATACCTTCATTTTATTTTTGTAGTGTTGAGTCGAATTGTGATATCTTCTACTAATATAACTTGTTAATATTTTTTTTTTTATTGTTATGTTTAATGTTCGAACTTGTTTTAGAAAAATTTAGTCACAACTGAACTTTTTGTTATAACCTTCTAGAAAAAGACTTGGACTACTTGAACAATTGAACTTTGTCATCGTTAAAAGTAACTTAGTACCAAATCTTAACAATATGTTACACAAGTCATATGCTAGAGAATGTGCATATTGAACTTTTGTTGACCTAATTTTATTACTTTCTTTTTTTAATTTTCCCAAGAATTTAATCATTCTCGAGAATATCTCTCAACATAAAGCAAATTTGGATGGCTTTGGTGGTACTGGTCACTTTCACTTAATTACTTGTTTATTATTATTATTATTATATTTTTTGGACACAAGAAAGAGTAGTAGGGCCTGTTTGTTTGGCGTTTCCCAGAATTTTTTCGTGTTTGGGAAATGCCAAACAAACATGTTTTCTATTTTTCGAAATAAATTTTTCATCCATTAATTTTCTCAAACTACTTTCTCAAAAGCCAAACAAACAACAATTTTCTTATCTCTAAACAAAACCTATATAAACTCTACTTTGATTTGACATAAAGTAATCTATCTCTTACACAATTTATCTCACATAACAAACATGATTTGACATAAAGTCTTACACATCTTACACCTACAACCCAACTCTTCCAAAAAAATCTACACCTACTTTATTTCTCAAACTACTCTCTCAAAACTCAAACAAACAACATTACGCAAATCGAGATTATTTCATAAACCTCCACTACTCTCCCAAACTACTTTCCCAAACGCCAAACAAACAGACCCGAAGTATTTTAGTAGATGAATAATTGAATTAGAATTGATGATGGATAATATAAAGAATTCAAATAAATACAAAATCAGTGCATCATATCAAACCTAATGTGTAAGAAATAATTAGAAGATTTGGGTGCACATTGTGGCGATCTGATGATGAAAATGTGCAGATAGAATGGAATAAATTGTACTCATCGGACAACTTTATCCCTTACCTTCTGAGAAGAAGAAAATAAAAATGGAGCAAACTGCAATTCCCGCAGAAGTCGGCAGATTTTTAAGTAAAATAATTTCAATAGCAGCTGGAGAAGCTCACACTCTCGCTCTCACTGGTCAGTTTTAGTTGTAATTTTTTCTATGTACTACTCTACTTAGCTGTTGCCAATTGTCAATTGTGTGTATATATATATATGTATAGGTGACGGGAGAGTGTATTCGTGGGGCAGAGGAATATTTGGCCGTCTTGGCACCGGTTCAGAGTCCGACCAGCATTACCCGATCCGAATCAACTTCTTCGGTTCTGATGTTGAAAGGGAAGAAAAGCTCAAAATTGTTGGGATTGCTGCTGGGGCTTATCATAGTCTTGCTCTTTCAGGTTAGAAATCATTTTTATTTAGTTTTTTATCCTGTTCTCTTTTGTCTTAGGCTGTGTTTTAGATTATTGATTTATTTACTTGAAATCAATAATAAGAATGATTTCATTGATTAATGAATGTTCTGTTCATTCTGTTTATTTAACATTTTAAACCAGGCTAGTCCTAGTGTTTCTTCTAGGGTTTAAGTCATGGGTTGTGTTTTAGTCATATAATGAATCTAATGATGCAATTTTTGACAACTTTCATTTCATATAATTTGGGTCAATTTTGATCAACATTATGACTGGTTTTTGCTTGGTGAGAAAAATTGCGCGCTAAATGCTATTTTTATAATTTAGCTCTGTACTGTGTAAAACTGTAGATCAAGATTTCAATGTTTAGAATCATCTCTTTTGAAATCTAATTTAACCATTGAATAGTTTGAGATCAACTCAATCGGGTCAAGTAGTTTCAATATTGTTCTGTCTCTTCGACTGACTGTTATTTACCCATTTAATCAGCTTAGATTGTACAATTTTCATTAGACTGGAAATATAAATTTGAACATCTTGATTAAACACTCGCACATCACCTTTTTAACTTTCTCGTTTGGATGCAGATGATGGATCAGTTTGGGGCTGGGGTTACAATATCTGTATCCTTTTACGAACGTTTCTCAGACATGTAAATATCTTCTGCAACATCCTTAATTTTTATGTGAATTATCTATTTTTTTACAAGCGATCCTTGACCCTTATATGGATGGCCAAATTGGTGTAACTGGAGAAAATTATTTGGAGCCTCGCTTGTTAGAAGGTTTCTTTGGATTGGGTTCATCTACAAATGATGATGAAATTAAGAGTGGGGAACCACTTAAGGTATGAATTAAATCTTTGTATCGAATAATCAGAAATCAAACTTTGAGGTGTGCTTCAATTCTCTTCCAGATTGTATCTGTCAAAGCTGGAGGAATGATGTCACTAGCAATCGACAGTCTTGGATCGTTATGGATGTGGGGCAATTGCCCTCAAACTTCCCAAAACATTTCCTTTGAAGGAGAATTTTCACTTATCAGCAGTGCAGTTCCAAATCCAGTTTGGAATTTCCATGGTCACACTGTTGTTAAAGTGGCATGTGGAAACGAGCATGTTGTAGCACTAGTGAGTACAGGGGAAACGTACGAGGGCGGGCATCTAATATGCTACTCGTGGGGTGGTAACAACCTTGGCCAGTTGGGTTTGGGAGACAGTAAAAGCAGGTTGAATCCTGAGGTCATCGAAAAATTTAATTCGGATTCCCCGTGGGAGGTCTACGAGATAGCTTGTGGAGCTTCCCACACAGCTTTATTAGCTAAGCGTAAAACACCAAGCGACACTTTGGAGAGTTTTTGCTGGACATTTGGCTTAGGAGATAACGGGCAGCTTGGTCATGGAACCACTCAAAGTTTTCTCTCTCCTGAACTCGTAAGAGGATTGCCACAGAGCACGTTTCTTGTATCTCTTGACTGTGGCTTATTTCACACAAGTGTGGTCTCATCAGCCGGAGATGTTTGGTCTTGGGGGATGGAGAAGGGCCTTGGCCTGTGCCCTGATGCTCGGTTTACCGGGACTGATGCTGGGGATGCTATTTCTCCTATAAAGATACATCCTAATGGATTGGGTGACCCCGGTTTCCGTGCACCTGTCCAAGTTGCATGTGGTGCTGCCCATACGGTTCTTGTTTCAAATGCAGGGTATAAACTTTGGTCTTGGGGCAGGGGACGTAGTGGAGTACTTGGGAATGGTAAAACAGATGATTACTACGCACCTACTGTAGTAATGTGGCCGCCACTCACCAATGATTTCAGGCTAGAGGAATTGAACAACACAGGGCCAAATGAATATAGCCAAGAGAAGAATACTGAAGAAAGTGAGGAAATGGTGGATAAAAAACTATCTGCGGCAATGGAGGAGATGAAGCTCCTTCAATCAAAACTTTCAGTAATGGAAAGATATGCTAGCATACTTCATGGCTCGATATTTGGGAAACCTTTCCAGGAGCATGAAATTCCAATCTCTCTCAGGACCTCTGCCACATTTGACATTGCTAAAGAGTGGGAGAATATGCTAGAGTTATCAGATCACAGTAAACTCATCCGTCTGGAGATGTTTTATCGTGACATGCTTGCTGGTGTTAAAGACAAGCTAATGAAGAATAGGATACAAGAGATCGTTAAAGAGTGCCTAAAATCAAGTGCTACAAGAACTACTGAATAAATATTTTCTGGTGCATGTGACAACGTGTGCAGGTTAGTATAATCGTTTCCAAGTAGATAAGAATACCTATAGCATCGTATCCTCAAAGTAAGATGTAGCTATAAGTGATAATATTTAGTTTCTCTATGTAGATGTGATTTACAAATTATATATCAATGGTTAAATACATCTCTACGTGGCTAGTAATGCTTACTGTGATTTTAGTTATTGGTCCTGAGTTTTTCTGGTAGCAGGCTTACTTGCATAGACGTAGATACATTGTTGATGTTTTAATATTGTACAACAATAGGGTGAAGTTTTATGATTACTGGAACTACATGAATCGATTACATTATTTTGGATTTATTGCATAGTATAATCAAAACTAAGTTGAAATAAATTAATACAAGAAGGTTACATGGTGATTAAATTCATAAGGACAAATACATAAACTGGTCAGAAGATTTACTCTTAGTAAATCGGACTTTATTCTAACACGCGATAATCTCGCAACAAATAATTAGAGATATGAGTGGAAGAAAGATCGATTTATCTCTTGCATACCACTCCTCGCCCATCAAGGCCGCTCGCACAGTTCAAATTTGCATAGTGAACGTTGTTTGTATTATTCATTTGTGTTCCCTTGAATTTGGCAACAGCACAGTCCGTGGTGAAGAGACTCGAAGAGGCAAATTCTCTCTGTCCACCCAAAACAGGCATGTCCACTCCCATCTTAACCCGACTGACGTAGCTGCTTGCATATGTCTGGCCCAAGACTCCACTCACTTCACCACTGAATGAGTAGAACTTGAATCCCAAATCGAGGTGAGCAAAGCAATCATCATTTGTGATGCCATATTTGTGAATCATGGAGTCTTTCTTCGTAATAGGCACGACTGTTACTTTAATCTGGAAGTTACCTTCCACTTCAATCACCACTGAATTAGTGTCATGGGTTCTTGTAATTGTCATGCCTGGTGCTGAAGTTGCTTGCCATTTCGCACCTTCGCCTTCTTTAAGGTTGATGGGAAGCCCGTCGTAAGACAGCTCTACACGGTCAACAGAATTGTCCCAAGTTGCCGTCTTCTTGGCACCTACAAAGATTTGATGGTTGTCGAAGAGAATTCCGAGGGACTGGACCCAAGTAAAGTCCCTTCCCATGTTCTCGTTTCTCCTCCCAATAAAGTGAGCATTGATGTGAAGATTATTATCTGAAATAATGCAGAAATCGTTGTCCTTTTTTCCATGGAAGTAGAACGTAATTCCATCGGCACCAATGAACCTAGGATCTTGACATACTGCTCCTGGCCTATTACAGCCTGTTCACATAGCAAAAGATATTGAAAAAAAAAAACATCTACCAAGTTTGGTGTTTGATTGTTTTACTTGAAAAAATGAAAGATTATGTGTAGTTAGAAACTTACTGCATACAGGGCTGCAAGTGACACAATCAACCTCACACTGACTGGGACAATCAGCTGGGCACCGATGCTCCTGGTAGAAGCAGCTTGGGTAGTTTCTGTTTTTGCAACGGACTCTTTTCCCTCCGGCAGCTTCAGAACTATCTGGTGGTGGTGGGTAAGTAGTCGTCACTGGAGGAGGTGAGCTAGGAGTAGTCGCCGGTGGAGGAGGCGAGCTAGGAGTAGTCGCCGGTGGAGGAGTCGAGCCAGGAGTAGTCGCCGGTGGAGGAGGCAAGCTTGGAGTAGTCACCGGAGGAGGAGGCGAGCTTGGAGTAGCCACCTGTGGAGGAGGAGGTGGGCTGTAACTTGGAGTTGGTGGCAGTGGCGAACAAACCACCTGGCATGTACCACAATCAGCCGTACATGTCTTTGGACAAGTGGCTGGGCAATAGAGGTCCTTATTACAAGTTTTCCTTAACTTTGGATCTCTACACCTAACCCTTAGAGGTCTAGGTGGTGGTGGTGGTGGTGGAGGAGGTGGCGGTGGAGGTGGTGGGACACAAACTGGCTGGCAGGACCTGCAGTCAACTGTACAGGTACGTAGGCAATCGGCAGGGCAGTAAAGATCCACTTTGTAACAGGAAGAGAACTTCTTATCCTTGCACTTCACCTTCTTAGGTTTGCGAGGTTGCCCCTCAGCCATGGTAACCACCATAATGAGAACAAGGGCCGATAAAAGCAGGCGAGCCATAGTTATTATGCTATTCTTAGATATGAATGAGATTTGTTTTTCTTGATTGTTTCCTCAAAATGGAAGGTCTCTTTTTATAGTTGTTGAAAAGTTTGCATGACTTCTTAAGTTATGTTTCCCTTAAATCTAGCATGAGCCTTTGTGTGTTTTGAGGTTTTTCAGAAATGCCAAAGGTTGTCCGGGTTATTATGATGTTTGATCTGTACTGAAGCATACAATACTTACTGGTACGGTCAAACACTAATCTATCATTATTTTTGTGTTTAGTTTGTAGTGTAGAAACAGAGACAGAGAAAAGAAAAAAGAATGATTCGAACTACGAGGTTGCAAAGTCAATGGCTTTGGAACTAATCCATATTCTGGCAATTGGGGATGAAGGGCGTCCAATTCAGTTCATTGCTTAGTTTTGAGGATTTCATCACATGGTGCTTCCTTGGACATGCTAAAGTCGGCCCAACCTAATGAAGTTTGATCTGTACATGAGAATTTATAATTTCAGTCATTTGTTCAAACTTTTGCTCACAAATGGAAATACCTCTTCAATACTACTAGTAGTATATAATTTCAAAACTTTTTAAAAAAGATGAGCATAAGAGACGTAGTGCATCTCAATGAATTTTATATGTTACTTTAATGATCATAATACTGGGTTGAAATCAGGTTTTGATTTGATTTGGCTCGAAATGAGACGTGATATAAATGGAGGGAAACCTGAGAAAGACTAGGATCTATATAAAGTTATGATTTATGATTCTTAAGATACAATAAAAGATTCTATCAAATACGATATTTCTATTTTCTAGTGCCTAGTTAAATTGTAATATCTTTAACATCCTAATATGTATTGTGTTGCTTCTATTGTCAAAATTTCATTTACCCATCATAATATTATCATGCAACCTTTTGTACTTTTACCCATATTTTGCAAGGCTCTCATATTTGCCAAAATTCAAGTTCCAAATCATAACCGTGTATCAATCTTTGGAATGACTATCGTGCTTTCTTCAAATCTACACTAACTTTTATTTATTGGTGCTAAATACTGGAATTAGTATTTTGCTTTATTTAAACTTCAGATTAACTCGTAATTGGGTGGTTTCATTGTCTACTCTCCCAACTTGTGTTCGAGGGGGGAAACCTCGCAACATTGAAATAAGTAGTACTAATTAACATCAAAAGGCCACGTATTAAGGGAACACAGTCTTGCTTGGCAATGAAGTAAATTTCAATAACTGTCAACTACAAAATCAAACAATCGCATATCTGACAGAAAATGCTACATAGTTACAGCAGAACAGACAACAATAAAATTTTGGGCGAACATAAATTTCATTGATCAATGACATGTTTTAACTATGCCAAAACCGGGACATAATTTCATTGATCCGATGACATGTTTTAACTATGCCAAAACCAGTTCTAGTATAACACCTGCACTGCAGATTCATTGGCTAAAACGGGGACATGAATTTATCACCTCTGGTAATTCATTAGCCAGTGAGGGTAAGATAAGACAAATATCATCAGTAAGAAGCAATTCACAGAATACACACTATAAGAATGAGGTTGGAGGAGATGGGATCATGGGATGTAGAATTTTGAGAAATCCATGCAAAAAACTATATACTGCAGTTCAAAGTAAAGTTCAAATTCAAGCTGAAAAGACTTTGCTCATACATAATATATTTTCAACGTCACACTGCAATTTCAAAATCACCATTGGAATCCTAATTACGAAGAGATAGGGAGCCTAGTTGCAAATGGAACATCTCATTTCTACAAACCATAACAGTTCGAAATCCACCCAAAGGACTTCTTCATAAGATCATCACGGCAGTCTGAATTCCAAACTCGAGAATTCCTGCCACAATGAGATGAAATTTTTTCAGAGTTCATTTACTTAAAAGACCAATTACTATAGTCCATATTAACAATACCAAGCCAGAAGAAGATATATTGTGATGAATAAATGACTGCAGAACTAACTATCCAGAATGTAGTCAATATATTTTCGTCAATGCAAATGAGTGTATTTGTAATCTTGCAAGAAATATCAAATTTTATGTTGAAGCTTATAATTAAAGCTGACAAGAGATACAGTCAAAGGTATTTCTGCAAATCAAATTTCAATCATGTACATATGCTTGAGAATGTACTTGTTATGTTAGAACGCACAGCAGTGAGTAGTTCTCTTTTTCTATGATGATGATGTTTCATATTTATCTATCCATATTTTCTTCCAACGGAAGTGTTTCGACTCCAAAGCATGCTTTTTTAATTTCTGCATGATGAGATCTGACAATGTAGATGAGTTTAGTACTAGGATTTATTCAAATCCTGTCTGTCCCAAGGAGAAGAGAAATTCATCATGTTTGTGATGTAGTTTTAAACACATGAAAAGGATTTTTAATTCACTTTAAATTGACATGAGAAAAGGAAATTAGAAAGGCACCTGCTATGCCATTACTGATTTCAATTTCACAAGTCAAAAGAATCATTCACTTTATTTACAATTTGTTAACATCAATTGAGTAACCTTGGTGCAGAGAATAGGCAATTTGCTATCTATACCTCTCGGAACACACAAAACCGAACTATGAGCCGTACTATTTATACAGAAAAGCAATCCAACAAAAAAATTAAATAGACAGCTAAACATGAAATTTAAGAAGTAACAAACCAAGCAATTCTAATTTATCAAGCCCAAAGCACACAGATGACAGTGAAGCAAATACACAACAATCAACCAGAATGATATTTTATGGCTAAGCATTCCCGCTAAAAATACTACACTGTCAGTTAATTAAGAAAAACAAACCAACTAAGAAAAAGAAAACTAGCACTACAAACTCAAAGACATCACAATATAAACCTTAGCATTCTCATAACAATTAAAACTAATACCAAAAAAACTCACCCAAACAAAACCAGTATCAACACTACTGCTGATTTTGTGGTGGAGGTGGCATTCCTGGTCTCGGTGGACCAAACATCTGAACCTGTCCACCCGGAGGGGGAGGTGGCATGCCAGGCCTCGGTGGCTGCTGTCCACCACCCTGCATCCCATGCCCAGGCGGTGGCGGACCCCTCATCATGGGTGGCGGAGGCATCATCTGCGGCCTCTGTCCATACTGAGGCGGAGGACCAAACCCCTGTGGGGGTGGCATCCCCGGCCTGAACTGTGGCGGCGGAGGCATTTGCATCCCGGGCCGAAACCCTCCCGGTGGCGGGGCCATAGACGGTGGCCTCACCACCTGCGGCTGCTGTGGATACGACATTGGTGGGACTGAGATCTGAGGAGGCCGAGAAATCTGGGGCTGCATCATTCCTGGTGCGGGTCCACCTACTCCACGAACCGGTCCGGCTAATCCGGGTTGCGCTTGAGAGAGGGGACCAGTGACGACGCCTCTTCCGGCAGCGCGTCCAATTCCGGGGCCGGATACGGCGGAGGCGGAGGTGGTCTTGATGCGGGAGTCGTCGGGGGGAGGTGGGCCCTCGACGGTGAGTGAAATGACTTCTTCGCCCCTTAGGAGGACGAGGCCGAGTGTGCGGCGGTCTTCGCGCTCTTCTTTGGAACCTTTGGTGGGTGGAAGTTTGCGGAACTCCTCACAGTCGCCGAGAACGAGGTTCATGTGGCGGTCGAAGGCCATGAATTTTCCGATGAGCTGGCGGCCGTCTTGGATGGTGACGCGCATTCGGTAGTTGATGTATTGTAGCATCTTCGAACTCTTCGACATCGACATTTTTGGAGCCTGCCTCTCTTTCTCTCTCTAGGGTTTTGAATTTTTTTTGAAAGGGGGAGGACCGCGTAGGGTTTTATGAACTTCAAAGTAATTTTTATTGCATACTACCGTTTATAGACATAAATACATTTTAATCCTTTGGCTTTTTAATGTAGATGACGATTTGGCAAAACTCTTCAATTAATAGTTTGGATCCTTGGGCTTTTTAAGGGGCTGGGTTTTGGTCCGGTCTCGTCTGTCTCGCGAAACTGAGTCAGAATTCTTCTAAATGAGATTTGTGGAAACACATGAAACTCATCACAAACATATTCAGAAATACATATTCAAACTTTTGAAACCTATAAAATGTTAATTTGACTTACAACACCTAGTTTTTCCCTCAAACTCTTTAAAAAAGACATTGATTTGACACATACCACATATTTTTTTTCCCAAACCCCGACATCCAAATCCAATTCAAATGAAGTTTCAGCTTTTTTAAATTCATAAAATCCAACATCCAAAATTTAACCAAATGATGTTTTAAAGTTTTCAACGAAACTATCCAAACCATTTTTTTGAAACCAAGGCCCGCGAGACCGAGCCAAAACATTTCCAAAGAGGCCTAAGTATTTGGAATTTTGGGACATTTAGTTGCAGTTTAGTTCTATTTCTTACGAAACTCAAAATCCGGAATTTGCCATTTGAGCAGGATATGAACAAAAGGTCCGGAAAATTCTTATATAGACCAGGTCTATGAGCTTAGTGGTAGACCTTGTGATTGTAAATGCACCACATAATATATTTTGATGATATCATGCTCTCACAATGTATGATGTGGTACATTTACAATCACAAGGTCTATGAAAAGCTCATAGACCAGGTCTATGCAAAATTTTTCCAAAAGGTCCATTGCTCTTGCAATTAAATCCTCGAAATTTCTAAGAACTACAAAATCACCATCTTTCATTAATAAAAATTGATTTAAAAAAAAATGACAATTCCTCGTATTAACTTAAAAAAATTGACAAAAAACTTTATACACTCTTAAACTTATAGCATTAATCCACTTGTGGTGAATGATTAATTTTCAAATAGGTGCAATTAATTAATAAAATGATAACATATGAGATATTATGCTAGTTAGCAGGTGTTTTTGCATTTTACCCTTAATTTAAATAAAATTTTGTGACTTTTCATGTAACCAACTAAATAAGCGCTATTATGTTCATGACAACCTTTATGTAAAAAGGGCCTCGCGTTTCAGATAGTCTCAGTTCAGTTCGGACATTTTCCAAAATTTCATTCTCTAAACCCTTCAAAACCCATTTCTCAAAGAATAGAGAAAAAGAAAAACCCTACTCCGGCGTTATGCCGGGTGTGACGTCAGATTCCGGCGAACTCAACTCTCTTTCCGTCGTTCCTCACTCCTCCGACACTCAAAGCCCAATAGTTTATCCTTTGCGGAACCACGGCCTGAGTCCCCCACTCACACGCCTCTCCATCTCCTGGGCGCGTGGGAATACGCTCCGCGTATCGCTCCTGCAATCCGAAGAGCACAATGTCGGCGGAAAAGTTGTAGAAGTCAAACTCACCAATACGGATGGAGGAGAAATTACGGACGCGCAGCGGAGGAGAATTGAATACGGCTCTGTCGCCCCATTTGCGCTTCTTCAGAGCCATAAGAATTCGTCCATCACGTCACTTTACGACAAAGATTGGTAATGTTGATTTTGAAATTTATTAGTTCTGGATGTATGGTATATATTTAGATTGGATGTGTGCTAGGTATTAGATGGCTTTTGTTTGTTAATGCATGATTCTGTCAAAGGTGAGTTAAGAATTACAAGCTTGAATAAAAATGTTGTGAGAGTTGTGCCATTTTGGTTAATTGCTTGTAGGCGTGAACATTTGGATATTATAACATCAGATATAGGACCCACTAGCTGTAGCTGCGGGTTGGACCTTTGTTCTTAAAACAGAATGGGAGGGTGTTTATTCAAGTAATTTCTTTGCATTGAGGAGGGGTGCTCAATGATTGGAATATGGACAATACAGAATTAGGTGGTGATGTCTTGTGATCCCATGATCCTACTGTTAGAAATTTATTAGTTTTATTAGCTTATGTAAAGGTAGCTATTTAGATGAGCTCCTCTTTATCTCATTCAATCAGGCTTTCAACATCTTTAGATACCTTTGATTTATCACATACTACCCTCTATGGGCATGCTCTATCGGAGGAATGAAACAAATATTGTATTTTGGAGAAATGGCTGCGTGGAGCCCCGTCCATCGGTCTTGAAAACTTGTTTCTGGTTTTAAATTACTTTTTTCCTAGTACAGTTTTTGGCATACTTGCTGAGACCTTTACGTGTTATTCATTCATCATTATGCCATTTCCTTTTAAAATTCTAAAATAACCTTTTTAGATACATAAGATTGGATGAAATTTGTAAAAACAATACCCCTTTTATGGAAAAATAACAGGTGGGAACGTGTAATGGAGTACAGCAAGGAAATAAATTCTCTTCTTGGTGATTCAAAGTCATCTGCTGCTCCAATCATTGGAGACCCAAAAGCAGTATTAAGGGTAAAACTTAGTTTTTTATTAGGTGTATATTTTCTGTTCATTATCTACTTTTACGAATCCTCAATCAAGTAATTATCACATGCAAAAACCAGAAAATGGAGGAGCCGACCTCATTGAGAGCTGCTTGGGAGCTGCTGGAAATATTTTATGTGGACAAACATTGTCAAACTTGGATTCCTGAAAGGCTTCTTGATTGGTTAGCTGTATGAACTTTTGACTGTATGCGTTCTACCTTCACTTGCTGTTTTCTTTTGTCAGATGAAGCTAGAAGGCTTCTTTCCTTTGACAGGATTTTGATTGTCTATTCTCTGGAAATCAACCAACTGTCCATGCAAAACTTGTAGCTTTCCAGGAAGAACTTGTAACTATACAGGTAATTTTTTTTCTATTGCTTGTATCTTTTATTGGTGGTCGAAGACCATGGTAATTTGAGCATACATTTAGTGAGAATATGTTCCTCATTTTGTTTGAAATGGTCTAAATCAAATCACACCATCTACTAATGAATATACAGAAGTTGGCAAATGTCGAATTGCGGAGTAACTGTATGTTAGTATTTTAAATGCAGAAGTTTGAATATATTTAAATTATGCGATGAGAACACTTTTGAGATGTTCGCTCCTTTTTTCCCTTTGTCACTGGTTTAATCAGCAGTTTGGGGTAAAATTTTCAATTCTTTAAGTGTACTTTCGTTGTCTTTCTCTCCAGGCTGTTGAGAACAATCCAGAGTATTGGCAAGCTATGTCCTCGGCCTTAGCAGTTGGTTGGCTTGATGTTGTTGTAAGCTCTGTTTCATTAACAAATCTTTTGTCTTTACAATGACCTATAAAATGAAGTAGGCATGCTGCTAATTTTATTGAACTTATTACACACAGGTAAAACTTTTGCGCTTGCATGGATCTTATCTGTTCGATCAACTAGGTAGCCGTGAGGTTAGTAAGGACTTCAATGAGTTTAAAATGGGTCATTTTGGTTATACATGGACTTTCACGGTGTAATATTATGTCCTTTACCAATTCTTTTTCCATAGAATGTCTTCATAGTTACATTTAACAGTTAAATAAGGTATATACAATTATTTAAAAGAAATTTTTCTATCTTGATCTTTTTCACTGTTTTGAATTACTTTTACACACCTCTAACTAAGAAAAACATGAATCTTTTGCATCTATCCTATACAGATTGAAAATGGACTTGTAGAAGCAGTTGCCCTTCTTATATCACAGATGCCACGTATGCGCCCTTATCTACTGGCAGAAAAGTTGGGAGAAAGTTACCAAACCAAACCTGAGTTTATGAAGGTAGCATAAGGCCTTGAGCTTTTCGCATATTATGAAGAACATCTAATGAAGATTAAGCTAAAATATTCTTTACATGTTACTTACCAGGCATGGGAGAAGTGGCGAGCTCAAATCACTAAACTGGATTGCAGCGCATTCTGGCTTCAATGTGACCACCAGAAGACGAGAGATGGACTGAAAAATATGCTTCAAATCATGTTGGGAAATGCTAGCATTCTCTCAAATGTGACATACCATTGGATAGAGCTTTACATTTCTCACTTCCTATACATCAGGCCTTTCACTGTGGTTAGTGTAACTTTCACGATATTATTTCTTAAATATTTTTTTCAGGCGTATTAGATCAAACTCGCATAGCTGGAGAGTGGAAAATGACATAAATAAAGAACGTATGGTTTGTGTGGGCTTTCAAAATATTTGTTCTCTTGCAGGGTCTTGAAAGCATGTATACCCTGGCTCAAAAGTGCATGAATTTGAAACCAATTTTGTATAGCCATAAGTTAATGGGGCTCATAATTGGAATTCTAGAAGAAAATACAGAGGTTAGAAATCTGATCACTGGTGTAGACCTGTTTAATTGTTAGCCTCTCATCCTGCCATAACATGACGAATTTTAATGGTCCAGGTTGTCCTTGCTGAATGCTCAAGATCATTTGGCCCCTGGTGAGAAGAGCTCTTCTTGTTGTATGACAACTTTTCTTTAAGTGACAGTTGTTAAATTTTAATGAAAATTATTAGTTAGTTATGTAAGTCGATGGTGGTTCAACCCTGTTCATATGAAGCAAATAATTATTTCACACTTACCTAGGGTACATCTTACTTTCAATCAGTATTATCAAGACAATAGAGAGATCCAGTAGTATCATATGATGTGTTTCCCTTTAAATAGGATGACAACCCATGCTATAGAGCTGCTGACAGCTGGGAGCATTCAAGCAGAAACACTATTGCATGAGCAGCAGTCTAAACTTGGAGGAATCTGCATAGAAGAGCTACATCGACTGGTTTATGCCCAAATTCTATCTTCTCATGCGTTGACCTGGAACGTAAGTAATCTTTAAAGAATTCTCTTTAACTATTTGAATACCTGTACATAATTTAATTTTGCAAAGATGTAAGTTTTTTGTAGCTCGTCGTTAAAGTTCACATAGATGAGCACTTATACTTTTGTTCACCAACTCTTTCTGCACACAATATCATCTATTTATGGTTATTTTAATCCTACAGATTGCTGCTATATATCTAACATCATGCATGAAGCAAGGAATGGGCTTGTTGGAGAATTTGTTGTACAAGCAGCCTGTACAACATCATCAAGTCTTACTAAAGGTAATTAATCTGCTTTTGTAGTCTGAATCTTGTCTCTGTTTGTTTAGACAGATTTTTTAAATGGCATCGGTTTCTTTTTCCAAATATTATTCTTTCTGACAAATTTGTTCTTTGTAAGCAGAGCATAGAGATCTGTCGTCTCAATGGACTTGATATTGTTAGTTGCAACATGATGAAGGTATGTTTTCAAACAAATAATGACTTGTATCTGAGCAGTTACCATGAATGTGGTGCTGTCCTGTACATATGTCTCTTTTCAAATATATGCTCACAGAGAATACTTTATTTCAATATTTTTATCTGATTGAGCAGATCGCTGGAGTCCATTACTGGAAACATGGCAAGAAAGGTTCTGCTGTATTCTGGCTTCAGCAAGCTCGAGATGAACTTCGTTTAAACAGAATTGCCAAGCACTTGTTTGACTTTGTTGGAAAATCAATTTCTGATGAAGGTTTCAAGGTATATGTTACACAGTTTCTAAATTGTATCACAAATGTACTTGTGATATCAAATTTTGGACAGAGAAAGTAGTACCTGATCTCAATAAAGCTTAATAAATTGAAACTCAAAAGCAGATGAAAGTCCATAGGAATTAAGTGAATCAAGAAGTTTGAATATTTTTCTGCATTACTTTGAGCATTTTTTCCTTCTCTTGCAGCAATGGGAAGGAATGATTGAATTACTTGGCACTGAATCAAAAACTGCTGGTGGGCTTGAGTTTTTGAAGAAGTATGTAATGATTTAAAAAATTCATTTATATAGGTCAAAGTTATTCTGTTTGCTCTATTTCACTCTCTCTCTTAATGTTTTGCAGGTATAGGGATTTCAGGAGATCCCTTCAGCAAGTTCATGAAGGAATCACCACCGAGGCTGCTCGGAAAACTGCTGAAGCCCTTATATCAGTACGTTTGATTCATTTCTTTAATTTGATGTCAACTTACTGTTATACAATTGACTCCTACGGGAAACACTTGAGAAGAAGCAGAATCATTCTTACCTGCTCAAGCAATCAATCACTGAATGTGATCTTTGTTTTGGAGAGTTCACCTTAAAAGTTTAGTTCTTGAAGGAATTGTACTATCACCTAGAGGAGTTGTGTTAATCAATATTGAGACAACTTTATTTTGTTTTCTTTGTTGAATGAAGTTTTAAGCTTGTTTATCCTAAGATATGATTAATCCGAGGTTTTCCATTTTACTATTTTGGCAGCTCATGAGAAACCCTTCTACACCTCAGCAGTTTTGGCTACCTTTACTACATGACTCGGTAAGCTATTCGTTCAAGTTGAACTAGACTAGTTTTGATTTTCAGAGAGGCTGGTGCTAATATTGTCACCCTGCATGCCCATTTTCGAAAGTAAATAAATCTAATGCCTGATGTAGAAAACATTAGCCTGAACCCCTCCCTCCCTCCCTCCCTCCCTCTCTCTCTCTCTCTCTAGCATTTTCTCATGATTCTCGAACTTAACTCTGTTACCATGTGCAGTTGAAATTGCTGAACTGGAAGGAGCGCCCCTTGATTAACGTATCTCAGACTAACATCTTGTTAAATAAACTGCAAGACTTGTCCTTGGCAAGACTACGGCCAGGTTTTGTTGAAACCGATTTGCCACCTGAGGCCTTGAAATCAATCAGACTCGCTCTTGCCACTAATTTAGGACGTGCTATCCTCGATGAGTAATTTAATTGTACCTCGACCCATGTAAATGTTCATAATGTTATTAGATCCCCTCTTTGTGTAGGGGCTCTATGAAGTATTTTGTTGTTTGTAGCCAGTTACTGTTAGCTTTGCTTGGTGACAGTTTTGACTTTTTTTCACTATTTTGCCTACTCTTGTTTTATTCAAGGAAAGAAGAAAATGTAAAAGATCTGGTCATGCCCGTCTGTATATTTTCTAGTATTGTACTTCAGTTTTCTAATCTGTTATTTTGTGAACCAGAGATTGTAATCTGTTATTTAGTTCATTCAGTAATTCTGCTTCCTGGGTGTGTTTGTTTCAGACTACTAAACAATTAGAAATGTTTTTGAAAGGAAAATTGTACATAATAAACATGGGCAGGGTTTTGAAGGGAAAATGATAGATTATATGTCTATATTCTACTTAATTTTTTTATTCAGTCAATTACTAATATGCTATTTTACCAAAAAAAAAAAATTAATATGTTAATTCTATGAAGATATTATGTCGGAGCTGAATTCCATTTAAATAATAAATAACCATCAAATAATGTTTGGAACCCAATCATGTACTATAAAAAACAATAATATATAATTACATAGATGCTAACAAACATCACTAAAGTAATCTCATTGATAATTATTAAATTAATAATACACTACTTTAACCATATACAGGACCAATGTTTCATTTAACTCGAGGAATAAAAAACAGTGTTATAATACAAATTACAAATAAGAACTTGAGAATAGGATTGAACTAACACAGGAATCTGCTTCAAAGCTGCTATAGTAGAGGCTTATCTTGATTGCTCCAGAACAAAAGCACTATATAATACATGTAAATAATAAATTTTAGATCCCACAAATTATTTAGACACTCTGTGCACATAATAGATAGGTACTATACATCAAGGAACAAATCCGGAAAGCAAATTAAGAAAGGCTAAAGAATATTAAAGAACAAATGAATATTGATCTTCTATCAAAAAACAACTCCAATCGATTTGATAGAACTAAAACTATATATATAGACGAATAAAACAAATACCAACACAAATTACCCCAGAACTTCCTCGCAAACCATCAGATTTACCATTAGATTTCAACTGGAGAAGCAGCAGTGAGATGAAAAACACCAAGAACTACTGTACAAGAAAATGCTGCTACCATCTCCCAGAGCGGCAGAATACTGAACGAGATTCACCCAAATCCCCTCCTCAATTACAGTTTCTTAGGCAAGTTGTATGTCTTCTTAAGAAACTTAGAGGCAGCCTCATCGTTTCTGTAACATAAAACTCGTAATAATGTGTTTGGTTCAGTTGGGTTCCACTGTCCAGATGTTGCTGGTAAGGGAAGTCGAGATTTAGCAGACGAGCCATATGCTTCCAAAGTCAAACGTCTAAACCGCTCAATGAGGTTCTCTGTATCAGTTCTAAAAAGGGGAAGAACATCTCTTGCCGTGGCTGAGAATTTATTGATAATATCATCAGGCAATCCATCACCATTGGCAAAGAACAGATCCTTGAGGGATTTGAAATCATCCTCTAATATCTGTGAATCCTGACGAGAAAACGAGCGTGTTGGCCCTCCAGCAAACAAAACCAATAAAAATCCATCAAATGAAGCTCTCATTATGTCGGCAATAATACGTGTGCGGACTCTTTCTTGTACAGTGTCGGCCACAATGGTCAGATTCTGCTCAAGATCCTGGAGAAAAGGTTCGATTCTAGAAGATGAAGGGTCACCAACATATAGAGAGTCCCATAAAGTGTGTTTTAGATCATGGAAGACAATTTTATATGCAATCCCCTCAGACAATTGCTGGACTGCTTCAATGCAAGCAGCTGGTGTGAGTTCAAACTTCTTCCCCAGCCCATTTGAAAAGTCTTCAACATGGGCAGATTCGGAATTCCTTAAAAGAGTAATTATTCTTTTTTCAAGAACTTCTAGCTCCATACGTATTTTATGTAATGAGTTTATACGTACACATAGTTGTGGTACACCCAAAGAACTATCTCCGTTAATAGTAGCAACCTGAGGATTCCTCCTCTGGGATGTCACCGATTTTTCTTTCTTCTTCCACTGGAATTTTTTCCCCGTGTCACATCGGGTTAATGCTGGCATCGTGGGAATATATGTGTTTCTTGATCCTGCGTATGAAACATTCATTAATTGATTGATGGGATAAGTGACAAGTTTTGAGTATTAATGCTTTAATTGAGCTAAGCAATATTACCACAGCCAGATTTTGCTTTAGTTGCATAATATTGAAGACATTTATCAAGTCCAGTCATTAAGTCAGGGAGCAGTGCAGGATGCATTGGTATTGGAAGCTGAAAGAACGCATCCAATGTCTCATCAACTATTCGTAAAACCTCTACAGCTGAAGGAGCACATCCCTCTTGATTAGCTCTTGGATTCCAAACCTGTATTGGAGAAAAATATGAAAAATGAGAATACAAAAGAATGAAATGCATCCAGATATTTTACATAAAAGAGGATATTAACGAATCAAGATCGAAACAGTGATACTATATACCATTGAGGTGAATATTTTTTCCCCATAATAGTTAGTTTTTGATAACCTTACAATAACTAGTTATATTTAACCTATATACAAATTAGTCTTAGGCAGGTAAAATACACTATCAAGTACTAAAGCTTGTTCATTATTCAAAATATTTAAGCTCAGTAACTTAGAAATCTACTGCAGTAATACGTTCATGACCACACGTGTTGGTATAGATGCACCTATTTTGTGTGCTTGTAACACCATGCCTGAAATTCGAGTTACATGGCTGTTGAATTAAAAGTTGGAAAGTTACCTCTTGTTGAATATTTCTGTCAACCCATTCCTTTAGCCTATCTATTCTTGTCTTTATCCATGTTTTTACCATTTCAGCTATTGCACCTTCAGCTTCATAAGGAGGCATCTCCCGAATGATGGCCTTCCCACCATCATCACTATCCACTGAATCTAAAACAGCAATCATGACAAGATCCTTTTCCAATTTATCTGCAGCTCTTAATATTTGTACAGCATCTGGGGTCAATTCAGTTATGCCTGAAATAAATTGCTTCAGCTCATTCCCATAGCAAGCATGTAAAGTGGCAACACCTACGCCAGCAGCAAAGGGGTGCCATCTCTTCAAGATAGGACTAAACATGTCTTTCTCCTTTATTGCAAGCTCACCGACATCCTTAGCCAGTATAGCAAGGACAGGGAGGGGATTTGGCTGGTTTCTTGATGCTCTTCTGCTCGAATCAGCTTTTTCCATCATCTGAAATTCACAATTTTTTTAAATATTTAACGAAATCAAAGTCCCAAAATGTTTTTAATTTATTTACATGTTAACTTGCCTGAGCAAATGAAGTGCGAAGAGATGACCGGATGTAAGTATCAATCCTACTACGAGCCACATCAACTTCATTTTTTCTTCTTCGTCTATACTCGTTTGAAATATCTTCAACTAAGATCTTAGCAGACAATACCCCAACAGACACAATGCTTTCCATGGAATGAATATTTACACTATCAAATGTTTCATGATATGCAAGGAGTCTCTTCTCAGCCCAACCCAACATGGCAGTCAAGGTAGAACTCAAAATCTTAGCATAAACTGGATCTTTTGTGGTCTTTGCATCTTTGGCGACTTCAGCAAGCTGGCTGTCAGTGGCACATAATAATTCATTTTCAACTTGCCCAGTCGCAACATACCTGTTGAAAAGTACCCATGTAAAGCATAAATTATGTAGCATTTGGTTCAGTCCTAGGATTGTCCAGGTTTTCTTTATGAGTTCCATAAGCTCGTCAACTTCCTCTACCAATGATGTCTCATCATTAATATCAAAGCATGCTTCTAGAAGCATTTCATAGAGACGGAGATTCAAAGGGAAACCATCTGCCCAGTGGGAGGATTCCATCAAAGATCCATCAGATGTCCTGCAAGCAAGTGCCATTACAGTAGTACGAAGGATTTGCATTGACTCGTTGTTTCTCCCAGTCTCTATTGGCTTGTCCAATGCTCCATTAATAATTTGTCGCAATCTTTGAGCAGCAGTGTTATTCTTATCCAGTGGTACGTGAGGGTGTAAAAGGAGTCCAGCCTCCAGCATTTTAAGGTTTCTCTTCTGCCATGCTTCGTATTCTTCTTGATCTGTAAAATCTGTAGATTTAAATTGTTGTAACAGCTCCAGTGGAAGAATCATTGTTTCTGTTCTTCTGCCAACCTATATCAAGCAAATAGGGTGAGATCTTTCCTATGAATACTAGTCGGAAATCAAAGGAGATATCTAGATTTCACAAAACTGTACTTAAATATATTGAAATTACCTCAATTAGGTTAATCAAACCCATATACGTACATCAAGTTCAAAATATCTAAAGGTAAAGGTTCGAAATTTCCACATAAGTCATGAAAGTTTATGAACTTTGACTAGTACCTCATAGCATATTAGTACCAGGGACAAGAGAGTGTAAATTTACAAATTCGGAATCTACCAACCGATGCAGTTGAATAACAAAATCACATACGGGCATGTAAATAGGCATCACAATCTAGTAAAAGTCCGGTCTTTAACAAAATAGCCATATTTTACAAAAAAAACATGAAATAAAAGGGAAAAACGTCCAAGTCACAATTATCAAACCACAATTCCAATTAACAATAAACAAAATCAAATTAACCCCTTAAATAAAAGGAAATTCAACAGCCTTAGGGTTCAGATCACATACCCTCCAATTTGACATACAATATTCCGTTATAATTAAAAAAAAAAATTGTTATTTTTATTAGGTTTAACCTGGCCAGCAGAAATCCTGAGTAAACCCCTCCGAATCCTCGAATCCGACCCCTCAGAAACCCTCATCTGCACTCTCATTAGCTCCCCTACAGTCACCGGCTTCTTTGATTTACCCCCAGAGCCCGAATTGTTCGAATCGGGGCTCCGTTTAGAAGTATTGGATCTCAGTCCCAACGCCTTCTTCATCTTCGAAGCTGCTGCAGAGGTCAATGACCTCTGTAAACTAGCAGGCGAATTATTCGAATTAGTACTCACAGCAGTAGTAGTAGTATTAGTAGTAGTGTTGTTGATGTTGGAAATGTAGGTTAGAGGTTTTGAGGAGGAAGAGCGGTTAGCGGAGAGGAAGATCTCGTACGCGGAGGAGCGGAGGTCGGAGGAAGAAAGAGTGGCTGTGAGATCGCCGAAGGGGGAGGGGAGTGAGCATAGAGCGGTGGGGTGAGAAACGGTGGAATGAGAGACGGCGGCGGTGGCGGAGGAGGAGAATGAGTCTCTCCTTGAGATGCCAAGGGTTCGGTCTCTGAAGAGAGACGCCATTGTTGAGGGAGAAAAGAGAGAGCAAAGGAGAAGAGGAGTCAGAGAAAGTAAAACCAGAGAGAGAGAGAGCGAGGAGAGGGAGAGGGATCTATATTAGATTTATTTCCTTTTTAGAAACAAAAACATAAATGCTTTTTTTTTTTTTTTTTACTGTCCCAAAAATTCTGTTTTTAATTTGATTTAAACGAAAATATAAGGAAATTTCTATTTTGGTATTTCTTTTAGTTTATAATTTTGAAATATTTCAAAAAAATTTAAAAAAGTTCTCAAAGGTTTCTAATAATTGATTAATCAAAATACATCCCAAAAAAAAATCTATTTATTTTGCTTTTCATAATGTTTATCGATGCTCTTTGAAAAATTTAATAATTTTTTTCTTTTCTTTTTAGAAAGTTAAATCAGATGATTTTTGTTTTCTCTTTCCTGAGTGAAGTATTTTTTTTATGTTGAATCACTGTGGAAAAAAAATTGATCATGAGATTGTCCACTGACTTCACCAATTATAATTTTCTCTATTTCTTCTTCTAATTAAATAATTAAACTATGTTATGTTTCTTGGTAGAATTAAATCGATTTTCACCATTAATCTACAACTGGTTACATTATGATGGAAATTATCTTGAAGCAAAATAAGGTGGCAATAAGCTACGTTTGTGAAGAAAGGTGGCATTGGCAATAAATTTGAAAAAAGAATTATAGAAATATAAATTTGTTCCAGAAATATTCGTATAAAAATTGCATATCGCAACTGTCTTGTCGTAAAGAAAGGTTAATTTGTTCAATTGTTTTACCTGGTTTGTTGCATTATGGTTGAAAATTTCAAAGGTTATTTTCAGCATCAAATTAAACATAGAACTTGGTAATTGAAAAATACTCATAATTGAATATGGTGACCTATCTTTTTCAGCTTACATACGATATATCATAAACGGTTTATTATAATCAATAAATCAAATATTTATTTGAGGCGTTTCTTGCCTAATAATTAGAAATCTGACTCTCTATATATCATTAACAATAATAATCTAGCTTACTAATAATCCAGAGGGATTAATTGACTGGAAAAGCATACAAATATATTAGAAAAATTGTATTTTTTAGTTTCACGATATAATTGAATCCTCAATATTTTTTATCGTGCGCATAAGTTATAAAATTGTAATTTTGGTCTCATTATCTTATGAGAGATTAAAAGTGCAAATCACTAATTAGATACTCCTATGAAATTGAAAGTGTTTAAACATGAACTATTTCATGGCTCAAAGCGCAAAAATATTTTACAAAATTTAATCCAAAGGGTCATTATATAAAGTACGGGACAAAAAATAAAATATTAAATATTAAAAAAAGAGACAAAAGTATAATATTACAAAATACGGTTTAGAAGTGTTTATGGTCCAATTCCATATATAGGATTGTAGATATACAATTTTGCCCAAATTTATTCCATTTCACATCCTTATCTTTTATATTTAAAAAAAAATGATTCAAAAAAGGTCATAGTGATATAAAATAAGAGTTGAATTGCCAATTTAATCCACATCTAATGAGAGTTACTTTAGAACAGCAAAATGGTTAACATTTGTCAAATTTAACTAAAAGATTATAACAACTTTGCAGGAAATTTAAAGTCATTTATGCTGTTGCAATTGGCAATCAAAGGTTGGATCAAAGCTGGATCACATTGGAAATAGGTTGGAATTTGGCTGTTAATCTTTGAAATGTGGGGCTTGAATTTTTATTTTTATTTTTCTCTCTCTTAATGATGGGACCATAAATCATTTTTTATTCTTTATTTCACACACACACATGGGCGTGTGTAAGAAATACTATATAAATTTAAGAGGGAAGAAGAGAAGGGGAATATCAAAGAAACAAATGGTGACAGTGGCAGAAAATATTGGCATGTTCTATTGAATGTAGGGATGCTAAGAAAGTACCATATGTATCTTACTTTATGGATTAAGAGTTAATTATACCTCCTTCAACTTATTACCAACATTTAGTATAATATTCCGACACTACTTGTCATGAAGCATAGAGATTATAATGCTTCTTAATATTATCATACAAAATAACAAGAATTATAATTGACATTTAACTTAGTCGTATGTACATATATCACATCATCCTCAAAGTAATATGTGTTTGAATTAAATTTCAGTTGATCGGGTGATAAGTAATTTACCGTCCTATAATGAGTTATTAAAATATATTAATTCTTTGTAACGATCTTTTTGCAGAATTAATAATTTATTGATTCTTCAATTCACCTTCATAAACTCAAAAGTGAATCCCGACCTTGTCCCAAAGTTGCAATTTACGGGGAAAAAAAAAAGGCAGCCAAAAAATTTATGGGGCAAATTTGCCAGCGACCATAAGTTATGGGACCAATTTTGCATTTTTTCCTATTTTAGGTGTTAAAAATAACACAATTTCATAGAGAAAAACTCCTAATCAACTTTTTGTTTGTTTGTTTATAATTACTCCTATTCAACTTTCTTTAACACTATAAATATCTCCGATCCAACACACACTCCAAGTCTCCAACACAAAAATAGAGCAATTATGCTTGAATATTTAAACATTATTAATTTACTAATAATTATGGTGTGTCTTCCTTAATTTCTTATTAACACAATATAAAATATTAGTAGTAAACATAAAAGGAGTCACAAATGGGCCAGCTTGATCCAATCCATTTATGAATCGGGCTACTTTCAATCGAACTCATTGCAAAAAACGATCCATATTTTACCCAATCCTCTCATACCTAGCCCAGCATGTTCGCTTGCCACTCTTAATTTAGAATCATCCAACTCTCCTACATGCAAATTTTGCGAAATGTCAAATTTTATAGTCCTAATTTTTGCGTGGGCCTTCCTGAAAGATACAAACATTTGTACATATAATAAATATAAATATAAACTTCATGCACCATTTTGTTGACCACATAGCTAGGAATAAAGATGATGATGTGCTACTAAGCCTTACTATTTTTTTTGTAATAATACATGAGACCCATTAACTAAGAGCCTTGCATTAGAGAAATGAAAGAAGGTTAATAAATTAATTCGGCACACGTACCCAATGACCAAATTAACTAGATATAGTGAAAAGAATTCTGGAAAATACTCTGCCATTGAAGACCATAATGGTTATATTGGAAAAAAATTCGAAATGGAGTGAGAAAAAAAAATTGGTGAATCTTGATTTAGGGTGGTGTAGCAATGTTTGTTTGGTAATACTGAATTTGCAGGGTTGTTATTCAATAATTAACTGATATATATAGTGAAAAGATTGATTGAATCTTGCTGACTGTGTGATAGATAGATAGAATAACTGAATATTAATTAATTTGTTCATCAATCAAGCAATTGACTTTGGTAATGTCGGTTGAGTGAATGAATACCGACCGACTACCTCTTTTATAAATTTGTTTCTTTCGATAGATATTATTATTATTATATAAGTAGTGTCAAATGTGATTGATGCTGCACCATAACTAAGTCTTGATTATCTCTTTTCTTGTCAGCTATTTAAAAGATGGTTATATATATATATATGTATATAGCTCCTCAATTTGGTCTGTTGTGATTTGTGAAGTCATGAGTTTCTTCCCTTGTTTTCTTTTCTCGAATAAACTGATGATGTTATACTAGATATGTTACAGGACAATTCGATCACATCTTGTCCCCCAAAGCTTTTCAATTTAATTAAACTCTTCAAACTTGAAAATTAATTGCCAGTCACATTTTTCACCCAGTCAACATCCAAATAGAGGTTTTTAAGAGGCATTAATGTCGTTTTAGCACATTTAATTTTTCTTAAGAATCTAAATATGTAGAGTGTATTGTACAATTTTCCAAAATGAACTGTATTTTCGATAATTCAATGTAACTGTTCCACTTCTATTTTAATTTTACTTTTACATAATAATAATAATATAATATGTTTGTTTGCATTTTCGTATTTTTTTATTTCTGTGATGTGATTATATAAACATTATGCTCTTAATCTTCTAAAACTTATGCTTTTGCTCCTTTAAAACCTATAATATAAGATGTTGACCAGGGTCAGAGTGCCATTTACAATTAAGTTTCTATGATTGAGTGCGAAAATTATATTTTTTGGGAATAAAGTGAAAAACTTGAAAACTTTGAGAGGACAAAATATAAGTTGTCTATATGGACTTTTAGGATGTGTGTGGATGGGTTTTGGCCCAGTTTCGCGGATTTTGCGAGACCGAGCCAAAATCCTTCCAAATGAGTTTTCGTCAAATCCATAAAATTCATCACAAATTTATCTCCAAACTCTTAAAACTTATAAAATATTGATTTGACACCTACCATCCATTTTTTCCCCCATAATTATCTAAAAAAGACATTGATTTGACACATACTACCTATTTTTTTTTCCCAAAACCCCAACATCCAAAACCTAACCAAATGATATTTCAAAAGTTTCACCGAAAGCACTCAAATCATTTTTCTAAAATCGAGATCCACGAAACCGAGCTAAAACCCATCCAAATAGACCATAAATATTTAAGTGTTTTTCTCTTACCACGTTTCCTCGGTCCAACTTGTATGTTGTGTTTGGCAACACATGTATGATTTTCTATCATTTGCAAAATGCTTTTTATGTTGGCCAAGGCCCGTAATGATTTTAGTACATCGCTACATTTCCCTTTGTGAAGTACAAGGCCTTGCTTTGAATATAAGCCCAAATATTTATTCGTTTTTCTTTTATTCTAAACATATAGGGTTAAATATAGTTTGCCCCTAAAGTATTAATTATCCCATAACACTTTCGCCTTCAATATGGATTAGTCAAGTTATATTTTTCCTGTCCTAATCACCCTTCTACATTATATATGCTAATGGTTGTTAATTTTAACTTCATACCAAATTTGTACTTGAACTCATATTTTACATCTAATTATATTCTTTTCAGTGGATTATTTTTTCACATTTCTAGCAAAAAAAAAGGTTTTCGTTATTATCACCAATTGTTATGTAGTTATATCCGTCACTATACAATCGGTTATTATATTTTTACCTCCATTATTCTATGAACCAATGCGATATTTCTCCATTATTATTTAAATTTGTAGTAGCTCTTTGAATTCCTATTCGACACAAGATCCAGATCGTCATTATAACTACACATTTAATTTTTATGGTTTTGACTATAATTGTTCGAAACCTTCACCAATTCATATGGCACGGACGATCAAAAAATTATTCGTAAATTTGTTGGTTGAGATAATTGGAATGGAAGTAATATCTCAATTACACAAGTAAAGGTTATAATGAAGACTTGAATGAAATGTTTATATGGTAGCTGGTGCAGGTTTCAAACAGTTACTATAAAAACCTGAAAAATTGACCATGTATAGATTATAATGACAAAATGAATCTAGTGTCGATTAATAATTTGAAGAACTAATAGAAATTTTAAATAATAATGGAGAAAGATAACAATTGTTCAAATAATAATTGAGGTAAAGATATAATAGCTAATTGAATAATAACAAATATCAATATAATAACAGGTTAAATAATGATATATAATTCGTTAAAATAATAATGAGAACATTTTTGGCAGGAAGTATGAAAACAAATTCACAAAGAGTAATACAATTGAATGTAAAATATGAGATTAAGAAAAAAATTGGAATGAAATTAAAACTAACAACCATTAACATATATGAAGGGGAACGGTAGTTTGGGCAGAAAAAAATGCGACCTTGACTACAACAAGAAAATACTATTGCCACGTCAACACATTTAACGTCCGAGAGGAGGTAAGCGTTACAAGTAATATTTTAAAGGGGTAATTGATAGCTCTTATACTTTAGAGGACAAACTGTATTTATGGTGTGATTGCAAACTCTAACATATAAGCTGAAACCGAAGATTATGAGTTAAGTTCAATATAAACAGAAATAACTCAATCGAAGCTTACGAAATGTCCGCTCATGAAACGGGCCAAACATCAACCTAATTGCTTTTGACCCAAAATATGAGCGAAAAATTGTTTCGCCGAGTCCCCCGCCACATTGAAACACTCTAAAAGGAGCTGGGTTGGTGGTCCAGAACCTAGGCCTGTTTGCGTTCAGAGTGTCAGACCTCCAATCTTTGCTTGCAATTTGCAAATGATATACTAAAATAAAGGGTTTTTTTGCAAGTTAACTCCCTGTAATATGTCTAATGGGCAATTAACCTCCATGTGAAATAAAAATAAGCAATTTAACTCCCTGTGAAATGAAATAATGAGCAATTTACCTCCTTGTGATATAAAAATAGGCAATTTACGTCCCTACGAAATGAAATAATGAGCAATTTAACTCCCTGTGATATGAATTAATGAGCAATTTAGAGGGAGGCAATGTGCTTCTTTTATAAAAACACAGGGAGGTATCTTGCCATTTTTCTTATCACAGGGAGTTAAATTGCCTATTTAGAATATCACAGGGAGGTATTTTGCCCTTTTATTTATCACAGGAAGTTAAATTGCCTATTTAAAATAACACAGGGAGTTAATTTGCTATTCACTCCTAAAATAAATTATAAATTGCGATATTGTACATGAAGTACACAGTACAATTTAAAAAAAAAAAGAAATTAGTATACAATACAAATTATATTAGCATAGTAATAATATGTGTTGTGTATCTGCAGATATATTATTAATACCCTTATATAAATTTGTGTTACTCCTATATTATATTGTGCATATTATATACATAAATAAACGTATAAATATTCATATATAGATAATCTTATACAAATAAATAATTATTTATCATTACATTTATACAACTTTGATTAAATTTATTTTATAAATCATTATTCAATGTACACCATTAAAGTTTGACATACAAATTTACTCATCTATTAATTAAAATATACATTATATTATTAGCAATTATCTAGATTAATATTATCATCACTAAGTATTATCAAAATTATCATTACAATCATCACACAATATAATATTATATCTGAAACTTTATACATTCATTGATTTAACACATGTCATCAACTTTTCTCCCCTAAATCCCAACAGTTCAAATCATATCTCTAAATTTCAAATCCTACTATCTATTATGTTACTAATATTTTATCATTTTAATATTTCAATCAAAATCAATCCATATCATGTTTCGCGAAAACATTAAAACTAACTTTGAAACAGAGCCAAAACCGATCCAAACGGGCCCTATATATCTGAAACCAAGTCCCACGGCTATTCAATAATGAAGATTTGGATGCACTCTCAAAAGTCACCAAGTACCAACTAGTGCTAAATTTCAGTCTTAAGCAAGAAAGTTTTTGAACAGCCAAGATAACCGCAAAGGTTGAATGCAATGCAATGCAAATGCAAATACTACATTACATTATATTACTTGACAATGATTTTGATGGGTATGAAAAAACTGTATGTGGGCCTCAAACTTATATACTCCACTACGTTTTTCACCCCATCCGACAACAGAATCATAGGCCTAAAGTTTCAGGCCACCTCAAGACTTGCTGACATTACTTCTACTTCAATAACAATCATGCATGTGTTGTAGTGAAAATAAAATGAGATGGACTGATCATTGCGCTGAGGATAAGTTTTTTTAATTAGAACGTAAATGTTGTTAACTGATCATTAGATCTAAATTTCGACTTGTATTATTAGAAATGGAGTTTTTGGTTATTGAATCTATTTTTTTTTTTTTATATATATATTTCAATAACAATCCATGTATCAGGATTCAGATTAAAAAAACCAATTAACGAACAATTAAGGGAATATTATAAAATTAATCGTGTAGTTAACTATACTTGCTAACATTTTAATCCCTTAAAGAGTTGGACTTTAAGGGACGTCCATGAGCCACACGTGACATGTTGTGCTGAAGTTACGACTTTCGACTCAAAATAAGATTAAAATTGTTTGAAAATATATTACTTACATAACGTAATTAAAACTCCAATTGTTTGAAGGACTAATTTTACATTTTTCCATCATGGAAGTTATGTGCTCCTATTAGATATATTATATGAATAAATAAATGTAAGCCGCAAAGTAGTAGGACAGTTCTTCTCCTTAATTAGTATTTCTGTATTTGGTTGTTTTGCATATTAAAAAAGTTGTGACAAGACATTTCCGTACATAAGGAAGCCCACATCAAATTAATTGTATTGTACATTAGGAAGCCCACATCCAAATTGGCGACATCAGGGAAACTTGATTGCACCGACCTGACCGTCCTACCACAGGTCACCCTAGTAAATTCTACTATTCCTCCATGCCGACATCGCCGCCAGCTGTTACTAGGATGTCTATTTATCTTTTCTTTTTTATTTTTTTATTTAATGTTACTACTATTACTACTATTTGTTTTATTTCCCTAAACTTTCTAAATCGGGTCGGGCACATGAAATGGAATGGCCCGCGCGTTCCAACTCGAAAACTTTCAGTTGACCCATTTATAAAACTAAAAAAATGTTCAGGCTTCTTTGTATTCGAATAATTAATATTTATTTTTTCTTGAAATAATTAGATGCATAAAAATATTATAAATATAGATATTAAATGTAAATTAATATAAATAAGAATACAATTATAACTATAAAGTATTATATTTTTTTATTATCTATTATAAAATTTATAGGAGCTTAATATTTTTTTAATTACAAACACATTCTATATTCTAAATACAAAATTAACTCTACCTAGGCTTTATTAATTATCCTTTGTTCGTAGGTTCAATTCTTTTTTTCTATAATTTCATTTATATATTTCTTAAGTTAAAAAATAAAATAAAAAGAATTAATTCTTTGATTTTTCCTGGTCAACCTGTTCGATAGTTTTTGTCAGTTCACTATAACAGTCCGGGTACACTAGTTGTGAACTTCTGGGAGTAATTTCAAAACGAACATAACACAGACTCACGGTTGAACCAACCAATCATGTCCCGTATTCAAAATAATGGTTTCTTAGAGATGAAATTAATATTTAGTTTTCATAAAATTGCTAGGACGCCATTTCATGTATATGTTATATCATCATTACTTATTTACTAGATAATAATTTAATCAGTTATATGCAGATTACAAGCCTATATTAACACTTATCTACCTTGCCATGCAAATAAATTATTTAAACACGAGGCAGCTAATAAGAAAAAGGTTCATGATTCTGATCTTAATAATTTAATATACTAATCACGTGGTTAGGGATCACTAATCCATCTTAAGTGATTGATTTAAAGTGCATCAAATTACCAACTCCGTATCCAGCATAGTCCGGGTTTATTAATAATATTAACGAATTTTTTTAGTCAAATCATTCCCCGACAATCTTATTTAGGAAAGCGATTTATGATTAATCAATCAAATAACGATCTCTTGTTACAACAACGTACATATATAAAAATGAAATCAAGATTTTGATAAGTTTGTTATTTCATGGGAGCTCTTTTAAATCAAAATTTTGTTTTTAATAATTACTGAGAAACAATTAAAATTATGTAGTAACAGTAATTCTGAAGCACATGGCTTATGAAATGGGTTCCCGAATAGAGGATCGGAGTGAGTAGTGACGTTAAACCTCCCAAGGCAACTTGATGCAAAACTACTACTGCACTAGAGTTTATATTATATATAATATTAAATAGGGAAAATCTCAGTTTATTCCTTTTTTTTATATTGTCCCCTAATCTTTGCAAGTTCTCACTTAACTCCCTTAACTATTAAATATAATCTCAAGCAGCCCCCTAAGATGCAAAAAATTAGAATCTAACAAAATATTCCGTCCAACTTTAATGACGTGGCTTTGAACGTTTTCTCACTTTGCCACCAAACCTTTGAACACTTTCGCATTTTGTCACCCAACTTTTGAACAGATTCCACCGGCGAACGTCCAAAGATAGTAATATGGGATCATTTTAATGGCTAAGAGGGTTTTAAGTGAGAACTCACAAATGTGAAGGGGTAAAGCGAAAAAAACATACAAAGGTTAGGGAGCAAAGTGAGATTTTCCTTATTAATAAATGAATACTAATATAACGCAAAAAGAATCCAACAAACTCATTTGACTTATAGCAATAATTATCCTAATTAATATGAGAATATAGTTTTGAGATATAGATATTATGGATTTTATTCCAAATGCAAAGTACGTATGAACACTAGTAGACAGAAGAATAAAATTACATCGTTTAATTTTAAGCAATAACAATTTATTAATGTGGCTGAAAATTAATAGCAAATTGAGTTTTATTTTACGAAATATTGAAAAGTAATCTACGGATCAGAGGGTTAAGAGTCTACATGTTGTGTTCAGACAACATGTTTTTTTTCTTTTTTTAAAGAAACAATATTACATCATTTACATCAATCATTGTTACAAACAATATAAAATAATTTATAATTTTCTTTTTTCTATTTCAATTAAATTTATGTTACACAAAGAGTACTTATTTATGAAAACTATTATGTATATAACAGGTTTAAATTCATAAATAGAACATCGTTTGGAAACACATGATGCTAATGAAAATAATATACACCTCTTGTTAATATTTTGCATGAACAATTTCCACCCCATCGAGAAAGAAAGAAGAAAATTAAGAAAAGAAGATTTATATATAAGTATTAAAAGCATCCAATTAATATCATATCAGAAATTAATTATGAAATATGGTACGAGAAAAAAGACTGTTACTGCAAGCCAAATCATAATGAGTACCCCAGAAAAAAAAGTTGTATCTATATTTATTTGCATTTATTTGTGTGTTTCCAATATTTTTCCTTTCTTTTAGGTAGACAGAAAATTTTAGACAAGAGTCACTACAACAAAAATAAAAATTAGTGGCATCAATCTTAATCGTATTATGACAAAAATGTCATCCAAAATTAGTATATTCACAGTTTAAAAAAATGTCACAGATTGATTTTTTTTTTCCTTTTTGATAATTTCACATAATGTAGTATTTATCATACTATTTAGTGACATGTTTATAATATTGTGACACTTTTCAATGCTACTTCTAATTATTATGGAGACATTTTATGTACACCGCTACAAGTGGCATTTTAGTAGTGACACTTTCATTTACTTATTTTCTATTAATTTCTTTAATTTGTGTCCTTTTTTATAGCTAAAAACTTATGTCTTTTCATTTCATGACATGTGAGAATAAATTTGTCGATTGATAAAACACAGATGGCGAAATTGCCCATGACATTTCTCTGTTCAATTTTTATGTTTAATAAGTAGTGCAATTATGAAACTTGGACAATTCTATTCAAGACATACTCTGCTATATATGTTGGTTGAATTGATGGTACATTAATTATAAATGATAAATTTCATACAAATACACAATATATAAAACAATTAAAAATAATAATAATTTGTCTATATACGTATATAATCCTTTGAGGACAGCATCCTTAAATGCAAAATATGTCATGATATGTGTTGTAAGGACCTTATTATTTGGTACAACAAACAAAGGAAATTCAGAAAATGATGGGTCGAACTTAGCTAGTGATATTATTAATTTTGTTCTCTAGTGCAAGTTGTTGACTCTAAATCAATAACCCTTCTTCAATTTCAAGAAAAATTATTGAAGTTTCATTGGCCTACCGAGGGCCAGAAATTATGTTTTGACAATATTTTAATACAATATTAATTATATGCACTCCTTCTACTCTATTCTATTCAGTATTAATTGCTATATTGTTGATTTGCTAATTTACAAAGTCAAATGGTTTATTATTTTGAAGAACTGAGTTTATGAATTCTTTAATAAATTTCAAAGTAATTATATTGTACATCTCAATGCACATTGATCAATATCAATGAGACAATTAAAACTTTAAAGTATATTTAAGTGTTTTTGCCGGATATATAAAGCACGTATTGCGAAATTTTAGTCTCTTAAAAAATATTATGCATTTAGAAATCATAAATCATGTTAAAGAATAAGACATCTAAGTCTTACCCCATCCAATATTACCACTTTTGTTCAAAATTTTCATCGTTTACATAATAAAATAATGAAACTTTTCAGTTTTTGAAATCAATAAAAATAAAAATAAGATGTAGATTTCAAACTCTTTTTATGTCTTGTGACACTTTTCTTTTTTCTAAATTTAGTAAGTTATTTACAATTTTTTCAGGTGTTGCCCAAATGTTATTAGACCAAAACTTGAGGATGTTATTGTAATTTTCATTTTCCCCCTAAATAAGACATTTTCTTATCTCCATCGGTTTGTATTAACGTTTCTTGTGCGTTGTGGTAATTTATGATATCTAAGGGCTTTTATGATTATTTGATCAAATCTCAGAAAGAACCATGACCTAGAGGTCATAGGTTCAAATATCACTTGATGTGTGATTCTTTATTTAATTTAATACTAGTTTTATTAGTAAATATACTTTATATTTGTTAGTTGAACGTTATATGTATTTTACTAGTGATGAAATAAATTTACCAATATAATGATGTATTCCCTAAAAAAATATAAAAAATACAATGTTTTCCTTTTTCCCCTACACTACAATTGGGGTTAATTGTGGCGGTACTTTTTTCTTGCGCTAAATGAACAAATGTGGACATGAAGAGTAAAACTTACACCTAAAATAACGGCTTTTTGGAAGCAAATATTAATTTACTCCGTATTATTTATTTAGTGCATGTATAAAAGTTTTCAATCTCTGGTCACCATACATACAAAAGAAAAAAGGAACAATCAAAATTATTAGATCTTGTTTTATTTTTTCCGACTAAATCGAGGTCTTACTTTTTGTCTGCAACTAAGAAAATATGTTTCCTTTCTTTTTTCCCCTTATATTTTCCCTTAAAAGGCAACTTAGTCTACAATCATGGGCTCGGTCTTAATCGGTTGAATGTGTTAATCATCCACTCAAATACTTAAATAAATTGTTTATCTTTCCACCGGCGGAAGCACAGTCATCTATTTTTATAAAGTTGACTAAAGAGTTACTAATATATCATTTTCTGTATTGGACTATCTATATAGTTGTATTTTCTTTTTTAAAAAAAATTAATTCATTTCCACAATTGTTGAAGGAGTTTTAAGAGGCCCTAATGTTTTTTCTTAGAATACATCATCATTAATCATAACATCAGAAATTATTGGGCTTCGTGTTGAATTCTTAAAATAATTAGAAAATTCTATGCAACAAAATTTAACAAGGTAGTTTCGTGCAGTTTTGCATAACACATGAGAATATCTTATTTTTTCCAGTACTATATGTATGTATATATATAACATATACACACACTTTGAAGTTATGTAGTTATGAAGTTTAATTTGCATGTAATAAAATAAAAATAAGCGTAATTAGCAACGGAAACTAAAAATTGCGTTTTGAAGGTAAAAACAATTGAAATTCGGGATTGAAGATGGTGCAAATGACGCTTTGCTGATCATAGTTGTGTGCGCGTCGATGACAACTTTTCAGATTAGAGCGTAATCGCGATTCTGACAATCGTAATCAAAATTATTTCCAAAACAGTGAAATATTTCGAGAAAGACATGACTCAGATAGGAACACCGATTATCCTCTGATTTCGCACTAATTTGCCGATTCGTGCTATCTCAACAACATCAATATGCAATCCGATAACTCAAGATGATTAGTATAAAACCCCCTACATCACAATTGCATTAAAAAACACATATTATTAAGAATAATGTTACTCTTTTGGGACCACTAGAGACATAATATTCCAATTCCATTAATACCAATCAGTGATCCCTATAATTAATAAACTAGCTGAAACAGAAACAAAATTCCAATAGCTAAAACACAAACAAAATTCCATTTGAAGTATATGTGGAAAATCATATAGTACCAAAACGGAAATAATTTATTGCAATTGATAATCGTACTCTGCATTGTGTCACAGTTTGTCCCTGGAGTGGTTTAATAAATTAATCCGAACAAGATAAATCTGCATAAGTAATTAAGGAATAAGAACAAAAAGATCTCGTGTACAGTAATGTTAAGAAATAATCAGTGTCCCCCCTAATGATTCAGTTAAGATTCGCTTTAATATCACTATATAATAATGCCACTTACCAATAATGGCATTACTACTTGCTTCTTTAATTTGATTATATTATCTTAGTGGATTAAGATACTTAGATAGTTTTGTTACAGATTAGGGTTTAATCATGGTGTTTTGGTATTAAAATGCGACCTGGATTAGGAAAGGAATAAAAGGACAGGATGCAAAACCCTAATACTGGATCCATTATTTGTGTGTGCGCGAACCATGGGGTTAGACAAGTCGGCGGTAGAAGGGCTTCCTATTTTCTTTTTTTTAACGTGATTATATTTTAGTCTTTTATATCTTTATAAATGACATGCTTTCTTTTCCCCTTCTTTTTTCTTGTATGATTGGATGATATATATTGGAGCTAAGGATGTAAGTGCATGAGTGGAGTGGAATCAAACAACACAATATTTATGTTTGATTTTTTTTTTCTTATCGAGTTTAAGATTTTTAATAAAATTGGTTAATTAAATATGTGAACCGATCTCAAATGAGTTTTAATAGGGCCGAACATGAGTTTTGCTCTCGAATAACTTTAGATTAGTACATATATTTTTTTGATTTTTAACTTATCAACATGTTTCAAAAGTTCATATGATACCTAAATGTTGTTTGAGGTTGGTTTGGCATATTTATGTAAAAGATAACCGAATGATAACTAGCTACAAGGCTCTAATGAGATTTGTTACTTGTTATGACACTTGTGTGAGCTTTTTCCGGATATTCATTTGAGTATTACAAGTTTATGGTTACAATATTGATCTCGACTAGGTAAAGTCATACTCAATTAATGTGTGTTTGAATCGAATAATAGTCGCTATTATTATGTTTGTAATTAAAAGTTGCTGCGATTGGTAGAGGTATTTTGGAATATTATTAAATATTGAAAATGTCATGAAAAAAATAAGTTTTTTTTTTCCCAATCTAGGAAAAAATATATATTATAAAAGATGTAGTATGAACACTAATCATAAAAGATAAAAGAGTAATATTCAATATACAATTTTTTTATAACATAGAGTCCCAACTTTTACTTTGGTGGTCTGAAACCCTCGAATAATATGAATAGTCTCATAGTAAGATTAAGGATAAATAAACTCTAACACATAATAGTTAATAAGAATTTCATTAGTTTTTCTTTCTTTTCTTTTTATATATAGTCGATGCCGATCATTTCCACTAAAAATTAAAAGCATCCAAAATATCTTCTGATTGTCCGTCCCATGTGGACCTCTTGTCGATCAATTACAAGAAATTAAGCAAAAGTAAGGTATCATGACGACGAATCCTAACTTTGACATGCTCTATTCATCTATTGTGCAAAATTTTCAATAAGTAGGGCCTTAATTAAGCCCTGAAGAGTTTAAGGATTAAAAAAGTATAGCCGACCTCCATACTTTAATTAGGATAAATGATCCTCCCAAAAAAAAATATATTAGGACAAATGTTGTTGTCAAATGCCAAATATTTATTACAAGGTATACTATAATTATGGAAAGGGTTATATTATGCTATATTTTTTTTGATCTACTAGACTGTGTATTTATAGCTCGGACCGAAGAGTGCAAAGGGTATAGGTCCTCCCCAGTGTGATGTCTCCAGTAGGATTCGAACTTAAGTCTCGCCTCTGGGGGTCGCAAGTCACTACCACTTGACCCAACCACCTTGGGTTATATATTATGCTATATGCTTATACTACCTAAACATACTATGTGCATAGATAGTTCTCTCTCTCTTCTCTCATACAGTTTATTTGACTATGCAAATTATAATACCAAGTTTGATTTGCATCGCGTAAAAAAATATTTGTGTTTGTAAAAATATAATACGAGAGAGTGTAAAAATTATAATTCCTGGTTTGATTTGCACCAAGTAAAAATTATTATTTTTCGTATCGGCGTATCCGTATTCGTGCAACATATATAGAGAGTGACTAATTACGAATGATTTTGATTGTGTTCAGACGGTTAGAAAATAGGTCGGGTCAAAAATTAGCTCCGAACATGAATTGTCATGTTCAGTTGGTCGCACCTGATCGACCCATTTCTTTTCTTTCTCTAGATGAAAATCTTTGCTAATGATATGCATTTTGTTTTATTAGACAAAATGAAGAGTGCATCAAAATTACTATAAGAAGATACATTATATTAGATTAATAAAACAAAACTAAGATCAATTATCTAACACATATATGAATAATGGATATAAATAAATAGAGGGAATTGCACTTTTCATACCAAACTTTTGTCACCTTTATATACTTCATACCATATCTTTAAAAAAAACACATTTCATACCAAAATTGATCAATTTTTTTCACATTTAATTTGGCCGTTAACTTTTGGATGGAAAAAGTCACGTGTCAGGCACGTGTCCTTTGAGTCTCTATTTTCATTTCTTCAGGGGGGTATTTCCAATTGGCAACGAAAAGTTTTGGGGAGGTTTTGTTTGTTGCTCAGATGTTTTGGACTGCTCTGGTGATTTACCAAAAATCACCATTGACAGGCATGAACTTGTTCGTGAAGAAGGTGAATATCTACCAACCAAAATCAACAACTAACCTTTGAATTAACACCATCAAAAGTGAATATCGATCTCTAAAACAGCAAATGAACAGTTAACTTGAAGAAATTCGCAACAAATTGAAAAAGCGTAAAAGTTAGGGTTTACGAACTAAACGCGCCGCCCAAATGGGCGGAGCTCAGAAAATCGTGAAATCTGGATTCTGGAATCAAGCCAAGGAATAAGTTGCCCGTGACATGGGTTTTCGAAAGGCGTGATCAATTTTGACAGAGGGGGGGGGGGGGGGGGGGTTGGCCGGAATCGACTTTTGAAGGTGGGTGAGTTTTAAGGTTATTTCAGATTTATTACCATTCAATTTAAAATTACACTCAAACAAATTTAAGAACATCTTTCGTTTAATCTGTAAGTAATAGTTGATTTTTATTTATTTCTTCAAATCGATTCGTTGCAGAGAGACAAGACTTCACTCTTTGATTTATCAAATAATTATGGTGTAAATATTACTTCCTCCTCTCATATATCACTGCAAATATATATATATATAACTGAAAAAAAAAAAAAAAAAAAAAAAAAGGAAATTGTAATTATGTTTGTTGTTAGTGAGTGGGGAGAGCTGCTTTGGGTGGAGCCATGGTGGATTGCCGAATTGTAATGGTGGTGTGTCGCAGTAAAAAGGAAGAAGAATTTTTTGAATGATAATTAATTTATGCAAGATGTTATTTATAGAAATTGAAAAAGAAAATAGAAGGTGACGATGGGATGGGGTGGGGTGGGGATGAGTTTTGGTGGGTTGTAGTGGTGGTGTTTGAGGGAGGAGGTGGAGGCGGTGGTTGTGGGCCGGAGGTGAAAGAGGGAGGATTTGGGCGGCGATAATTGCATTTATCCTCTCCTAATTTTTAAGTATTTTTTATCCAATTGCAAATATCCCCCTAAATAAATGAAAATAGTGATTTAACGAATAAATGATTTTTTCCATCCAAAAGTTAACTGTCAAACTAAATGTGAAAAAAGTTTATTAATTTTGGTATGAAATGTGTTTTTTTTAAAGGTATGGTATGAAATGTATAAAGGTGATAAAAGTTTGATAGGAAAAGTGCAATTCCCTCTAAATAAATATGTATACTTTGTTTGCTTGTATTCCAGAAGCTTCAATTTAAAATTCAATATCTTGAAGGGATAAATGGAAGACACTCTCCTATATTACATGGTTACGTAGGAACCTATCATGTTAAATATTTATTGCATAGAATTAATTCCCATGTAATAATAAATATACAACATGAAACCATCCATCTGTATAAAATAATTTTCTTGGATTGACATATGTTAAAAAATTATTTTTTAAATACATCGTGTTGGTCCCTATAACTTCACATGAACCATTTGAAAAATAGTTCCTTGAAATATCACAAAATTGCAAGATTTTTTCTTTTGTTCCAAAATTGCGATTAGGAAGGTAGAAAGAAAATGTCCCAAAATCACAATTAGGATTTTGGGACAAATTTTTTCTTCTTGATTTTTGTTGCAAAATCGCCATTAGAAAGAATTGAAACTTTTTTCCAAAATTACGTTTTTATTCCAAAATCGCTAATGAAGCCCTCCTAAAAGCCAAAATTATATTTTGCATGGGTCATGTGCGCGGTAAATGATGCATATTAAACTTTTTTCTTTTCAAAAATAAAAATAAAATCTCGGTCAAAAGTTTCAGTTCACCTTCATAAGTTTGAGATTGAAACTCAACTCTCTCAATTGGGTCGAAAATGTCCAAAAAATTGCTTCACTTTTGTGGCTTATGAGGTGAAATTGTCAATCTGAAAACTTATGGAGTAAACTTGCTAGCGTCATAAGTCAAAATAACAATTTTGCCTTTCTCCCACCTAAACAAATGGGTTCACATTTACCTAAAATTTATTATATCCAACTGCTAAATGAAGTAATTATATCACTGACAGAGGCCCAAAGACCAATAGGTCATGGGTTCAACTCCCACGAATGTTAGTATTTATCAAATACTAGTATTTGATAGTTATTTATTATTTATAATTCTTAATATTTGGACAATTATTGAAATAATTTATGATGTAATGATTGATTATGAATGTATTCTAATAAAGTTAAAAATAAAAGAAGAGTCGTTAATTCTTCCCTTAATAACACGAATTTGTTTGGATGATTGAGATTTATTTACTTTACAATGATATATATGAGTGCTGCAACAACTTTTATCGGAAAAATTGCATATTTAGTACCATACAATATGGTACTTTGTAATTTTGGTATTACTGGATACGAAAATACATATTTTGTACCAAATTTTAAATATTAGTTGCGATATGCACATCACTGTCAAATAATTGGACGAAAATGAATGGAAATAGCCTCGTGCAGTGCACATGGCCGTTATCTCGTCTTTTGGAGGGAAAATTATCACGTGAGAGAAATGTTATCATTTTTCCTCCTAAAGAAGAGATAACGTGATAATTTTCCCTCCAAAAGTAAAGGAAACATGATAATTTTCCCTCCTAGAGACGATATACCGGCCACGTGCACCGTTATGTGGCCAATTTCGTCCATTTCCGTCCAATTATTTAGTGATAGCATGAACACTGCATCAAATATTTAAATTGTGGTACTAAATATGCATTTAAGTAACAAGTGGTACCAAAATTGCAAAGTGCCCTATTATATGGTACCAAATATGTAAATTTCACAATTTTTATCTTGTTATATACGTGTCTGAAGATAAATCAATCCAACTAAAAAAACTATGTAAAAAGACAATCAAATATAATCTTAAGTGAACAACTATTTACTAGAGTTAAAAATTAAATAATACTTTATTTTTTTTGGTTTTCCAATGGTTTAATCTCTTTCGAGGCGCGTCAGATACATAAAGTCGGAACCTCTTCCAACAAGGATTCGAACATGATCTGCTACTTTGTAGTGACTAGTCTCTTCCACTAGACCAATCACCTGTTAGAAAGCTACCCGAGCTCGACTCCCATGTTTAGAAAACTTTTCGAGCTCGTTTGTTCGGTTAATTATCAATCAAGCCAAACTTAATGCATATAGATGATAGTGTTCCTCATATATAAATCCGGACTCGGTCCAAACTTTTGTCCATTTAGAGATTCGATGGATCTGATCCATCTGCAGTTCATAATACATGGAGCGAATTATAGATCTAGGTCGATCCGAGCCATTAATGATTTTTATCCACTAATAAATAGGAAATTACATATACACATAGGGCCTATTTGGATGTGTTATGGTCCGGTCTCGCGGGTTTCACGAACTGAGCAAGAACTCTTCCAAATGGAGTTTGACAAAACTCATCACAAACATTCAAAAACTCACACTCAAACTCTTGAAACTTATATAACTTTGATTTGACACCTACCACCTACTTTTCCTCCCAAACACTATAACAAAGACATTGATTTGTCACCTACCAGTCTACCACTTACTTTTTTTCCCAAACCAAATTCAAGTGGGGTTTCAGTTTTTTCAAAACAACAAAACCCAACATTGAAATAATAACCAAATGAGATTTCAAAGGTTCCATCGGAACCATCCAAACTAATTTTTTAAAGCCCAAACCCTTCCAAATAGGGCCTATTAATATTTTATTAAGATAAGTAACATTAATAATATTTAAACACCACTTTAAGAATATATTAGTTGATAATTTCATGTGTATGCATATTTCCATAAAAAAAAATACGAATATTAATTAAGAAAGTTTGAACACACGGTAAGCTAAATAAAATGGAAAACGTTAACAAACTTATTTTAGAAAAAAAAAAAAAAAAAAACAGTATTGGATTGAATTTTGAAAATGGAGATTCTATTGTTTTCGACTTAATCCAAACAATATATATCTCATGGTCTTAAAAAATGTAGATCCAATGAAAATAAATTCAGATATGGGTTGGATTATATCTGACTCGAGTCCAATTCATTAACAGTCCTATTATTACTAAAAAAAATGTTGTTTTAAAGAAAAACGATAGAGATTTATAAATGAGTGAATATGATGAGTTAAACATTGTCTAATATTATCCAGCAAATTAAAGTCAATAAAACAATCGAAAAAAGCTAATCTGGTTAACAAATTTATTTTCCTGTTCTTCTTCCATTGGGGCGCCGGTGGTACGTACGTATGAGTGAATTAAATTAATTAATAGAGCTCGCTCTTTCTTTCCGTGATATTGTTGTAATATAATTAAATATTAAAAGGGGCAGAGGAAAATTCCAATTTCCATTTTTAGAAGGTGGAGGGAGCATCCTATCCAATTATCATTATTTATTCCTTAATACTTATATCCAAATTCATAAAGTTACATATTTATATTTTTAATTATTATCTAAAATTCTTTCTGAAAGAAAAGTGGTAAAATTTGAGTAAAAAGTAAGAGAACAGAAAAGATACTACATTAGCATTAAAGGAAAGAAACTTTGTCACTTTCATAGCTAGGGAGTCCCCAAATATCAATTCCTGCATGCCACAAGGCAACCTATATATATACTCTATATATATATATATCACCATCAGTCAACACCATCCCCCAAAAAGTACCAAGATATTTCTGTTGGACTTGAACCCACCCACCCCCCATTGGATCTCAATTCATAAATTTTCATATAAAAATTAACTATATTTATATATAAAATTATGATTTCAAATAATTCCTATCTCCATTTTTCCAGTTTATATTTAATTTAAATTAAATTTTTATCAGGAGATCTTGTCCTCAAGTCTAAGGTGCCAATTGCAGATTCCTAATATAAAAAATTAATTGTAGATTGAAAACTTATTTTCATGTCCATGAAAAACAATCAATAGTAACAATTAATGAGAATTTTGAACAATTTGCGCCCACCTCCCCTCATCTTTGTTAATTTAATAATTTGTTAAGCCGATCGAACAAGGAGGTGGATGCAAATAATATATAATATACATATTAATTAAGTTTTGGAAGTATAACTGACAATGAAGAAAATCATTAGTACGTAATTGATTAGCCCTTCCAATGAAAAAAATTATCAAAAGGGCTGCTGGACGGACTAATTTCCCTAAACCACACAATTAAACTACATGATGTACAATAAATAAAAACTGAAAAAAAAAAGAACAATACACACACAACAATTAATGATGATGGATGTGGTGCATTCTTAAATAACCACATGATATATATATATATCAACATTCCCACAACAAAGTTTCGAAACAGCTGGATATTCCGGCATCATCGCCACCCCACGGGTCCAACCACCCTTCAAACGCCGTGTTATTATCCATATACACAAAATCATTCCTCCACCCCACCGAGTCAAAACAGGATTCTAAACTCGGTAACTCAACGATTTCACTCAGCTCTTCCGAACCTTCGCATAAGTCTATACCCGAAAACGAAGAAGAGGAGGAGACGTCCATCGCCGCCGCTTTTGTGGCGGCTGCCTGAATGTCACGTGGGCTTAGGGAAACTGGGCGGGGGAGGAAACTTGCGAGCTCCGGGAAATTGAGAACCGCCGACGCGCCCTTGATGCTTAACGCAGCCACGTCGTGCGCACGCGCTGCCATCTCGGGTGTGGGGAAAGTACCTAGCCATATCCTTGATTTCTTGCGAGGCTCACGGATTTCGGATACCCATTTGCCCCAGTTTCGCATTCGGACCCCCCGGTAAACCGGGTGTTTGGTGGTGGTGGCGGCGGGGGGTCGGATTCTTTTCACTTTCTTGGTGGTTCCCGGTGGAGATTCATCAGTTTGTGTTTGTGATTGTGATAATGGGTCTGAATTATGATTATTTGTAGTAGTAACCATGATTCTTTAAATTAACTGTATCTATCTAAGTTTAATTCTCGTAATATGTAAGATATGTATAGTAATTGGATCAGTACATTTACGTTACATCATTGAAATTGAAAGGAAAGGAAATGTACTACTACTACTAGGACTAGTACTGCTCTATATATAATGTTCTTTGAGTGGGAATGAGTTGGTGATGGAGGATATTTAAAACTTAGCTTCAAATGGGTCACTAATATAAATAAACAAAGATCCTTATTCTTTTATATATTCAATTCAATTCAATTCAATTCTTTTTTATGGAAAACAAACAAACAAACAAACAAAGAATAGAATAGAGGAGACGAGATTTAATTACTAGCTTGTATGTAATTTGTGATTTTGGATTACATATATAGGGTCAATTAATAATTTAATTAAGATTTTTTTATCAATGATTTTGAATTAATTATCCATTTTTAATGAATATATAAAATGTCTGAGAAAAAATTACAATTGTGCAAATATTGAGGTATTAGATATTTTTAAAAACACCGTCATAACAAAAAAAGCTTAAACCATATATTACAAGGTGGAAAATCATATACCTAACTAGCTCATGAGCAATTAAGCAACTAGAAATGTCCCCAGTATGATAGTCGACACTGTGGTGAAATGGGGTCCATTCCCCTTTTGTAATACATACATTATACATTATACATAACATACACCACGCAACGCAACGCAACGCAACCCAGTCCTTATCATGTTTTTAATTTTCACTGTACATTTATCCCTTATCATGTCTCAGATCTCCCACTCTTTACTTTACGTACGTACGTATTTTTACCCCCTCAAATAGTCCTTCAAAATTATATTACTCATTATTTATATCAGAAAAAAAAAGAAATTATAAAACTAAAAGTCTAGGACCAAATGGACTACAAGATATTCCATTCCATCCAATTATTCAATAATAGGTCTAGTGAAAGAAACTAGTCACAATAAGGTAACCAACTAATGTTCGATTTTTTGTTGGGAAATATTTCCACTTAACACACCTCGAAAAAGATTAAAACTCTTGAGAAACAGAAAAAAATATTATATATACTCATGAGTATAAGGTAGGTAATCTTAGAGGTTCACCATTACTCATTGGGAGAGAGTGATGTCGGAGAAAGACAAGAAATGTGGGAGAGGTAGATATCTTTTATGTGCTTGTTTCTGTAAGCTTGAGATATATGCAGCCTATTTTAGGTTACTCCAGATCTTTATGTGGACATAATTAATAAGATTTTCTCGATATTTATTGGTAGGTAGCTAGCTAGGACTAACATTTGTTTTAGGCATTACCCAACCCTGATATGAGGTAGCATTATTGTAAGGGTACGTAAACAAACAACCTATATTATTATTTTGCTTCATTTACATACTATAATAATCGTTTTAAGTGACTTATTAGATTAAATTATTCACATATGTGGTGTATTAAACCTTTTAAATATTAATATATATGGTGTCATATCATCTTATCAACTTATTAATTAAATATATTAATTAAATTATTTATTATAATTTTTATAAATTTAGTCAAGTTGACCGTATCAAAGGAACAAAATATATAAATGAGACGGAGGGAGTATCATTATATAATACTAAGAGCTATTAAAATAGGCCATGATTTTTTATTTATTTTTAAATATAATTATCATCAATTATTATATATCATAGATCATTTCAATAACTGTCCAAATAGAAAGAATATAAATAATAAATAATAATCAAATTTTAATATTAAACCAGAGAAAAACTCTCATGAGTAAAAATTGAACCCATGATATCTTGGTCTTGAGGCCTCAACTTTGTTAATGGTTACCTTTATGTTACGACCTCATTGGCAATAGGTCATTCATAATTCATAAACTAAAAATGATCCTGATTTAAATTTCAACTAGTTCCTAATTTTTTTTATTTTTACCTAGATTGAATTGTACTAATTTGGTGAGAGTCAATCTTATTCCGATCAGATAAATAAAACATTTTTCATAAGATAACTAGTTTAATTATTAGGCGTGGATGTTGCTAGGCACTGCTCGTCCTTGGACTTGGCTCTTTTATAACTAGTACTCGAAATTAACCTAGTTCCTTTTCTTTTTAATTCGACCATTCCTAATTATATAGAATTACATATTAATTAAAATAGTGGTAATTAATGTTTAATATATATATAAATCTATCAAAGCGCAGTGTCAATTAATGTTTGTGGACGATGATTGAGTTGGTCCCATTTGAGGACAGGTTGAAGATTTGAGCAGTGCTGGGTCCATTTCCATACAAGGGGAAAAATGTATTTGGAGGGGTCTCCTATATATTAAGAAATTTGTTGCAGAAATGACAAGACGTTTTGTCCTACTATACATATAAAAAATACTATTACAATAAATAATGGATATAGTTTTACTCAATAATCAATATGTTGACAATGTTTGAGACATGAAAAAAATCTTGTAAAGAAGAAAAGAAAGGTAATACTGTAATTAACAGTGAAACGAGACCACCAACACTGATATGGATATGTGTATAATAACGTGGGGTGTAACATCAATTCCTTACACACCAATTTTCTTGCAAGTTTGAAATTTTATTTGTTTATATTTTAAAATGAATGGATTTTTAATTTAGTCGAACACACACTATGGCCTGTTTGTTTGGCGTTTGAGAAAGTAGTTTGGGAGAGTAGTGGAGTTTTGTGAAATAATCTCGATTTGCGTAATGTTATTTATTTGGGTTTTGAGAGAGTGGTTTGAGAAATAAAATAGGTGTAGGTTTTTTTGGAAGAGTTAGGTTGTAGGTTTAAGATGTGTAAGACTTTATGTCAAATCATATTTGTTATGTGAGATAAATTGTGTAAGAGATAAGTTACTTTATGTCAAATCAAAATAGAGTTTGTATAGGTTTTGTTTAGAGATAAATAAAATTGTTGTTTGTTTGGCTTTTGAGAGAGTAGTTTGAAAAAATTAATGGATGAAAAATTTATTTCAAAAAGTAGAAAACATGTTTGTTTGGCATTTCCCAAACACGAAAAAAATTTGGGAAACGCCAAAAAAACAGGCCCTTAGTATTTGGTTAACTATTTGGATAAATTACGAACACCACTCTCATGTAATATCTAATTACAAAAGTCTCTATTAGGTATCATAAAAATCTCCTCAACTTTGTCATCATCTTACAATTAGTCATTTACTCCTAAAAATTACAATTTTACCCCTAGGGGTTATTTCTAATCTATGTAAAATCTTAAAAGAAAATTAAAACTTGAGTGCTAATTATAATATTTCACTAATTATAAAGTTTATAATTATATATTTACCAACCAAAAAAGGATGAAATTGAATAGTTCTCCACGAGTTTCAAAAAATATTAAAAAAATCTTATTTTTACATATTTGTTTGAGTTTTATGAAAGTAATTTCAGCAATAAAATTTTGTAGCTTTATTTTAGAGATTATGAAAAGAAAATATTATAAGAGTTTTATGTCAAATTATGTTTGCTATGTGAGATAAGTTGATTTTATGTCAATCAAGTAGGGTTTGTGCAGAATTTACTTAGAGATAAAATTCATTCCCAAAAAACTGTTTCTTCAGCTTTTCAGAGAACACCAAAATGATCCTTATGTAAAGTGAGACAGACATGCTAAATAGTTTTCATTTAAATTGATCGTGACAAGTAAATATATTAATACAACCCACCTATGCAATATACATTCCATAACATAGTTTTATGCAGATTTTGCATAACCCACTAGAATTTCGCAACAATATGTTTTGTTAATGCTACTTGCTAATTAGGTGGCATATATCATACTTAAATAATATCCACTAAAATTACATTTTTAGTGTCAACGGATTGGACAATCAGTGCTATTTCCCAAGTAGTACTTTTGGTCCAATTATTAATTTGTTCATATTTGCACATTCGTCATTTCAATCCAATTTGTTGCATTTTTGTCTTTTAAGATACATTTTGTCTTGGATTTTTGGTCCCTTATAACTCTTTATATTTTTCACTTGGTCTCAACTTGTAAGGAAATGAATGAAAAAAAAAAAAAGGAAAATGAGATCTAAAGTGTTAAGTTTTGTAAACGTGAAAGCAAATGAAGTGTAGTCATTAATATTGTGAGAATAAAAAAAATATTTTGCCATAAGGCCCATAAAATGTATAGGCGTACATTATTCATATATTTATGTGTAAGCTTATTACTCAATGGAAAATCATACAACGTAAAGGTGTGTCTTGCATTTTATTTAAAGTAAGATGTGATTTTAAATCTTTAACCCACAAGCCAAAGTGCAGGGAAAGCATGTGGGATAAACTTAGGCAGTTTACTAATTAAAAGGCATAAAAAATCGTTTTCAAAATGTATGGTGACAGTAAATTCTTTATTTTTTTGACATGATAAATTCTCTGACAAAATATCTGACTATAGACATGGAGTATTAATCTGAATCAATGGAATGGGAAGCAGTAAATTAACCTTTAGTTTGACCTGTGCCCTGCGCTCTTTTTGGTTGCAAAATTAATTTCCAGAATTGTTGACTGTACGAATATATACTCATCAGTTAATCATGCCTAATGCGCTGCAATAAAGATTCTTTTTCTGTATATTATGTCATTCATATGCGGCAGTGTACGTACGCCATATATATTAATGGAAATGACAAAATTGAACATAATAATTATTTGCAAAAAGACTACCACTGATTCGTTTGATTTATTGTCTTTAGTGATATCAAATGCACGAAAGTGAGGGGAGAAATTTTGGGTTCCACGTTTATAATCATCTTTATTTGAGTTTTTTTAAATTAAATAAATAATAGGTATAAGTTTTAGAAGTGGTCTCGCTTTTTCGGTGCGATTTGGGAAAATTGGGATGGTTTGGAAAAATTTATTAGTTTTTTATCGTAATGTTGTTTGTTTGTGTTCTAAGAGAGTGGTTTGAACTAGTATGAGCTCATTTAAATTGGGTCAAACCCCATTTGATAAAGAGTTTGAAGAGAAGGTCTCAACCCAAATCGAAACATATACAATTCTACTTAAGACTTGTACAATCATTGATTTGACATAGACATATGTCATGATATGTATTTCACACTTATTAAGTTATTGATTATATTTCTATATATCATATATTTTTCTCCTTCAAACTCTAACAACCAAAACTAACTACTATATAGATTATTAAGTAAAATTTTATCATATCAATAGTCCATTAAAATCATTATCCAAAAATCGAGTTTCAAAAATTTCATCAAAAAATCTCTCTATTTGGAATCAAACCGAGACCGAACACTGTCAAACTACTTCCATAATAAGCCTTATAAGTGGTTCAATGGAGAATAAGGAGCCATCGTTGATGATATTATTTGTGAGGTGGACTAATTGAATCTTTTCGAGTCTGCCATACTCTACGAGAATGAAACAATCAGCGAATGAAATAGCAAAACTTTGTTATATAGATACTTGTGTTGTTGATGATTTTCCTTCTTTAATTCGATCATGACATTGCAATCTTTGAGATTCCTAAGTTTAAGCATTTATATCGTTTCTAAAAAATATAATTTGTTTATATTTTTTTAAGATGAGATTATTTTTGAAATTGAGAGAACATAAATTTATTCTTGAAAGAAAAAAAAATTGGTTGGTTTTCAAAGAGCACTGAAATGCTCTCTAAAAAGCGAGACAAATATACCCTTTGAACTTCCAAAACAATGGAACGAAAACACTAAGAAGTTAAAAAGCCAAAGTTTCAATCAAATGTCCTAAATTTACCAACATTGAAAGGTTAAAGGATCAAATTAAACTACTTACCTGAGAAGAAAAAATATCCCAACTGGCCACCAAGTAAAAGTTAAAAGACTAAAATGCATTTTTACTAATCAAACAATATTTATGAAATTTAAATTAATCAACGGATTTTGGTATGTGGTAAAAATTCCAGATTTTTCTTTTTATGAAGGGATAATTACATCCACCTCTCATCAGGTTAGGTAAAATTATGGGAGTCTCTGCCGATGTTTCAATAATTACATAAATATTGTTAGGTTTTGTTAAAATAAATAAACATAAAATGTGTGCAATATCCATGTTACCCCTTATTCTTCTTTATATATTAATTTCATTAAAGAGGTAAAAATAGCTAAACTACAAATAATTAATTAAACCTCGAAATGGACATTTTTCACCTGCACTTGGGCCTCCATTGTGTCATCTTTTTTGGGTTTTTTGGACTCAAATTGATCCGGGTCCTCATTTAGGCTCTCCATTGAAAATGCTCTCATATAATAATTCAAATAATTCAAACCAATAATTTCTTTAAAGTTAAACTAAAACATAAAACTTAATAGTATTCTTGATCAATTTAAATAAAAATTAGAATTCTAGATTATTTATTATTTAATTTGGTTATAATTTTTTTTTAAATAATCGAGCTTATCCTTTTATAATTTTGACAAAATTATAACAATCGATTCTAGAAAACGAAACCATGAAAAAACTAAGTTAAACATCAGGAAAAAAAAAAAAAAGGCTCAGGAGAAAAAACCTATTTTAAATGTACCAATTTCTAACTCAATGTAGGAAATTTTACCTAATTCAGCAAATAAATGATCTTTCTTTTTTCATTTAATTTCAAATTCTTGAATATTTTCCAAATAAGAGAAATGAGTGGTTTGTCCGAGAATTATTCCTTTTTTTTTTTTTGGTACAAGTCCGAGAATTATTCAATCTTTGTAATAACAGAGCATTAATGGCCGGGCCTACATATTAAATGCCCACAGCCCACCATCTAGTACATGTGGTGAATCAACTTCACTTGTCTGCATTGAATAATGTGTTGACAAATTTGACTGTCCAATTTAGGTAACAAGCAATCTAATACATCAATATATCGCTAAAAGTCTTCTTAATGAAGCTAATATTGGCAAATAAAAGTTCAAAAACTTTTCATTTTTTAATAAAAAATAGGAAGAAAGGTAAAGGTAAGGTGTAGTTTCGATATTCTTTACTTGTTTTAAGACTCACTATTTTTCTTAATTAGTAGTTTTTTCACAGTGGTTTGACGGAAGTAAAAAAAAATTGATAATTTTTTTAATATTTGATTGTCCGAAATGACACCACGTATTAATAATAAAAGTGAGGGTGTTTTGGACTATGAGAGATGGGTTTGGTCAACAAATTTGAAAATTGGGTCTGGTAGGGATTGGACAAGGGCCCGGTCTGTCGATCTTAAATTTGATTCTTATTAATTTTAGCACATGACCCTAACACGACTTATATTCCAAAATATTTAGGGTCAAGTTGAGTCGGGTCAGCTTCGGGCCGTGCTGTAGGTTTTTGTCTCATTTCACCACGCGGTGCGGATCTACATGTAGTATATTTTTTAAAATTTTCAGTTGGTATTTATTATGTATATATATATAAATTAGTTATTACTGCATTTATAAAATATATTCGCAAGAATGAGGACTTGGGCCATAAACTCAAGCCCAGATTTAATTCCACTAGTAAATTAGTTGGTTAGCTCATATTTAGGCTGAAAAAATATTTCCTAATATAATTCGACCTTATTTTAATATAATCCCTTCATCCTTCGATTTAACAATTTTTTTTTTTTTTAAATTTATCTTACATAAAGTAATGCTTTGAGATATCTAAAATTTTCACTTTATTCAGTACTTACCTAAGAACCGGCATCAAAAATTAGAAAGAGCAATAATAAAGGGATAAAGGGAGTATAAGCATAATAAGAATCATCATGAGATGTCACTCAAATTAATTTATTTATTTTTGCTTTTTTGCGGACACGAGAAAATAATTATTTTCCCCCTAATATTCTATTATGAATTAAATAAGTTTATTCATATCATTAAAGGCACAATTTAAAATCTTGACCAATCCAATTTTATTAAAGTATATTTGTGTCTAGAATTTAATATAGTTCTAATTGGCAATTATTTTTGTGGCCTTATACAAATAAAATATTGAATATTATTATTTGTGAGTTTTACTAATATTTTAACTCAGCCCTCCCAACTTCGAAATCCTGGATCCACCCCTATATATATTTACATACAAATACCATGTTAGCTAGGGTGCCAAACCTCTTAAAATACAATTAGGTGTATAGATGACGAATTTAGTAAAATAATTAATACAATGTTCATGTTAATTTGATTTAACTTTTTTATTTTTGTTTATTGAGTTTGATTCTGCTTCTCAACATACTTTATAAAGCCAAATAAGGGTGAAACTTTTCTAGTTTGATTTATACATATACTTTGTTATTTTTAGCTTAACTATCGTGTTATAATTAATATTGTTCAAATTTGATTTTTTTTCCCACTAAAACAAATTAAGTAAAGCTCATATAATCTTTGATCGATATAGTAAAACCTCAAGCAGCACAGGTTGATAACAACTATCATACAATATATGGATACTTTAACATCATACAGTATTTGTGAAACCAATATTCATATCACATGAGATGTATCTGTCACTCCGAAGAGTTATAAGATACTCGATCCTATATATTAGCTCAATTTAGATTATCAAGATTTCAGAATTTGGTATATCTTTATTGACTAATTTAGAAATAAATAAACTCCCAAAATCATGTCCTTTTTCAATTTCAGCAAAAGAGAATTTCATTTTTAAAAAAACTTTGAAAATTACAGACATACAATAATAGTGAGCAAATGAAGCTATATATATAATATAGTAGTTGCTTACACTTTTCTCCTTTTGTGACTTAGCACAAAATCATCATCGTCATCATCACTGTCGCTTAGTATCCGCTTCTTGGCTTTTACTTCATGACCGTTCTTGGGAACTACCTGCTGCTGCTGCTGCTGAGGCTTTCTTGAAGTCTCGGGTTTACTTGATGAAACGTGTCTACTTGGTGGCGGAGGAGATTTGACGGGTGTTCCCATCCGAAGTTGCTTTTGCTTCCTCTGCTTTTTCTCGAATGCTTTCTTTGCTCTTTCAGGCGACAGCAGGCCGTGTTCCATCATCCTGCACGAATATATAAACGTACAAAACTTAGGCCTTTAATTTCTTTAACAAACAAATACCAATAGCTTTCTTTAACCACGTTTTCACTACATTAATTGCTCTATATATATAATGATGGCTGCCAATACTTACCCTTCATCCTAATATATCCCTATTTGACATCGAATAGAAAAAACATACTCCATTTATATATATATCTAGTTGAATACAAGAAATTGACCTATTATGCTTTTGCAGAATCAAACACAAGTTCCTAAGTGTTTGCCTGAGTGTGTATGACAACAAGCAATTGCCCTTGTGGCGGAGACGAGTGACACATGCATGGTGGCCTGTACAGTACACGAAACATGGGCTGCTGTGTAATTTTAAGATTTGAGTTATACCATTGTTATCGGCTATAGATTTTAGCACAACAGCAGGAGCTCGACTTTACAAAAAACAGCTTAAACCCAAAGTAATGCAAACTCTTGAATCAAGGCCTAAAAATGTTTTTTTTTTTCCCATTAAGTTTCAACCTCATTTGGTTTGACTAGATCTATCTGGTGAAGAAAAGACAGAGCAACTAAATTTATAAGAATCGTTTCCTTTTCTATTGTGTTAATTCTGCATAAGCATAGCTATTGTAGCTTGTCACACATACAAAAATTCCTCCTATAGTTTGACAAAATCAATGTAGTGATGCAAATTAATTTCAACTTACCATTTATTGACTGAACATCTTAATTGACAATAAACAGAAATACTTCTAAAGCAAACTCACCAAAACTCAGCCATCTCACTTGAAGGTATCTGCTTCGATAATGATTCGTAGAATATCCTTAACGGTTCTCGCTGTTAAAAAATAAGCAATGGATTCAGTTCGAAAACAAAAAATCCCTTTGAAGAAATAATTCAAAAGTAGTAAAACAAATGCCATAGAATCATAGATACAGAACCTCTTCAGGAACATCATATTTCTGACCGGCTAAAGAAAAAACTTTCTTCACTCTGGTTGTCGTCACCGTCTTTGTCACCGTTTTTGTCACAGTTTTTGATTGACTTGATGTTTTATTTACCTTCATTCAATCAAATGATATCGAAAATCAATTAGTCCAACAACTAGCACTTACATTATTTAAACTTGTAGCAACATATACCATATAGAGTATTATACTAATGGAAACGTAAATGAAAAGAAAAAACAAGAACTTGCAGGTAACTACTGCAATCCAAGTATTCAGCTAAACCCAATTCAGTACATCACAAAATGTAAAAACCCATGTTGCAAATCTGGGAAAAGAAGATTAATAATTATAATAAAAAAAAGAAGATTCAAACTTTGGGGTTTAAAACCAATCAGATTCAGCAAATATATGTGAACAATCAATTGAATAGTAAATTAATATACTGTTTCCCAATTAACCACCTCAATTTTTCAAGATTGAATAATAATAAGAAAAGCAGCAATCTTTGCAAATTAAATTAATGGATATATACCGTTTTGGGAACATTGGAATTGGATCTGTATTTGGCATCAGCAGCAGAAGAATTCTTCCTTGATGCAGATGAAGAATCAACCTTGGATTTTGAAGAAGATGATGATGGCCCATCAAAATTACTGGGTTTCGATCTAATCAAATTACTGGATTTAGTATTTGTTGCCATTTGTTTTTGCTCTGCTATCAATTCTGACTCAAAAAAATCCTGTCTTTAATTTTCCAAAAATCTTAGTAATATATAAATAATCAATTCTTTTTTTCAGAGCTTTCACTGGATTTGCATTTCTTTTTGTGTTTTTTGTTTAAAAGTAAACAAATTAGATTGGTAATGGGGGAAAAAGGAAAGATGGCAGGTAAAGAAGACAAAAAGTAGTTAATGGCTAGTTCTTTTTTTCTTTACTGTCTTTAAGGATATTTACCTGAATTTACTGTTACATTGCAAGAGGTTTGGTTTTCAGACATGTGATGAAAAAAAGAAATAAAGACATTATATCCACCACTGACATTGCATTGGTCATAAAGCATACTCAAACTCAAAGTGCAGGTGGAGACTTAATTGATAAATTAAAAAGATCAAGAAATGTCAGCAAAAAAATAAATGCAAGAATAATTCTAATTTAAAGAGTTCCAGTGATAATCTAATCTAGGAAATCTTCCAAGATGTCTAACTATGAGATTTTTTTCTTTCTCCCGTATTATTCCATCTAAGAAAGAATTTGATGTGAAAAAAGGGGTTAAAATCAATTTAAAAAAGGGGTAAAATTGTGTTAAATCGGTGAAAAATGGTTGAAATTGGTTGGAAAATGGGTTAAAATGTTAAATCAATGAAAAAATGATGAAATTGGTTTGCCACCCTTGAGGTTTGTGAATTTTTAGATGGTACCTAGAAATATTTATGAAATAATTTTTTTTATAAAATTAATGTTATAAGGGGATAACTGTAATGAATTCAATATTTTAGAGGTAGTTTGAGTAATTTTCCCTTATAAAAGTCATTAACTTCTGGAACCACTTCCACTAAGACCAAATTAATTTAGGAATGTGACCCACTTGGTTTTACATTTGGAAAAGAATTTAGGCTATGTTTGGTTTATGAATTTTAATCAGTAAAATGTAAATGAACAAGAAATAAAGCTCGACGGTGCATCGTTAGATGTAAGAAAAAATATTTTACTTAGCGCTTTATTCACTAAAATTCAAGAATCTAAGATAACCTAAGCAAAACGGGTTTACACAAATTCAAGTACTGTAGCCGTCTCCACTTGGGGGTTTACTAATAATCCATTTTTTTGTTTTCATATTTCATCGGGATATTAGGCTCATGCATAATTCATTTCACGGAAGGTCTGATACTATGTAAAACCCTTTTTTCAGTGAAAATTTAAACCTGATTAAGTCACATTGTGAATATTAATCATTTCAACCATTATTCCAGATTCGATATTGGGTCCTTTCGTAAAATCTCACGTCGGATTGAGTCAAAGGCTTCATCCAAACCAGCGAGAAATATATAAACTCTTAATCGTTCAATAGACATGTGGTGGGCTTTAACATCGTACGGATCATTCATTACCACCAAATCACTATGATCCAGTTCTTGAAAAATTTCAGTTAATTCTCCATAATACACCGAAAGAATTCTTCCATTTTGTCTTGCAGAAAATGCCTTTTGATTTAGAGTAAAAATTTCAATTCGTCATTGCCATCGTAAAAAGTTTTGGACAAAGCAATCCATATGTCGTATGCAGTGGGTAAGCGTAAATAACGCCTCATAATATCGGGAGACATAGACATTAATAGCCATCGTTTAACCTTTTGATTTTCAGCATACCATTTTCCATAGCCATCATCTTATTCTACAGGTGGCTTATTCTTGCCACAAATATATGAGATCTTGTCTCTTTCAGCAATTTGCATTTCCATCAATTGAGACCATATGTCGTAATTTGATTCGGTAAGAATAATTCCAGCATTGAATACTCCTTCAGACTGAATTAGAACCGGAACAGATTTAATCATAGTTGACTCGGAAATTTTTTCACTCATTTTGTGTTTTTTTTTCATTGTGAATAATAATTACTATATTTTGAGTCCTAACCAATTATTAATCATTGTGAATAATAATTGTAAAAAGTCTCCTAACCAATTATTAATCGTTCTCTCTCTCTCTCTCTCTCTCTTGGAATTACTATATTTTGAGTCCTAGTTCGAAAATAAATAGGTAATATTAAATTAGGGTTAATTCATATTTACCTCAATATAATGTTCAATTTATTCATGGGTGATTTGATAAAGAGTATTTTATCCCTTTTGAAATTTTAAAGGATCAACTTGTCTTTCTCCATTGAACATTGACTCACTCGCCCGAAATTAAAAGTGAGAGTGATTTTTTTTGCATAAAAAGATAAAATTGCCGTCCAAGGGAATGAAGTGGTCCACATAAAATAATATTGGGTAAAGTGCTACATTTATAAATTTGGGTAAATTTATACACATAAATACATAAGGTAAAAGTCTTTTATAAGGATATGGGAAAGTAAAATACACTTTTCTATTATAAACCCTGCACAAGGAAAATAAATTTCATAGGGGGTTAAATTGTCATCTAACTCTTCCTCTCAAAAAAAAAAATTTGTCATCTAACTCTATTAAATTAAGTGGAACTCCTAAATATGGCCAATATATACTAGTGAATAACTATAGTACAACATTTGATAGCATCTAAGATAAGTATATAATTGATCATTATATCATTACCTAAAGTTTTCTCAGCATAGATTATCTGACATGTCAATTACCTCGTTTTCAATGATAAATTCTAAGTTTCCCGAGTAACATTGTATAAATGATCAATTAGTAACAAAATTTGTGATTCTTACAGCTATAAATCTAAACATACATTATGCAGATTTTATTCTAAAAACTCTATTATACCAAACTGAATGCAAAATCATATGAAACAAATCATACTTTACAGGCTCCTCATCATGCCAAAGAAAATGTTTCTGCACTTCTCTGACTCCCTTTTGCATCTCAACATACCTCTCCTCAGATATAGACATCAAAATTTTCTTCAAATCTGGAATGTCCTTCTCTAATATAAAAACCGCAAACGATTCCCAATTCAAGACCTCGAAAAATGGAGGAACATAGTTATCAGAAATAATAACAGGAACACATTCGAAGAAAATTGACTCCACAACACGTGGACTGTGTACTGCGTAACCTCTTGCACAAATACAATACTTGCTTGTTTTCATGTAATCGATGTAGTTCTTGTTTCCCTTTACGTGAGGCAACCTGTCCAAAATTCTCATGTCGGGATCTTTTCCCCAGTACTTTAACAGCATTGGACGAGCATTTCCATGCATATAGCCAGCAAAGAATGCAAGGATTGACCTATTTGAAGCCGGTTGACCTCCAATATCTTTGACCGGGTTCTTGGCCGATTTTACATGTACAGTTGGAAGGGAAACGTCTTTTCCTATTACAAATCCTGCTTTGATATCAGCATTGCAGAGTGCTCTTAAGCAGTTTAGCATTTTACCTCTTGTTTCTGCAGGAGCCTAATTAATTCAATTTCAATTTTGGATTTAGCTTTGAGTTTATGATATATAAGTATTTTGAAATAATTGAATAAATAAATAAATCAGATATAATAGCATACCCAATCATGGCAAGCAGTCAAGAAATGATCTTCTCCATTAGTTCTGTTCCAGAAAGGGTGTTTTTGAATGAGCAATTCGGTGTAATTCTTCATGAATACTATAAGATTCTCGCGACTGTGTGAGTGCGGAACGTAAAGAGTTAACTGAAGCAGTCTTGAACTAAAGGGCAAGTAGAATAAATGAGCTTTTGTGTGATCTTGGGTAACGAAGTGTTTGCTCGATTCCATCAGCTTCAGGAACCATCCTTCGGATGAATATATTCCTTCAAGTATTGATTCATGAAATATTGGCTTTTCTCCTTCTTTGTAGACATACACTCTTAACATCTTGTCCATCAAATCATAGCTCCTGTAAATATAATGAATGATCAGGTACGACGAGCCTTGTAAGAATTGGAGAGCCATGAATTGTAATGTTATGTACCTTTTGAACTTTGATATGTTGCGATAAAGTGGCTCGTACAGCCCTGAGTTTGAATGTACTAATGGTGCATTTTCTATCTCAGATTTTGCGTGTAGTAATTCTTTGTCCACAGCTGAAAACAAATGTGATTGCTGCAGAAAACATTGGAAACAAGGAAGGAGGGAATAAATTGAGATAATTGATTGGATTATATATAATCGAATCCATGTACCTTTGAGTTTAGTGAAGAATGGCTTTCAAACAACAGCTCATCCATCTGCGATATTGTCATTAATGCAGGAACTGTTTTAGGCGAAAGATCTGTCCTAGAAGTAGTATCGTTCTCTAACTGAATCTGAGTAGTGTTCGATTTCTGAATAGCATACGTAGTAGGTTTCGTGCTACCAAAAAAAGCAACTTTGCCAGCAGCAGATATGAGAGATGAAAAAGTGGTATCATTTGGAAGCTTGAAAAACTGAAAGACCAGAACTGTAGTAGCAAATGCCATCCCCAAAATCCATAGCAATCTCCGTGTTTCTATCAGACTCGAAAATCTACTAAACCGATATCCACGATCCATACCCTTGTCAGAATTTCATGAATCCTAACCTTGTTTTTACCGAATCAAGAAAAAACCAAACAAAATCCCCTCCCTATATATATTTATAAATGGTCTTACTATTCTGCAGACTGAGTGAACTGATGCAACTTTCAGATCTCAAATAAGAGCATAACTTCAAAGTCTTCAATATGATTTATATATTTCTTGTTGTACCATTTTGGCTTTGGAAATAATCATATCAATTTCAACAAAAATGATTGATCCTTTTAGTAATTTCTTGGTACTCTTACATTTACATGGTAAAAACGAAATATTCATGTAACAGTGCATTTATTAAATAAAATAAATAAGTAAACCACTCACTGTAAGGATTTTTGATTCAGGATTTCAGATCTGTTCTTGGAAAGATGCTTTGGACGTCCACTAAAATGGGGAGTGACCAAAATGAATTAGGACCGAACATAGTCTTATTATTGACGTGTGTACGCATGAAAATTAACCCCAAGACTTTGTTTATTAGTATCGAATCACACAGCTGTCGGTGCATATAACTATAAACTATTCCACACCTAACACCATTTGTAGGTTGTAATTAAAATGGAAATCTTCACAACCAAAAAATAAAAAATAAAAAAATGAAAATACCTCCTTATTTTCTAATCTCCACCAGTTTATGTACAGGAAAGAATACACATAAAGGTAGTACTACACTTCCTTATTCCTTGCCACTTATTTTGTGCTTTATAAAGCTAGAGTATAAAATACTTACAATTCTCCTGTTTGGAATACTCTATTATACCATACCGAATGTAATATCATATGAAATACGTCGTATTTCACAGGCCTTGGATGCCAAAGAAAATGCTGCTGCACCAGCTTAACCATCTGCTGCATTTTAGCATATCTTTTCTTTGATATAGATAAGAGTATATTCTTCAAATTTGGTATGTCTTTCTCCAACACAAAAACAGCAAACGATTCCCAGTTCAAAGTCTCGAAGAACGGGGGCACAAAATTATCCGATATAATAACAGGAACACATTCATAGAAAATGGCCTCCACTACTCGTGGACTGTTGACTTCATAACCTTTAGCACATATACAGTACTTGCTGCTCTTCATGTACTGTGCATAAGTAATCTCGCCTTTCTTCTTACGTATTTTACCAAATATTTTCATGTCAGGATCTTTATTTTCCCAGTATTTTAACAAAATAGGACGAAGATAACCGTGCATGCTGCCAGCAAAGAAAGCAAGAAATTTTCTTTGTGAAGGAGGTTTGCCTCCGAGTTGCCTTAAAGGATTCTGAGGAGACCTTATATATGTTTCAGGGAGAGAAACGTCTTTTCCGAATTCGAATCCTTCTTTCACATCAGCATTACACATAGCTCTAATACAATTAGCCATTGTCTCTCTCGTCTCTGCTGGGGCCTGAAATGAAATAAAAAAAGAAAGGTGAAAACCTGCGAGTGGGAAAAATAGTTTATATCTAAAATAATGCTATAAGAGAATCGTACCCAATCATGACAGGCAACGAGAAAATGGTCAGCTCCACCAGTTCTATTCCAGAAATTATATTTTGTCGAGATGGTTCCAATATAGTTGTTTAAGAATTGAATCAGGTTCTGGCGACTATGAGAATTTGGTATGTATAAATTCACCTCCAAACTTCGTGAACTGAAAGGTAAGTAAAACAAGTGGGCTTTCTTTGGGTTTTTAGTAACAAATTGTTTGTTGGATTGTAGAAGCTTCATGAACCATCCCTCAGATGCGTAAATTCCCTTAAGAGGCGGCTGATGGAATATAGGTCGTTCTCCTTCAGCGTAGATATAAACCTTGAGAGTCTGCTCCATCAACTCATAGCTCCTACATATGGCAATTTTGACTACCTTTATAAGCACATTTCATAAAATACCACATATAGCAACCTAAAAGTAGAAATGATAAATAGTGTTAAGTTATGGTTTGCTTACCTTTTGAATTCGGATATATTTCGATACAAATGGACATCAAAGTGAGGGTCTTTTCGTATAATTGGCGCGTTTTTCATAAGGGACTTTGCATTCAGTAATTCTTGATCTACTATTGAAGACCATCGTGGCTTCTGCAAATAAATCCAACGAAAAATGGTTAAAATAAAGATTGGAAAATAAGACTAAAAATCAGAGATGGAAAATTTAAAATTAAAAACACACCATTGCTCTGCGTGATACACGACTCTGTAGCAGCATATTGTTCATTTTAGATATAGGTACCACAGCAGGTTCTGGTTCAGAAAGAATCTTAGTATTTTTGTTCTCTTGATGTATACTTTCTGTATCTTTTCCTATAGATGTACTTGGAGAAGGAGATTTCGAGTTATCACTTGAACTTCTCTCGTCAGATTTCCGAACAATATCTCCTACGCCTTTATCATCCAGTGAAGCATTGCTTTTGGAGGTATAATTCAATATAGTCTCCTGGGGTGCCGAGCTAGTGTTAGTTACTATGCTCTCAGTGGTTGAGTTGTGATTCGTTTCTGAAAAATCTGTGGACCGAGATTCATCTTCTGGATCAATTTCCTCACTTGAAATGTCATCGAAACTTTTGACATTTGTTCCATCAGAGACATTTGTAGGGCTAGATACCACATCAGCAGCATTCAAATCCGTAGAATTTAAACTACTAGAATTCGTTGAGTTTCTTGAACTAGTGTGGTTAATATATGAACCTCGACCGGGGAAGGTGTCAATTGGTGATATTTGAGAATTTCCAGAAGCAAATAAAGATGAGAAAATATTACTATATGGAAGCTCAAAATACTGAACAAACAAAATTAAACCAAAGACGACTCCCATAAGCAACAGCAGTCTTCTGGTCTCAACCAACCACACGTAGCGGAACTCGTTGCCCATGTTCACTTCTAGAATGATAGGTCAGCTACAGTGTTCCTCTGGAATTCTGCTGACCAAGTTTAATTTAGTCAGTAAAGATTATTTGTCACTCTTTCTGTTCAAGACCTTCAAACCAAGAAAAGAGATCATTCCTTATGTAGTACTTATGAACAATTCAAATACCGGAAGCAATTCTGAAGTTTCAAAATTTCAGGACGCTTGTAAATAATAATTAAAATTTAGATATTCAAAAGCAATGGAAGGAATCTAACAAAGTTAATCGCTACTGGATCTCTTCATTTTACTAAGTTCCTCAGCAACCCAACAATTTCGATTTAAAAATAACAAAATTCAAATTGCGAAAAGCACTTCAATTATCTTGTCAATTTGAAGATTGACAAATTAAGAGCAAAAAGTGTCCTTTCTTGATTCCCAGAAATTAAGTAATACTCCAATAAATCATGAAACAGGGCTATACACTAATAAGAAATTCTGAAAAACAAGACAAAAAACAATTTAATTATGTTGTTAATTTCAAGATTATCACAAGCAAAAGAGCAAAAATTACACTTCTTGATTCCAAGAAATACCCTAATACAATAATCGCAAATCAGGAGAAAAAAAAAAAAAAAGTAGAATTCAGGAAACCCAGAGAACACAAAAACAAAACTTACTTGGAAAAGCCTAAAAAAGAGAATAAATTGATTATAAGCGCAAGAATTGCTTAACAATATATATATCATAACATATGATTCTTGAATTACATGAACTGGAATCTTTAACTGATTCCATGCTCCGAGAACCATAAAAAAGAGATCTAGCATTGCATGCTGTAGTGACTAGTCAACAAAAATAAAATTATTTAAGTTTGAACAGGTAACCAAACTCAGAATTAATATAATAATAATGATAATGGGCAGTGTGCATAATTGAGATACCTGAGTGTCCCGGTGGTGTAAAATCGGAATGCAATATCAACTCATCAAATAAGTACTACTAGTAATTGATTTATGGGTTTCTGTCTGGGATTCTTCTTTCTTTCTTACAAGTTACAACCGAGCGGTGGGATATATTTTTGATATGTAAATAAGAGGGTTATTTCTTGTAGCATTGACCCAAAAACCCAACTCTTGATCCTTTTTTTTTATCCTACTCTTATTTTATTATTATTAGGTAAATTACGAACACCCATCAGCTGCTAACATCTAATTTTAATTCCATCACGTATTGGATATTATGAAAAATACCTCTGAATTATTACCATCTTACAATAATCTATTTATCATCCCTGAAATTTTTTAATTTTGTCCATAAGTTATTTGATATCTTAAAAATATTAAAATTTGGATAAAATAAATAATTATATATTTACCAACCAATATTCATAAAATTGTATATTACTTTAAAATAACCCCTAAGGACAAAATTAAAACTTTTCAGAGATAAGGAGATAATTGTAAAATCGTGCAAACCTGATGAATTTTTTTATAATATTGAATACATGAGGGAGGTAATTAGACCTTACCTTATAGGTTATTCGTAATTTACCCCCCTTTTTTTTTACAGCTTGTTTTCCTTTCTTTAATTTTTCATATATGAAACAACGGACAGTATAAATTTAGCAACAGTTTTCCTCCCGGATCTTGGCGGATTTATAGCTTTTTTTTTTTTTTTAAACAGATGGATTCATAGCTGATGCTAGATTTAGAAGGAATTTGACCATTGCAATTTCTGCCTCCATAACGGTTTTGGTAAATTAATCTCTAAACATGTCTTAATAAGTTCTATTACATGCGTATAGCTTCCGAAATGTAAAAAAGAGCACCTTAATACAAATACTATAATTAGGAAAATTGAAGAGATTTCATATATCTCGAGGATTAGTATATAACTTATCATGCTATTATTATACGACCTTTTTTTTTTAATCTAAGTATTTAAGAGAATATATTAGTTTTTTTATAGAAAAAGATTAGATGAAAAAGATATAAAATAAATTAATAGTATATGCATATATTAACATCTTTGGCTTCCCCATGTTGATGTTGCTGTCCAAATTGGCAGCAGTGTGTGTGTTCCATTCAAAGTCTTTCATTGCCTGTGAATAAGATGAACACAGCCATTGATTCTTCCTTCCACAGGAACCGCCCCTCGTTTTTTCTCGATCCAAATCACCTAAATCCATAGCCTATTCTTCTACACCGCCCTGAAGTGGCTTTATCTCTCAGTAAATCATGCCAATCGAACACATGACAATCACTCTGGTCTCATCTGCGAAACTCTAGTGTCCCATATCGAATGGAGTATCATATGAAAAACATCATACTTCTCGGGCCTAGAATGCCAAAGAAAATGCTTTTGTACCTGCTTCACTCTTTGTTGCATCTCAAGATACCTCTCTTCAGGGATCGATAAAAGTATCTTCTTCAAATCCGGAATATCGTTCTCCAATACAAAAACGGCAAAAGACTCCCAATTCAAAGTCTCAAAGAACGGAGGCACATAATTGTCGGATATGATAACAGGAACACACTCGTAGAAAATAGCCTCCATCACTCTAGGGCTATACACTTCATACCCCTTTGCACTTATGCAATACTTACTACTCTTCATGTACTCAATATAGGTCATCTGACCCTTTACATCTTGTAGCTTACCAAAAATCTTTAAATCGGGATCTTTGTTTTCCCACTTATTTAACAAAATGGGTCGAAGATAACCGTGCATGTTTCCAGCAAAAAAAGCAAGGGTTTGTCTCTTGGAAGGAGGTTCGCCTCCGAGGTCTTTTAGAAGATTTTGAGGCGAATGTATGTACGTTTCTGGTAAAGATACATCTTTAGTGAACTGGAACCCTCCTCCTTTGACATCAGCATTGCACAAAGATCTAATACAATTCCTCATGATCCTGCTCGTCTCAGATGGTGCCTGACAAAAAAACAGAACTAACACTCGATAATAATATGTATAATTATTTGAAAAAAGTGTAAATAATAAGATATACTAATATATAAACATATACCCAATCATGGCAGGCTACTAGAAAATGGTCAGCTCCGCCAGTTCTATTCCAAAAACGATACTTTGTTGTGATATTATGAAGGTAGCTACTCAAATACTGAACCAAGTTTTTGTGACTATGAGAATTTGGCACGTATAAGGTCTCCTCTAATAGTCGTGAACTAAAAGGCAAGTAAAACAGATGGGCTTTATTAGGATTCTTAGTAACAAAGTGGGTGTTTTCTTCAAGCTGCTTCATGAACCATCCTTCGGAAGCATATATTCCACTGAGCTCGGACTGGTGGAAAATAGGCTTCTCTCCTTCAGCATATATATAAATCTTAAGAGTTTGTTCCATGAGTGCATAGCTCCTGTAAATGACAAGAAATTTGGTCACTAATTTGAAAAGATAAGATATGAAGTTTATAAATATATACCTTATAAATGCAGAAAAGTTTCTGTACAGATCAACATATACATGAGGGTCCTTTTCCATCATTGGTGTGTTTTCTATCTGAGCTTTTGCACTGAGTAATTCTTGGTCTACTTTCGAAGGCCAGTGAGGTTTCTGCAAGCAAGAACAGATGAAAACAAACATCAGCTTCGACTGGAAGAGGTAGAGTTGCTTTTCAAGTCCACATGTACATACCGTTGACTTATATGAAACACGACTTTGAATCAGCATATCATTCATAGTAGATATTGGTATTACTACAGCTGGTGGTCCCTTGAACCTTATTTTTTAGTATGCATGTGATAACTGTGTGTGTGTGATAATCCTGCATAAGGTAACTCTGTAAAATTAAAAATTGGCACAGAATTATGAAATGATTTTTTCCAATTTATGGAGATCATGGTTGCAAACTTGCAAGTGTGAAAGAAATATTTTGTCTTGAAGGAATATATACCAGCTTGTTATTGTCAGTTTGCATTTGGTGGTGATATTGGTGAATTTTTAATTTTAATATTCTCTCTCTCTCTCTCTCTCTCTCTCTCTCATTTTTTTTTATCAACAGTTTGAGCAGATTTCATTTTTGTTTTTTAGTTACTACAATTTGGTGCAACTGCCACCAAGTAAAATACTATCTCCATGAATTGGGTATTGGTAGACCAATATTTAACTATTTTTAGTGTAAATTCAAATAATTTAACGACCTTTAAAAAATGAATTACTCGTATATGTATTATATTAAGATTTTATTGTATATTGTCAATAACTAGATAATCAAATAAGAGAAGAAAAATAATTTTAAATTTTCTTTTGATAGCTAGTAGCAAATATACTGCATCAGCGCCATCCAAATGAGCTTTCCAAAATTATTCTCCTGTTGTGGAAATTAAAATAATGAGAAAACTTTATTCCTTCTAATATTTTACTATATACCAACTTGTCCCTTCGTCGGGTTTAGAATTAGATACGTTAATATATACTGTACTTGGGTTGGGCCCTTAGAAACATAAACTAATCTGTAATTCCACGTGAATCTGTTTAGCTTTATTTTAATTTCGAAAAAGTGATTTAGATGGTAATGGTTAACGTGTGATGCATGATTTGAATTCTGTTTGGATATTAAACTTGATATATGCCCAAAACCTCGAGTTCAGCAATGGTGCAAAGAAATGCAATTGGAGATTTAATGCAGTGTATTTCGAAAAATTAATGTGTTGATTGAAGAACTTGAATTTATAGCCATTTTAAACAGGTATATATACATATAAGTCCCTGCATTTATTTGGGCTTCATCACTTTCTGCATTACAAGTGTTTGATTTTATGACAGTTGAGTTGTATGCAGCAATGTTTGGTAGCCACAAGGGAATTAAGAGCAAAGCAAAATGCAAGCGCCACTTTTTTACATGATTGACTGACATGAAAAGGGCACTATGCTTGTTTAATTAACATTTAATCATGTAGCATCAATCAAGTTTATGTCAAAGAAAGGGTTGATGGAACTGTTGAACTCCCACATTTGTTCGGGCGACCTTCAGCGATGGATTGGATGTAAACTTCATCTATAGAACTGTTGTAAAAGATAGGAGTCTTGAGTTATTGGCAACTGTCCATGAAAGCCACAGTGGAATCAGGTAAATAAAATGCAAAAACAAGCTCACTTGCATACTTGCTGTTTCATAAAGGATGCTTTCATTAGGTTGGTCACTGCAAGAGCTGATAGATACACAAAACAAGGGCGGTGTAGACATAAAAATCTATTTCTATTCATACCGTACGTATTTCTTAGCCGTATAGTGTAGTGACTGTTTTCTTAGGAATTGACATGCTAGGAGTTCTAAATTACATAAGTAGTGAAGTCTTGTTTGTCTTTTTATATCTTATTTTGTTTAGTTTTTTCACTTATTTGGTTATGTGCGGCGTAAGTTCTTGGCTTGAATGACACCCTGCATTCAGCAAACAAGAGGGATATAAGAACTTTGTTTCTTCTTCTTAAATCACAAAAAGAAGTAAGAAGACAAAAAAAAAATTATAGCTCTTAATCTGTGATTACATTTATTTTTGTCGCATGCAACACTCGGATAAATTCTTTAGGGAAAGGGAAGAAGTTCTACTTAGCTAGGAATATAAAAAGTAAAAAGTTATTCTGTATAACAAGTCCATTCTTCCTGCAATTAGGTGTATATTCTTTGGAAATGTTTGATGAATTAAACAACTGAAGTTGTGGAGATTTTGAGAGATGAAGATTTTTATCGAGTTTGAATCTTTTTCCAGAATTTGACCAAAATCTGATTATTAGATGGACTTGGATATAATAAGAGATTTTGAAAGTTCAATAGTATCCGAACCAAATTCAGATCCATTATTTAATAGGTAGAGTTGGATATGAAGGAGGGCAAAATGAAACTGTATCTGACCCAGTGACAATTCTATTCCTAGCCATTTATAGAGTTCTTCACTGCAATCCAAGTACTCCTAGTAAAATGTAGTATATATTTTGTTGTATCTTTCAGAAAAAAGATATATTTCTTTGTGCAATCCAAATGATAAATAATGAATTTCCACAAGTATTACAGGGAATGAGCAATTAGTCAATGTACAACTACATGTGTTAGAAAAAAAGAAATTGGATGTTTTTGTTCAACCAGTATCGTAAACATAGGGTTGAACAACATTTCGTGTTCATGCGATTCTGTCTTCTGAAAACTCTAATGATTCTGTTTCCACCCAACTTATTTCTTGAATGTTAGATTCAACAATAGATGGATTTTCACACGTTCTGATGCTATCCAGCTCCATGGCAACTTCTTTAATATTCGGCCTTTTCCTCCCATTTAAATTTAAACATCTTTTTGCCAGTTTAGCAACAGTTAAGATCTCTTCATCAATACTCTGTTCTATTATCTGAGAATCAAGAATCGTCTGGAGGCGGTTTTCTTCCATGGTCGAGAGAAAACGTGTTACTAAACTTCTTTCTTCTTCTGTCACACTTGTAGATATTGGTTTTTGGCCAGTTAAGAGCTCGACAAGAACTACCCCGAAGCTGTAAACATCACTCTTTCCTGTAAATTTGCTTGTTTGAAAGTACTCCGGGTCTAGATAACCGAAGGTCCCTTTCACCTTGGTGGTTAAGTGAGTCTGGTCTACTGTAACTGATTTTGAAATTCCAAAATCTGCTAATTTGGCTCTGTATTTTTCATCTAAGAGGATGTTATTAGTCTTCATATCCCTGTGATATATGGGAACAGAAGTCGCATGATGCAGGTATGATAAGGCATTTGCTACCTCTGCAGCGATTCTCAATCGCATCTCCCATGAGAATGGAAAACCTGTACTTTGATCATGGATGAGGTCAAATAGTGTCCCATTGGAAATGAATTCGTAGACTAGTAATGGAACTTCTGTCTCCAAACAACATCCTAGTAATTTGACTACATTTCTGTGATTTATTTGGGATAGAATCACAACCTCGTTTATGAATTCTTCTAGTTGGTCATTTTTATCAATTTGCTTGGACTTTTTTACTGCAATGATTCTTCCATCTGAGAGCATGCCTTTATATACTGTACCTTGACCTCCTTTCCCAATTATTCGACTTTCGTTGAACCGGTCTGTGGCCCTCTCCAACTCCTTAGCAGTGAAGTTTCTTATTTTTTCAAGAACATGATCATGAGCTGAGATTTGTTGCTGCAACATAAGGCCGCCATTTCGTTTGAAATATTTCAGTTTGAGCTTATTTGCTTTCCTCCTCTTCAATACTTTGTAAACCCAAAAGCTAAGTAGCAGTGCTAAAAATGATACTGAGCCTATGAGTAAACCTGCAAGCAAAATTTTTAGAGGTAGTATCAGTTTCATGTGCTTAGCATTAATTTTCTACATGGTGGTAAGTATTTTAAGAATTTCATTTGACATGGTACAAAAGTTTTTTTCTTCTAAATGCGAATTTTAGATGGATACATAGCATTGCTAACCTGCATAAAGGGTGTTTTTTGTTGGAGATGGAATAAAAAAGCAACCAGTACCATCAAGTTCGCCATCACCATAGTAGCCATGATTGCAAGAACAATTATAAGAACCTGGAAGATTAGTGCATATAGCTTTTTCATGGCATAGATTATATTCGCATTCGTTTATATCTGAAAAAATTGTAATAAATCTTGTTAATTTTCGTATAGTGATGCCAAATTTAAAATTACAGCAAGCTTGTGGTCAATTACTTAATTTTTTTATTCTCAATTCATGTAGGACCAGTGCTATTGACTAACCTTGGCAGCCTGGACTGAGATATGGATTTCCCTTGTATCCTTGAGAGCAGTTGCATCGGTACCCACCAAGAGCGGTATCAGAATCAACGCATACACTTTTTCCTTGACATATGAAATCTTTTGTATTCTGAATTTGGTTGCAATTTCTGTGTCCAATAGCCCAATCTATCACAAGTGGCAGTGTTCCTATTGTTTTGTTGACTAATGATGAATCAACTAAGATGTCAGAAATCTGGAATTCATAGCTGTTCTGTTCTGCTAAAAACGTGTAGCCGCACGGGTTAAACGACTGAATAGCATTTTGTGCATTCAATTTGGTCACTTCCAAATAGATGACCTGGAGACCCTTTGGGATGGAGGCTTGGCAACAGCCAATGCCAGAACAAGAACCATTGCTCAAGTCCTGCGTTTTATTACAAATCGCCACGCACAAACCAAGGTAATTATCGTAATCGGATGCTGATGTTGTTAGTTCAGAAACATCGTCACATCCAATGACTGTGAGCTTGTTTTCATTTGACAAGCTAAAAGGTGTTCCAGACAAATTCATCGAAAAGTGTGATTCGTTTGCCAGGTTTCCAGATTTATCGAAGCAGTTAAAGGCCGGTCGGTTCTTGATGTATATTTTGGTGTCATATATACCTTCAACTTCAAGCTGATCAGAGCCGAGGAAGGCCTTTGGAGGATTGAAAGATGCATTGCAGCTTATATCGAAAAAAGGGTTGATGGAGCAACCAGAATTTATACCGACACCAAACGGGTATGGAACTGTTAAATTCCCACATTTGCTAGGGCAGCCAGGCTTTGTGATGTGGTCACCTTCAGCGAGAGACATGTTAGAATATACTTCAACTCCATCATCAGAACCACTGGAATAGATATCATTGGCAACTGACCATGAAAGCCACAGTGGAATTACCAGGTAAGCAAAATGTAAAGCCGAGCTCATTTGCATGTTTGCTGTTTCACAAAAACAGGGCAGTTTTATTTCAGAGTAGACATTGCACGATTACTGATAAGTACACAAAACAAGGGGATTTAGATTAATAATTTTTTTATATATATAGTGTTTCTTTGGCCATGTAATGGATTGATTTCTTAGGATTATCGACTTGCTACAACGTTTATAGTTCAAAAGGGGGAAAAAAAAGAACTATTGTCGTTTTACTAGACCAGGCCTTAATCCAACTTATGGCCTGCATCAACCAATCAAGTGGAAATAAGATTTTTTTTCATTACTTACGGTGGAAACAAGAAAGAAGAAAAATTAATACTAGTACATGGTGTTGACAAAGAACCAATCCGAAAGCTGGGAATGCTCAGGGAATATGATTTTGGTGTATGTGGTCATAGGATTATATTTAGCAATTTTTCCTTTTTAAATTTCAAATTAATATTAGATTGAGAGTCAGCAGACGGTTGAAAGATGCTCCTTGACAAAAAAAGACAAGGAGAAAACTTAAGAATCAAGCAAGCATTAAGGACAGCTCAGGAATGAAGAAATTGGATTATAAATTTACAAAACATAAGAAGAAACAGGGCCTGCAATTCATATCCAGTGCGAATGAGGATCAAACAAATATACCATATATCTCGATACACATGTTGAAGGAGGTAATTCTTGTTCTTATTCCGTTTCTTTCTTGATATCATCGAGGTACAATCTTTGAAGCATAATTTATTGCATAGTGTTGTCATCTACGAGCTATTTCTTCCTCGGATTATCTTTTCATTGTCCATTAACTAGTTTGTCTCAGTATTTCTTGCTGTTGTTTTTGGACCCTGAACTGGGACAAAGAAATAGTAGTATATACAGTGTGCGGCAAGGACTTGCTGACCGCTGATATGATTGAAGAAATCAATAGAAGAATGCGAAATGCAGAGTTGTTGATAGCTATTTTAGATGAAGATGATATTTGAAGTTGCTGTCTTTAAACTATTATTTCACACACAACTTCATTTTTTGGGAGGTTATTGTGTTGGTGGAGCTGAATATTTCTTGAATTTAATTATCACTAATAATTTTTCTCAGTATTCATTCATACTTATTCACATGTTAATTATAATCTGTAATTTAACATCAATTAACAATGTGTTATGCTTTTGTTTCTGTAATCTTAAGTCATGATATTGATAAAATTAGTCAATTATTACAGCCAATTATTTAATGAAGATGCCATTCAGGAAAAAACAGTGCAGCATATTAACTCAGGAAAGATGCCCCTCTGGTTACCTTACTATTTTATTGCAACCTGTTAATTTTCAGCTATCTTTATGTGATGTGATAAGTAAAATGTTCAACCTAATTTTCTATTATAGGTACATTACCCTTCTGCAAAACTTTCAAATGATCGTTGTGTCTTCTTCTATCATGCAGTGTTGTAGACACGCCTAACATAACAGACGGAGATCAATATTGACCCAAAAGGACAAATATACCCTCCACTCATAGGATAACATAGGGGATAAATTGTTTCACACAACATAACATAAGGTGTAAAGGGTTTCATATAACATAAAAGGAATAAACTTCCACGCATATAATAGCACAGAATGGGATAATCCGTTACATATAATAACACAAGAAAAAACATGTTTAAGTTGGAATAACGTTGAGGTGTTGAAGGTTTACATATGAGGAGGGTATGTTCGTGGGTCAATCAAAGTGGATTCAATTAGTGGATCTAAAATGAAAAAGTGAATCTCATTTGGCAACAGTAAATAAACCCAAACAAAAAAAATCAAAGTAAAATGGCGACTTCATTATTACATCAGAAATTTTATTTGATTACAAATTTACATAGAAGCAAAAATAAAAAGAAAATCAATACGAGCATATTTTTGATATTTTGTTCATCAAAGTTATCGAGCACTAAATGCAAATTAATTTACCAAGTAAAATAGATTGATCAATTCACAAAGGAGCACCCAAAAAGATTTCAAATATTCTTGTTAGAGTTTCAATTACATAAAACAAATTTTGGGATAGTAACGTGCAGCAAATCAGGTAAGCCAGTTCTATGTCACATAAGAACAACTTGCTATTTTGAGTCAGGACATTTTCACAAAAGATGCTCTTTTCCAGAAATTTTAGATCCTCCAAACATACAAGTACAAATAAAAACTATTTTGTAATTACAAAAGTTCCTTTCAAACAAGAACCAAAATCCTTTTGTGTATTTTATTGGCTTATAAATACATTGAGCACAAACTCTACCAAGTAATAAAGATAATTTTGGAAATAAATGGCTACTCTCAGCTATGCAATTCAGGTGAAGTGCTCCTCATTTTCGCCTGATCATTCCACAGCTTCACTCTCATCTTCCTTCAGTTTTAAGGTAAACAAAGAATAATAATCATTTGTAAATGCAATATTCAGACAGCTAGCTTATGTTAATTATAACTCTGCAATATTGAACAGCTATTCTTGAAAAAGATGTATCATAAGCCAAATTTCGACAGCGTTCCTAAGAATATTAAGGAGGCATCAGTGAAATTTTGGGATGCCTTCGTTGATTATGCATTTGTATTTGTTGAGCAGCCTTTGCTCCCATCTCAGGTAATTTATAGTATTTCATTTCAAAGAAACGTGTGAAACTTTTGTGTAAAACAATGTTAATGATTTGGTATTAAATTTACAGAGTAACTTTGCTCCAGTTGAAGAGATTGGAGAGGCTATTCAGGTAACCGAAACCATTGATGGAACGATCCCAATTGATTTTCCAGAAGGTGTTTACGTTAGAAACGGTACGTTAATCAATTTCCGTTTGTTGACAACAAATTAGGCAGCTGGCTTTTGTTGTCATTAATATAATTTTATCCGTTAATGTCAAGTATATGTTGTCTAGTAGCACAAATCAATCGTCGTCTCCTGGAAAAACTTATGCAACAAGACATATATATATTGCTTATTTTGTATTTGGAATTTTCGTACATATGCTTTTGATGTAACCTCACTCTTTGATTATGTATTTTAATTAGAGATAACTACAAAGGTGAAAAGCTCTTTTCTATAAAGAGCCAAAAGATAGAATTATTGATCTTATATAAGTTTCCAAAAATCTAAGTCAAATATTCATATAATTAGTTTGTCTAGTTCTTGTTGTCACACTCCACTTCATTTTCCAAGTTTTATTGTCTATTCTTCTTCTTATTTTCACGTTGATGCAGGACCGAATCCTCTATTTGGAGGTCTAAAGTCGACAAATTCAATATTTGGAAAATCAAGCCACACATGGGTAGAAGGAGAAGGCATGCTCCATGCTTTATACTTCTCTAACGACAGTGATGGGAAATGGAACGTTTGTTACAATAATAAATTTGTGGAAACCGATACCTTCAAACTTGAAAAGGCAATGAAGAAACCGGGATTTATTCCTGCTATAGAAGGGGATTCTGCTGCTGTTTTATCAGCTTATCTACTAAATTGGGTAAGGAAATCATACACATATATTTAATTTAATAAACTAGACTATTGGTTTTCAAGCTTAACAACTAATTGCTATGGTTTGATTATTGGCAGTTAAGATTTGGTTCGGAAAATAAACTTTTGAGCAACACTAATGTTTTTGAGCACTCTGGAAAGCTCTACTCTGTCGCTGAGAATCATATACCTCAAGAAATCGACATTCTTACACTTGAAACTAAGCGAAATTGGGACATAAACGGAGCTTGGGATAGGCCGTTTACTAGCCACCCCAAGGTAATTGAGATATAATTTTTTTTTGGAACTATTTAGTTTTGTGCCAAAGAGTTAACTTTATAAACACAGAAAGTTCATGGCACCGGAGAGCTTGTAATAATGGGAATTTATCCCCAAAAACCGTTCTTCGAGCTTGGTGTCGTCTCAGCTGATGGAAAGAAATTACTTCACAAAGTGGATCTCAAACTAAACAGATGTTGCCTTTGCCATGAGATAGGGATTACTGAAAGGTAATCTGTTTTATCAAGATTCATTCTTGCACTTTTATGAATTTTGATTTTGCTTTGCTTTTTGATCCATTTTTATTTTTCAGGTACAACGTCATCATGGATTTTCCTCTTACTTTAGACATAAACCGACTGATAACTGGTGGACCGTATGTGTTCCTCTCCACCATTCTTGCATATATATGTATATATCATTGACAAAACATTTATCTAACTCATTCTTGACATGTAGGTTGATAAAGTACAATAAGGATGGGTATGCTAGGATAGGAATAATGCCTCGTTATGGAGATGCCGATTCTGTAAAGTGGTTTGACGTCGAACCTTGTTGTACATTTCACATCATAAATTGTTACGAACAAGGTGATGAAGTAGTAGTCTTGGCTTGCAGAGCTCGTGATTCAATCATACCCGGGCCTGATTTTGGATTTAACAAGTTTGAGTGGTTTTCCAAAAGGTTTAAGCATATAGGAGGTTCACTTGATGAAAAATCAGAAGAGAATTCGTTATTTTCTCGTGTTTATGAATGGAGACTAAATTTAAAATCCGGCGATGTAAAGGAGAGGAATCTTACAGGAACCGAACATTCTATGGATTTTCCAATGATTAATGAAAAGTACACCGGTAAAGAAAATAATTTCGGTTACACGCAGGTTGTTGATTTACAAGCGAGCTCAATATCAGGTAACAGTTCATTTGTTCTATTTAAGCCTTTTCTTTTTGTCATTTTTAGTCTTCATAAAAAGTAGTGAAATTGTAATCAGGCATGGCAAAATTTGGAGGGCTAGCAAAGCTTTACTTTAAGGAAACAAAAAACGAGCTTTCGGAAGAGTCGATAGAGACTGAATATCATATGTTTCCGGAGAATACATTTTGCACAGGAGCAGCCTTTGTAGCCAAATGTGGAGGTAGTGAAGAGGATGATGGTTGGATTGTTACATATGTGCATAATGAAGATAGTAATGAATCTCATGTAAGTTAGTTAGCTTTTACTCTTTTATTAGTACAAATATTGTTCATTAATACTATGATTAAGTGCAATATGTTCAATTCTTGTTTTAGGTACATATAGTTGATGCAAAAAACTTCTCAAACGAGGCAGTTGCGAAAATCACACTTCCGACTAGAGTTCCTTATGGATTTCATGGAGCTTTCGTGCCACTATCGATCTCCACGAATATAGTAACCAAATTTGTCGAGTAATCATAACGTCGAGAATCGTCACCTGTTCATGACAGCCATTCTAAAATGTAAAGCTTTAGAAATGCCAGTTTATAAGATTAAATTTTTAGTATTTGTATGTAACAGCAACAAACTAATGAAAAGTTGAATAAAGAGTTTTTCTGATTCTTGAACTAATTAGCTGCTATTTTGATTGATGTCAAATTAATCTTGTCATATTGTTGAGAATAGAATAAATTGATCACAGATATTTAAGAATAATTAATCTACATCAAGTTTGCTTTCACTCCAATATTTTTTTAATTATTAAGAGTTGACAAATTAAGAAGCAATCCTTGTAATTAATGAGACTGGTATATTATATCTGGTATTTTATTTTTCCCATTTGGAAGTTACATTTTGGCTCCAGCTTGTTCCAACCAGATGTGAGGTGGCAGGAAATGAATATGCTTCTTGTAACAAATATAATTAATAAATATAGAGTTGACTAATTCACATACCTAATAAACACAAATCAAGTAATTAATATCCACAACCAAATAGTAAATCCTTACAAATTTAAAAACATCTCCAATTCTCAAAATAGAAAATAGTGACAGGCAGGCAGACAGAGTTCCACATGTTATTATTCACCCAATAATATACTTATAATAATTACTAACATACTTAAACAGCAATAATAATAAATAAACATACAAATACTAAAATCAGAAAGCTTCACTTGATAGTGGCACATGAGTCCTGACAATGAAGAAATTCTCATAAATGAAGCCAGCAAGCCCACCTCCAATGAGCGGCCCAACCCAGTAAACCCAGTGGTCGGTCCAATCTCCACTGATCAAAGCAGGCCCAAAAGATCTTGCTGGATTCATTGAGGCACCTGAGAACGGCCCACCAGCCATGATGTTGGCCCCAACAACAAGCCCAGTTAGAAGTGGGCCCAGCCCTTCAAGGTTTCCTTTCTTGGGGTCCACAATTGTGGCGTACACTGTGAAGAGCAATGAGAATGTCAAAACAATCTCCATTATTACTCCTTGTGTAAAGCTCACTCCACTTGCCAGTGAATGTATTGGTGTAGTCTGTAAAATGATAAATCAATAAAATTAATTGCAGTCAACCATTTATTTTTTCGAAAAAAAAAAACAATGGAAAAATTGGATAATTAAATGGCATGTTTCATCTAATTATATTGGAGGTTAGTAAACATTTAGAAGATGACTTATATTGTAGGTACCACTTGTTCACCTTAGACGATAATAATAATTATTACTATTACTTTCACAAATATAATATCGATAAAAATTGTGTTAGAGATGTTGTTTTCTCTTTTTCTATTGTTTTGGTTTTTCAGGGGTATTTATATTTTGAATCTGACTTAATATTTTTCGAGATAGACACTTCTTTTGAAATAAATGGGAGCTAGTCTCTTCCACTAGATCAAATTAGTATTTGAGATGTTACTAATAATAATTCATGGTAGTAATAATATAGTGACATAAATGGTAAAAAAAAAAGCCTTTTTCAATTAGAATCCCATGTGTAAGTGTCACTATTGAACTTAACTTGGCAACATTTTTACTATTATTTGGAAAAATTCTTAATTAAATCAGGTGTAGGAGATATGTGATTGAAAATGCACCAGCACAACATTATTAATTGTGATAATAGTTGTATATTTTCAACCACAAGTCAAATAAAAGCTTCCCTGTTATATATTTGTTACCTAATTTGTGTGAAAAAATAGCAATTTAAAGATTGTTACCAATTTTTGTAAAAAGATATATCCTTACTCTAAATGTGTCTCTTTTCCTAAAAAAATTATTATTTAAAAAAGATTGAAGAATATATAATTAATAATTTTAGTTACCAATCCTCCAGTAAGATAATTGAGAAGAGCACAAGCTGCTACAGAGGCTAACAACTGATCAATCCAATAGAGGATTGATCTGACCACCGTGATGTGACCGCCGGCGCAGAGTCCGATGGTGACGGCCGGGTTGAGATGGCCGCCGGAAATACGGAAACCGGCGGAAATCATGACCGCCACCACTAGAGCATGTGCCATGGCCACAAAAAATAGCCCCACTAAGGGATCTCCATTTAGCTTGTCTGTCAAAACAAGAAAGATTAATTAATTAATTTCCACGTTGACTATATATATATATATATAAATATATGTATTTTCTCTTTGGAAAATAATTAATTGGAAAATTAATTAATTCTTACCAGTAGCCATGGCCGCCCCAACTCCGGCGAACACAAAAAGGAAGGTTGTAATGAACTCAACAATGAGGGCTTGGAGGCAGTCCGGCTGGTATGCCTCTCGTGGGCACCCTAACGCAATCTTCGCCATATTAATTAATTAATTAATTAATTGTGAATTCTGAATGATACAAAAAATTACTAATTTATTGCCAATTAGTTACTATTTATATATGTATAACCAATTTTTGCCAATGCACTATTTCTTGGCCTTGTTTGGTTTCCACATTTATGTGTACTTAACTACTTAGATATATATATATATATATATAGGCCTTCTGAATCTGATTATGCATTATTATTCAAAAAGTTGAGATTCCTTTGTTGCTTTTCATTTCAAATTGGAAATATTATAAGACTAATTAAAAAGAATAAAGATCCCATCGCGGCATCACCTAGGTATGTTGGCATGTGATGATGCATAAAATATTGTCATAATTAGTGGAATTATGTCATGATATATATATACGTGTATATTTAATTGCAAATTTACAAAAAAAGTCATGTGTAACTTTCGTACCTTTTAAAAATATTCTTGTAATTACAACAAACACATATTTAAATTCTAATTTTATTCCTTTAACTTCCGTTCTATTTCAATTTTAGTCGTACACAACAAATCTTGTCATTTAATTTTCGGTAAATTTGTAAGTGTTTGATGAATTAATGAAGCATGATGAAAGTTAAATGACTGAATTTATGTCTATTGAAGTTATAAGACTACTTTTGAAAAAGTCCCCAAGTTACAAGATTTTTCCCTTCTTTTTTTTTTTTTTCAATTTTTGCCATATATATATGGCTCGTATTTTACAAAATTGTATCCAAATCTACAGGTTCGAATCCTTGTCACCTTGGTCTCATGTTCTACGAAATTGTACTTTAAGGCTTGAATTTTGTAAAATTGAACTTTTGATCTTATTCTCTTTAAAAAATCACATTTATCTCATAAAATATTCTCGGTAAATCATTTTTCATCACATAGGATTAATATCGCACTTTTACTCCCAAGATGGGATGGAAACATAAATGCAAACTATTTCATAAATTGAGATCAAAAAGTGAATTTTATAAAGAGTGAGACCAAGATTAATTATTGAGGGTCCATTTATGAATAAAAATGCAACTAATTTTCTTTTTAAAATAAAAATAATTGATTTGACACTTGACACTTGCCACATAATTTCCCCAAAAACTCCAATAGCCAAACTTAATTTAAATAATATCTCAAATATTAAAAGATATGAAAGCCTATATCTATTCCAATATAAATTGTGTTTCAATTTTTTTTCAAAACAATTTTCTAAATCAAAACGACCAAAAAATCGAGACAATACCAATCCATGTGGACCTAAAGATATAATCCTTTTCAAATCACTAGATCAAATATACCAATAAAAAGCTTGAATATTGCTCAAGTTCAATCATGAACACACTAGTCTGCAGCCCCACCCCCCAAACAAATTAAAGCTTGTGATTGGATAAATTGCTATATCTGTAGTAAGTATGTTTTGTTGGTGTGTCATTCCGTGTTTTCTTCTTCATGTATATATTTTTCTTCTATGTCTCTATTTGATATTTACATAATAATGTTGATTCAGAGAAAGAAATTAGGTGCATTAATGAGATCCAATGCTTTATTGATTGGAGAATCTAGGAATGTACTCAAAGAAATTCTTTAAGGTGTGTCGGGTGTTGATCTGACAATAACCATCCGATGTCTAAGTCGGTTCAATTCGAGAAGACAAATTGAACAGAGTAAACAGTTGATACGGTAATTAATGCGTACCTTGGAATGTAAGGCGTATTTATAGTTGGAGAAATTCAAGGCGGGTTGGTCGACTTGGGGTCTAAAAACAAGCTGATCTATGGAGTGTTCAATAATTATCACACATCTCCAGGGGTATAATTGTCTTTCGGGCTAAGTGTAAGAAAGCATGTAAGATATAGTTGATTACGTCGATAGGAAAGATGTTGTACTCCATGAGTGGTTCTTTAGCGGAAGTAACTCTTTGACTATTCTTATTTCTGACTTAGTTCCAGTGTTAGATGTCAGATAGGTTGATACAATATTTGATATATCATGTAGCGCTCGATCAATTTAAGTACTAGCTCCATTGACTTTAGGAGATTTTTTTTTTTTTTTTCTTGGCTGGTTATTTTTTATAAAGTTAATATATAGTGAATTATTAAGGTCAATGGCTCCAACGTTTGAACATGTTCAAGCACATTCAAATGAGTATTACCCTGGATTATCCTTTCTCTCTATCCCAATAATGCTAGTATATTATATGCAAGAATTCGGTTATGGGTTTAAAATAATACTATATCTATTTTTCTAGTTATGTATTCGTTTTCACTATAATGATATAGAAGTACTGACATTGATTCCAAACTAATAAAATTAAGGTGGTATTATTTTTATTTTAAACTCGCGGTTTGGTTTTGTGTTAAATCTGAATTATTCGACCCTAGATGAAACAAAACGGACTAGCTATTAACTTTTTGTTTTATGATTTTTTGATGAAAATTAATTACTCTCACTGGTGAAATTAAACAAACTTATTAAAAAAAAATAAGCAAATTAACATGCATGACTAAGCACTATAGAGAAAACATTTCAAACAGGATCTCTTGGAAAAATATAAATGTGACCATGAAAAGCCTTAAAAAGACCAAGGTTTTTTAATTGGTTCAAAATCAAATACTCCATACAACTATAAGGTTTCGGTCTCTGCCAAGTAGTATTAATTAATCCCAAGTCCTGACGCTTACTGAACATGCAGAAACTAGCCCCGAAAGCCAATTTTATTAAGCCCATTATAATTAATTATTATTTTTAAAGTAAAAGTAAAAGTTAAGCACGTTCAGACCATATACATAATTGAATAACATTTCTTCATCAGCTTTTCCACTAGTATGACAGCCACCAAACATAAGGTACTTAATTAGTTGATGCATCTAGACAAATAATTAAATGAAAAGACATATAGCTAAATTAAATATATTTTAGAGGTACCCATTTAATGTGTCCAATCCGTCTCGAAAGGGATTAAAACCCTTGGAAAATCAAAAAAATAAATAAATAAATAAAATAAAAAATATGTTGTAGTGGTCATGAGTTAAAATCAAGAAATTGGTTTGCCAGCTCGATCGGTTGATGCTTTTCTATGAATGAAACAATAATGACATAGTGCATATATGTAAAAAAAGAAAACAATAATGACATAGTGGCAGAAAGAGAAAATATTGATATAATTGATTGGGCAGTAAAAAAAGTTAAATCATCTTGAATTATTGGCAAGAGATATACTAGTATATATAGTTGACATGCCAATTTGTCGTTTAGCTTTACTAGTCATGATCCACTTTTTTTATTCCGATACCTTTGAGTTCAAATGAAATGTTGCATCACACAACAGTAAGTCAATGCACGTAGCTTCATTATTTACTTCTGTAACCATATTATATGTACAAGCTTCATTGATATTATATATGCATCTTCAATTGAGTAAATTGCGCTTTTGGTCCTCCTTATGGATTAATTTTTGCACTTTCGTCCCTCTTAATTTTTTTATAGCAGATTGGTCCCTCTTATCAATGTGGTGTATTACATTCGTCCCTCTTAAATTTTTTGTAACAAATTCTTCCCTCTTATCAATGTAGTTTAACACATTAGTCCCTCTTAAATGCAAAATACATCAACTTTCGTTCACTTTAAGTGATGTATTTTGTATTTAAGAGGGACTAATGTGTTACCCTACATTGATAAGAGGGAAGAATTTGCTACAAAAAATTTAAGAGGGACGAATGTGTTATAAGAGGGACGAATGTGATACACTACATTGATAAGAGGGACCAATCTACCATAAAAAATTTAAGAGGGACGAAAATGCAAAATTTAACTCATAAGGAGGATAAACTAATAATGATGCATATAATGAATATGGAATTAAACGTACATCGAAAATAAAAAAATAGCCCAAGAAGTACTGTACCTACTTGTTTATGCTTCTTTGATGTTCCTACTTGTTTATCGCACTTTAATATTAATCTACATATTAACTTTTGGAACTTGTTAAGTTGTAGAACTTTCAAAACTCGAACTCAATTTCAATTATTTGAACCTAGGGCTGTCAATGGGGCGGATTTCAACCGGATTCATTTGAATTCGGTCCGATTTATTAGGATAAGTATCCAATCAGAGATTCGATGGACATGATCTGATTATAAAGATTCGTAATCCGAAACACATGGAGCGAATATGGATTTAGGTCGATCCGATCCGTTAAAGATCCGTATCCGATAATAAATAAAAAAGAATGATATATATATATATATATATATAAAATATTTATAAAAGTAAGTATCTTTAATAATATTTCACCGTCAATTTAAGAAGATAGTAATTTATAGTCGTTTATAAATTTATTTAAACCAATATTCTCATCTACAAATATGAATATAGTAAAGAAAGTTTGAACATGTCCTAAAATTAAATAAAATTGAATGGTTAATAAACTTATTTTAGGAAAAAATATGAATTTAATTTTTTAAATAAAAATTTTATTGGATCCGAAAAGGTTCCGATATCCGGCCAAATCCGACAGAATCCAATTCGATATAAATGGAGCCGGATCTGAACGTGTCTAATCCGACCCATTGACAGCCCTATTTGAACCTATACTGAAAATCCGTTGAATACTGCTTTGCGATCAGCCCAGCAGAGCCCAGCCCAAACTTTTATAAAATCTTAGTCCAAACTCTACTGAGTTGAAAAAATTAAATGGGCCAACTTGTTTGATATGGATCTGGTCGGGCCCATGGCGTAGGTATGGATAAATATAACCGACATAACTAACATAAAAAGGATGTCTCTCTCTGTACTCTGCAATACTGTAATGGCGTCGTTTCAGTTTTGCTCTGCTCAATCTTGTTTTTCTGTGAACAGGTTTTCTTCCTCTATTGTTAAGAAAAACGGTGTCGTTTATGCTTCTGCTGAAAACCCATCTCGTAGGTTGGCACTTTTCCAACTCAGCACAGGTATGTATGTATGCATTCACAATATTAATTTGGAAAATCTTCAATATGCATATATAATATAGGTATTTTGTGACATTGAAATACTTATAATTTTACTAATTACATACTACACGATGATTCTTGATGTCATTGTTATAGTTTCCTCGTATATGGTTGTCTAATTTTTTGTCTTCCTATATTTGTGCTGTTCATTTGTGAAGTAGCTGAATTTGAGTAAAACTAAATCAGGGTTTTGCATTTTCTTGGTTATTTAGTTTTCCTTCAGGCGCCACACTGTATATATTATTGATGCATTTGTTATTTGAAAAATTAATTCTAAAGAATCGATTTTTTGTAGTAATTGATTTTATGGGATTGTGATAACCCAAGAACCAATTTTTAGTTCTGGATTTTTTTGATTGTTTGTGTTTGAAAACAGCCTTGTGGTTGCGTAATGCCACTAAAAATACCAGAAGTGATTTTGACATAGAACGAATTTCAAATTTCGATTAGATGAAGATTTTGGCTTAAAGAGGTAACCTAACAAAGTTTAATTCAATATTCAGTTCTGTCTCAGTCGCAGTTGTTTTGTGACGCAAATGCAAAGTTGTTAAGAATTGATGAAGGTATAGAAACAATTATGCCGATTGCCGATATAGCTCAAGCAACCACTTCTCTAAGTGAAGAAAGTATCCTAGAGTGGACAAAGACCGACAATAGAAGATTGCTTCATGTTGTTTATCACGTTAGCAATTTGGACAAGACTATCAAGTATGTTTCATATTTCTCGACATATATATTTTATATTCGCTTTGTGCAGTTTTAGATCCATTGTAATAAATATCGAATTATAATTGAGTGCAGATTCTACACTGAATGTTTGGGAATGAAAGTTTTGAGAAAACGTGACTTACCCGAGGACGGATATTCAAATGCATTTCTTGGATATGGGCCGGAAGTATCAAACTTCACTATGGAACTTGCTTATAGTATATATGTCCTCTCAGTTTCTAGTACTCTTCCAAATTCTGCTAATTTACTAGTGCATATTTTTATGAATTTGGTTTCTTCCAGATTACGGAGTTGACAATTACGACATTGGAACTGGATTTGGACATTATGGCTTCGCAGTCGAGAATGTAAGTAAAAAATGTACTCCTCAAAACAAATTTCTATTCTGTTAATCCTCAGTGTATGTTTCCAAGTATAAGTGGCCTTTTCATTTTCAAACAAGTATATAGGCTGCAAAAGTGGTGGATCTAATGAAATTTAAGGGAGCACGAGTGACTAAGGAACCTGTGTTGGTCAAAGACGGAGGTAGAGTTGCATTTGCTGAAGATCCAGATGGTTACACATGCAAGCTTATCGAAACGGGGCCTACATCCGAGCCCCTAAGTCAAGTAATGCTTCGAGTGGGAGATCTTGACCGTTCTATTGATTTCTATAAAAAGGTACTCATCAAATTATCAGTTAAATCAATCTGGTTTATCCAATCGTTCATGTTTATGGTGTGGTCTACATATATGTATTGTACTGCTACAGTACTTAATTTTATTCTTACCTGATGAACTTACTAAGGCTTATGGCATGGAGCTTATTCGGAAAAGGGACAATCCCGAAAACAAAGTGAGTTCGTATTAATTAATCTCTTCTCTTGTTGTATTCAATTTTCATTGTTTGAGAAATTGAACTAATTCTATGTCTCGTATTTTCAGTATACTACAGCTGTTATGGGCTATGGTCCTGAAGATAAAAATGCAGTTGTGGAATTAACATATAACTATGGCATCAAAGAATATAATAAAGGAAATGGTTATGTCCAGGTAGACTTCTCAGTTGTGCTTATCTGTATATTAATCGATGATTCTAATTATATTTAAATTGGTCATAATTAACAGATAGCTATAGGTACGGATGACGTTTATAAAACAGCAGAGGCTATAAAATACTATGGAGGTGAAATCATCCGTGAACCTGGACCTTTGCCAGGTTTAAATACAAAGATCACCGCGTGCTTGGATCCTGATGGTTGGAAAACGGTATGTCGACTTTCAATCATTTTTCATTTGAAAACGATGGAAGTCCTTACAAATTAATTTATCTATAAAACACGATTTCATTGTTCTATTAAAATATCGATATTTTAATAAGTAACTAGTTGATTCTCATCAATGCAGGCCTTTGTTGATAACATTGATTTTCTGAAGGAGCTAGAATGACAGAGTCCTAATTTACCAATAATAATAAATTCCATTTCACAACTTGATAATATATTTTTCCAATTCCTCGATCGAAATCATGTCATATTTAATTGTAAATGCAACATATGTTGTATCCCTTCAACCCACATCTCTTTGTTTCTGCACTCGAATTCAATTATCCTTTCAGCAGTGTGAATTGCAAAGTATCCCATCTGCTCTTTACAATCTATCTCCCGTCCGGGCCAAGCTGGGATGACACCGTATACGCCAGAGACTACACCTGCAAACGGCAACAAATAATTCAATTTACTTCATCTTAAATAGAAATTGAGGTGCAAAGTTAATTGCATACACTTCTTTTTCTTCGTGAATGTCCCTCCCATGTACTTGCTTTTCATTTTAGCCACTACCTGTTTCATTTAAGAGGATCTTGTATAAAAAAAAGAAGGTATTTTATATTATATATCAAGGTTATCTTAATTATGTTTACGGATTACCTGCCAGTTTGAATTTATGTTGAACGAGACTTGCTTCCAGTGGAGATCTCCTGCTTCAACATAATCTTTTAGTCAATTTTTTCCTAATAAGTCCTTAAAAGTAGCTTACTCAATTACCTTTCCTTGTGCGCTTAAGAAGTTCGCCCCCTTTGGAAACAAAACTCAACGCTACTGAGATACTCGATTCCTTACTGTTCCGTACATTTTCCTCAGACAGAGCAACAGCCGGGGCTCCGTGCTCTTTGTGTAGTCTTGCTCTCAGTGTAGCAGCACCTCTCAAAGCTATACTACATTCAATTAATGAATATATATTACAAATACATAAAAATAAAAAGTGGTTCGTTCTTTGTCAAACCTGTTGCAGCTCCGGCAGTGAGTGTCATGACATCGCCATTGGTTCTTGCTTTAATAGCCGAATTAACAACCGACAGGATTTGGTCATGACAAGCTCCCATATCCTCTGCAATTTCTATGCAATGGGAAGCAACTAGAGCTGCTGCAGATGAAATAGCACTAGATGATGATGTCTTATTATGTTTGGAGTTCAATTTTTCCGGAGATGTTTCTAATGAGGCTGCTAGAGCAGCCACGGCAGCCGCAACCCCGGCCACGGATATGGCTGCATGCAATTGAGCATTTTGAGCTCTAATCTCTTGTTTCTTTCTCTCCTTTTGATCTTTTATCCATCTACCCATTGTTTTTCTCTTCATTATGCTCCTATACAACTGCTAAAATCATAGTAAAAATAAACATGGTTGATTCTAACTCGGTAACACTATTCGGGTTGAGATTGAAAGTTACACGTACCCCGTTTTTGAGTAACTGTTGATTGGAAAGAAATTCCGGGTTGAGAGCTTGATGCAGTATATATAGCTCCTATACATATAAACTTAGGACTTGGAATAAAGAATTCACGTAGATTTGCACGTAATAAAGGGATACGTTCGATGATTACCTTGGTATCATCACTACCTCTTGGAGACACTGGAGGACTTACTGAGGTTAACAATGGTTGATTCTGCTGCTGCAATTTATATTTATGTAAATTTATAAGTATAATTTTCTTTTGAAGTACATAAAAACAAGCAAATTAAATGGAGTTTCACTTTACATACGGGGATCGAAGAGTTTAGTGGTGGGTCATCGGTATGTGTGGTGCCATCGTTTGTATTGCAAAGAGCTTTGGAGAGCTCCCGGGCAGAAAGACTCCATGATCTAGCTAAGAACTCCATGGACTCTGTAGGAGTTTCGGGTTGCGGGCAAGTGACGGGCAGCCAATCGACAACATTGTCTTCCTCTATGTTTTCAAGCTTGGAGCTTATAGACACTGCCAAGAAATGATTCAAGTAAGTTACAATATTATTATCATGTTTTAGATTACCAGTTTGAATATTGTAATCAACATGTTTTAAACTTACTCTCTTTGCTATGCTTTAGTTTAGTTTGAAAATTATCTGTGAATACAATGATGAGTACACTAGCTAGTGGGTATTTATTAGCTAGTATGTCCTGACCTCAAGTAGTAAATTTCTAAATAATGAATAAAATAAAAAAGAAAGAATATTCCTAGACGTTGGCAAAATTGCATTTGATTCCTATAAGATTAGACTCTTAGCATTTTTAATCTCACACATTACAAAATTTTGAAATATTTTGCACTTTTTGTCCCATCAACTTCTTTTTTTGGGATAAAAAAATGTATAACTGATGTAGTCTTATGGGACCAAATGTGCCAAGCAGAGACTATTTATTTTATGTAATAAAGTGCAAAATAAGTGCAATTTCCATAAAGTAAGGGATCATGATATACAATCCTTTTAGGACTGAAAATGCAGTTTTGCCAATAAACTTTTTGTCTCGTGTTTTTCCCTTATTTTCAGTTTTGTATGCTCATTAAAAGTGTCTTTTTTTCAGCGGCGAGTTTATCATTACAAGAGATCTTTTTATCTCCATTACCACTGTTTAAAGTAACAAAATGGAGAAATAGGGGCCCTCCACTATTTTGTTAAAAAAATAGGTATGTTATTTTTTAAGTGATGATAAATACAAATGAAGGAATATATAATATTTTTTAATATATATGTCTATATGTCTGAACTCTGAAGAAAAAAAATCATCAAGTTTTATGATCGATGTTGGATTGTAGTGTACGTGGGATATATTCTGTCAAAGTAAATTTACTACTTTTACATCGACTTGTCAAACAAAAAGCTTAGACTTACTCAGTTGCCACTGCAATGCGCGCATGAGAGGCGTGACTTAATATATATATATATATATATATATATATATATATTGTTAATACACTTTTTCCTTATTTTGATCCTTTTCTCAAGCCCAAAGAAAATATACATATTAATTTGATATAGTTATTATTCATTGAACCCATGAAAATTATTGTCTAAATATCAAAATTTGCATAATCACAAAGTAAATGTGTTATGCTGCATGTCTAGTTACTACCAAGTTTCAATCCAGTAAAAATATGAGCATGTAAGTTAACATTGAGGCTTTTGTTGTTTATAATATTAATGGATATCACTGTTCAATGAATAAAGTTTGTCTAAAATTGGTTTTTTAGTTATATACATCCAAGCCAATTTCGGATAAAATTTATTTTTTGTTCCTGACTCATATTCAATTAGCTACAATTTTACAAAATATAAGTAAAATTTCTTTTTTTAGACCAACTACACATATCAAGTTGTTTGAGGTAGATTTTTTTTTTTATCAGCATAAAGTTTAATTGACATTGTTTTTTGGTTTAAAATCAAACACAATGAAACAATATTTGAGCCCCGTGAGCAAGTTTGATTCGTATTGTTGTTTAATTCTATTCTATGATACGCGCTCCTTTTCTTTTCGGAAAGAATGGTTGCGCTCTTCTTTTATCGTTCGTGCAGCAATTGATATTACTATAATTTAATTTAGTGAGTAATAATGGCTATGTGGATCAGCTTAATGATTAGTTTTCTAAAATATAGGCAATCCAAGCTAGTGGAATACTCCTCCTACGTCTTAGATCTTTGCTTTTGGTTTAATTATCTGTTTTAAGGAGAAGTAATTTGCACTAATACCGAGGTCCCACGTACACTTAGTGTCAGGCACATACACATAGACCACTATCAAATCAAATGGTACATAAATTTATTCTAGTTTGGACCGGTTGACTCGTACCGACAAATTCATGAATAATTTGAATTTGTGAAATTTAAAGATATGTTAGGCCAACTCCAGCCGAACCGGGGAGGCAAGCAACAGCCCACCGTCAGCTGGAGACGGATCTCCCCCCGGAGGGCAAGCAGGCATTCGGGGGGAGTTGCCTGCCTGCGGGCAGGCTACTTCCAAAGTTTTTTTTTTTTAATTATTATTTTTATTTTAAAAGTTAATTAATTTAAATATGTAATAAAAATATAAAAAAAATTTTAACACTCAACACTATCTTTATATTTATACTACTAGAAGACCACTCAAACACTAGTTTCAAATCAATGTGGGATAAAAACTTAACTCTCCTTATCCCACATTAATTTGAAGATAGTGTTGAGTGACCTTCAAGTAGTATAAATATGAGGAGAAAACATTATCTATTTCAAAATTATGCATTATTAAGTTAAGTTTTTTTTTTTTTGAAGAAAACATTAAATCATAATTAACAAGTGTTAAAATTTTTTTATATATTTTTTACATATAATATTTAAATTAATTTAATTTTTAAAAAAATAATAAAAAAAAAAATCCTTGGACAAAAATATTTATGGTTACATAGTAATCGATGTCAATTTTTTTTAATTTATTTATGTCTTAGTTTAAAAAAATTATAGTATGAAAATAAAAATATGACTTAATTATATTTATTATTATTGCAACTTAATTTAAAAATATAATTTGAAGATCAATTAAACAACTTAACATATACGATTACTAAGAAACATAACTTATTATTATCGTTGTTGTTGTTGTTGTTATTGTTAGGGGAAAGTTTAAAATTGAAATAAATGTTTTGAATTGTTGATTCGGTTGGAGATGACAGACTAGGCAATGCAGGCAAACAGACAGGCATGAGGGGACTATTGCCTCCTTCTGCAGAAGATGGTCTTACTAAACTATCAAACCAAAAAAGGAGTTACTAAACCTGTACCTCAAGTCCGTCCTTTTATTAATTTTTTTTTTTGTTTTTGGGAAAAAATTCCTTCCTTTTATAGTGTTTGGTGTAATAGATATGAATAATTAATAAAGTGACTTAGTGTTCCGTCTTGGTCAGATAGATCATAAATTTAACAGCTCATTGCAAAATTAAAACAATTCACCAATTTCTCGCATACTATATGACGCACTCTAGGAGTATATTTCATTTTTACAAATACAAGAAAAACAAATATAGTATCATATGTTAGACGAAAAGTCAATATAACAAACGAAAACATTATACAGTCTATTTAACTCATCAATCAATTACAAACTCGAAATTCGTATTAAACTTATTTTTCTTAAACATCTTATTCAAGAATATTTTGTGAAGATTCAAGATCAACTACGCATTTTTAATTTCAGACATGGTTAGAAATCTTTGTGTGCAAAAAGATTGCTGGGTAACCACCAATAAGTCAATAACACATTTTATGCATTGTAGCCTTGTTTATATTCTGCAAGTTCCGATGAGAAGTGTTGTTCCCTCTGTTAGCTTACCAATATAAATTAAAATCAGATTACTAATTCAATGTTGCACAATCTTATTCTTATCCACCAAGAATTATTCACAATGCTTCAGAAAATATAACACAATTGCATAGTATTGGTGTGTACTATAGGCCAGGAGGTTTGAGAAAAGGAACCAAACCAAAGATTCCTTCAACGTCAACCGGAAGGCCAACAACACGGGTAATAATCTCGGGTGCATGAGTTATGCCTTTCCATGAACTGAACCATGGCCCCCCTCCAACTTCCACTGCTGCCATGTTACTTGTAACATCTAAAATCACCTATTAACAAGCAACCGAAATGAGAATAGAAATGGCAAATTTGGAGGTGCTTAATTGAATATTTAGTAGCATATACGATGAAGTGTACCTTCCCTTCACTTCCATCATAACGGCGTTCCCACAGTCGCAGTCTCAAGTTGGCAAAACAAGTGTCCTTACAAGCTGGAGCAAGACCAGCCTCCGAGGTTGGAGCACGCAGTGGTGTGCCTGAATCTTTAGTTGTTGCTTCCAATTCCACCTGATTGTGTAATCATTTTTCCCAGTTACAAATAATTTTCACGAATGTTTTGAGTTAGAAATGTGATTACCTTGTATATTTCATTCTCTGCGGAAATGCACCAATGACCCCATGGAGAAATCTCCCAGTTGACCACACCATTCCATGGTACAAACTCATAGAAAACCCCACCATAGTGAACTCCAATCTGCCACGCGTGATTTGGTAAATGAATCTTTTTCAAAAAGTAACGTATGACAAAATCACTAATGGGAAAAACAACATACAACATAACCATTCTTATGAATGAACCCCTTTCCCACCCTTGACTCATTTATCTCTGTGCAACAAGGCATGAGGTGTAGATCTATTCTCTTTTATATAAGCAGAAAAGATCCATAAGCAACCAGAGTTCATCATGTCGTGAAGAGTTACCTCACCTCAAATAAAATAATGCCGTAATCCAAAACAAAATATCAATAACTTGAACACAAATATCATATATACATACATATGACATCAAACTAACCAGTTAAAATGGCGAGTAAGTGTTTATATTTGCTTTAGATATATACAAAGTATGTGCCTTTAATGCATGTGGTTTATCATAGCTTCTAGAAGTCAAATAGCTGAAACACGTATCTTCTGACCAATTTCGTGAAATGCCGCATTTTTCTGATGACCATATTTAGTACATCATAAACAAGGCTTCAAAAAAGAGCAAAGACATAAAATTTATATAGGAACCTAGATAAAGTACCAGTGCTACATTTTCAAAAGTCTCACTCAATCCAGGCACCTGCCTCAATCCACCAGCAGCAGTCAGAGCAACTTGTCCATTTGCTCCCTCAAACACATTACATTGCACCTACAGAGAATAACATGGAGAAAACATGTGTCTAATGATTTCTTAGAGGACATGAACCCAGGGCATCAGCTTTTACACATCGATTATGGTTAATTTTTCATAATTTACAAGTGATCATCACCCACGACTAAGATAACAGCGGGAAGCCAACTTCTGTTAGTATCACTTACATGATGAATATACATGAACTGAGATGTGTGCAGGTGAAGAACAAGAAAAAACATAACCAATGAGCCAAGAACAGATGAGCATGTACCCAAAACCACTTTCTGGGGAAGGCACCACCCCAGTTCTTTTCAGAATACGATGGAGCATTTTTAAACTCATATCTTTTGTCATCCCACTCAATCCAACCTGCAAAAGAACGCGAAAATAGGATATGTTTTGCGTTATTTACCAACATCCTAAAGTTATTCCTTTAATTGGAAATATCAAATCAGGTTTATAAACAAAGGGAGACACATGTAGCATGCACATCTATAGATTGAAGCATTCAGTCTTTAGAAAGTAATCAGCCTGAATATTTAGAGATTTAGCCATCGTGTAAAAGGAAAGATATTGGAAATACAAGCTAACACCTGTTGAAAGTCCGCCTGCCATACATATTTGCCAATGAGGTTCAAAGACGGGAAATGCAGCAAGCCATCCTGCCGTGGACTTTTGTTTTGACCCAACATTTCCCCATCCAAAAACAGGACGTGTGCTGTACGACCACCTTGCAGTCTTTACGATTTCTGCATAACTTGTCCTGTCAAGCTAACACATGTCAAACAAGCAACATATAAATGGTCAAATCAAGTCCAAAAAGGTATAGGTAACATATATTTATGTTTCAACTTGTAAAAAGGTCAAACAATAACAATTAGGATTTTTTACTTGGAACTCAAAGATAGGCTACAATCAAAATTACTAAGAGATAATCACAAAGCTGCTTTTGTATAAACCCAAACACTGTTCAAGGAATGAACAATGAACATTGATCTGGATTATTAAAATAACTCAAAAATGTGTGCATACACCGAAGTATTGGGAAATATCACGTGAGCTTGGCATGTCCAACCCGATGGAATTGGAATAATCTTCCCAAAGCAGCATGTGCAACCATAGCAATCCATAAATGGACACTTGTATGGAACTGAAGGAGTATTTGATAGGATAGGAATAACATATGTGCAGTTGCAGTTGCTAAATCAGGGGAATGCACTAGTATAATAAAAAACAACCAGAAAGAACATTACTATCAGAGAAGTTTTAAACTTTTTCTCGTTTGCTCAGGAGAAACCTAAAAACCACCAAAGATGAAATACGTAATTCGCCACGAAATTAACGAACACTGCGGAAGAAGGCTCACCTTCCATCATCACGAATATAGCCTTGGTGCCAAAGTGGGGTAACTTGGAAACCCTCCAATACTCTTTGGTTGAACTCCTGAACAAACAATTTTTATACAGTTAACGTATGATGCTACCGCATTCCAAACCATTATATGATCATGAAAAGAAAAATAATTAGTCAGAAAATTAGGACAAATATTGCTCTCTTAAGGTGAGGTTATAGTACAAAAGATGCCCTTCACCTTGCTTTTACACATGCACATTGGTGTAGTAGGGCTTGTAGAAGTAATGTGAGTTCAGCCAAGCATATAAACAGTTTTGCATAGTTCTAATTGGTTATAAATAGTTTTAATAATATCATATAATGTAAAACTAGTTGACTAAAAGCAAGTTAGCCCTGACACCAAATTACAGGACAGTAAAAAGATAAAATTGATTCAACAGGAAGCATGCTGACCTGCGGAGGAATTTCTTTCTTTGGAGGCTGCATATTTGTTTGAGCCACAAAAGTATTCCCAAGCATCAACTCGTCCCTGTCTACCAATCCACGGAATATCAATTAGGTAACTGAAAGAGAAGTCCACATAACATGATCTAAACATTCTGCGCTTTAACAATGCAAGAACTAAATAGAAGTCCATAGAACATCACTTAGATAAACCGAAACAGAAGTCCATAATTTATCTTGAACTAAATTCTAATCTAAAATGTCTTGCCCCGCCCCTGCCTAACCAAAAAAACCATTGTGTTGGAATACATATAGACAAGATAGTAAGATCTTGCCCTTCCCATGGCCATGGCATACAAATGGAAACAGGTTTAATTTTTGTTATAGGGATGGACATACTTCCCCAAAAGTTCGGAGATTCTTCAGTGTACTGGCATATATATTTGTCATCAGCCCCTAGAATTTGAGCTCCAACTCCGGTAAACCGAGGTCCATATCGTGCCTCCTCCAGTATGGTTAATTTCTTGGGGAATGCTGGGTTCTCAACAGAATACATGAAGCAGAAACTCTGCCTACATTCTGGTATTGAGACCTTGAAGTACCAACCCTCAAAGAATTTTCGAGCTGTTTCATCAAAATGGTACCTGATAAAGAAACAATAATACAAAACCCTATTATAAATTAAACTCACTACTTCTTTGCCCTTGCATCTCTTAAACCCTATAAATTGAGAACCTCTAAAATATGTGCATATAGACGCCAATATGATCCAATAAACTACAATAATCATTAATTCCGCTCTAATTTTGCAAAAATACTAACAAAATAATGAAACAGATTGAAACTTTACCCGCTGTGAGGGGTTCGAAGAGGGCGATTCAGAGGCGTGGGTTTATAAATCGGCTCCACATTCACAGCTTCAGCTGATGTGTTATCAGTAATGGAGGAATTATTAATCGAGAGAAATGCGATTCGTCTGGATTTCTTCCTTGCTGAATATGGAAGTGTTACCGCAGTTTTAATCGGAATTATTGATGATCCAAAACATGCACATAAATTCTCCATTGAATCAATTCTAAGAGCGGTAAAAGATACTGAATGTGTGTGTGTGTGTGTGGCGGAGGAGAGAGAAATAGCGGGCAGCAACACTTGGTAATGCGGTGGCTTTACGTGGCGAAATTCAACCACCATAAAAACGTTTCAATTTAAAGACTATTTTCAATTTATCAAACCGATATACTACATTAACAATTTTTATTGTTTACCAATTTATCAAAAAATTGAAATCAAAATTACTTCCTACAATTTCATACTTCTGAATTTAAGAAAGAAGAAAATCAAATTCCCCCAAGTTTCAAAATACTAACATTGCCAACAAATTCAGTCATACTTAACATTTTCAGAAGATCAGATTATTACCTGTTTTTCAAAATTATTCACATTTTTTAACCAAACTAATTTTCAACATTTTAACCGAAAACCTTTTAAATTTGTAATTTGCGTTTCCCAGCTATTTTGACCCAACTATGGGGATGGCAGTTAAGAGAAGAAACATTTGTTCCAGCTACTTGAAAATTATAATTCCTTGTTCAAGATGATAATTAGAAGAAACTATATTCAAATACTACAAACCATCCATTTTCTCATAGAATGGATATGATGAGTTAGAATTTTCTTTGATCATGCACCTTTTATCAACCCAAGGACAAATATATACATTAGATGAATATATATCATATGATAAAATACGAATTTACATAATAATTAAAAGCTCTTGTACATGCATTCGATGAAATAGCGTGCCAACAACCTATCAATTATCTATTGCTACTTGTCCCTGAGATGTTGACAATATCCTCCAAGAAGCTGACATCGAATTTACAACAAACCGCATCAAAACGAACATAACAACCACAAATGCCAACTCGATATTAGCTTTTACAATGGTAAAATACCAAGATATGCACGAAAACATACCATAGAAGTCGATAAATGTAAACACAAGTAGCATGATGCAGAAAGAAAAGAGAAGACATAGTAAAATGACAAAAACGACAACGAGAGCTATGAATGAACCATGCATAAGCGCAAGGAGGATCAAGTCGAGGTTGGGTACCATCTCAGAAAAGATTTTTGCACTTTATGCAGAAGCTAGAGAAGGTAAAACAAATCAAATCTGGTTTTTCTTCTAAGATGGAGAAACTTTTCTTCATTAGTGAACAAGAGGGAAAGAATAAAGTAAGCTCCACTCAATCTCAAATCTTTATAAAGGAACAAATTATCTAGCAACAATATATGGAGGACACGGTATCAGTGTGTGCAGTTAATTCAATTATTTCGACTACCTATTCCTAAAATTTATTAAATTATTTATTCGCATTGGTGTGTATGATCACCACGTTATATGTGCAACAACTTTGCAAAATATTTTAAACAATCAGCTCAAAGAAGACGACGAAAACCTACACACCCGAGCTTCATTATAAACAAGACCACTTCGACAAAAGTACCCATTTTTGGGGCTACAATGCCTATCTTCTGAACAAATACACTCTCCTTCAAGAGCACATCCATCTTCCTTCACATTCCCCACTTTCCCAAACAATATCTCATCCGACCAATCACCAGAAAACAAATTCAAAGGATCAACCCTTTTCTTAACTTCGACAAACTTTCCAAAATTAGAATACTTCTTCCTCACATCAACAAAGGCCAAGTTTCTATTCTTAGCCCAATGTGGCTTAGCCCCATACTTAATAAACGCCATTTGCTCCACTTCTTCCCATACATCTTGATTCAATCTCGGAGTTAAACCATCATCAGCTCGATAATAGTTGAAATCGACAACAATAGAGTCCTCGGATTGTCCTAAGTATGCTTCGGATTTTTTAATGTAACGAAAGAGGAAGCCGTTGTAGATGTCGGCTCCACAAAAGTTTTCGGGTTTTATGTCTCTTAGTCTTTTTACGTCGCGGATGAAGTCTGAGAAATTCGTTGATGGCAATATTGCGGTTGATTCGTAGAAGAATAGGCCTTTGATTCTTGGATCCCATGCACATGAAGTGGCTTTGTTTGACTCGGGTGAGTAGAGACATGAACCTGAAGTTTGCATTTTGGATTGGTGTCCGATAACGGGATATCCGGTGAAGAGTAAATTGTTGTTCTTTAGTCCGTTGGAGATAAGTTTTTTGTATGCGAGAAATGAGGATACTAGTATGCATTTCCCGTTTGTGTTTCTTGTATTTTCAGCTGCTTTTTCTGCAATCCAATTAATAGGAAATTAATTAGTCAATTGTTGGTTGCAGTTTACTCTTTCTACAATGATAAATAGTAATAAATTGTGAAGACAAAGAACAAAGGTTGGCTGGCATTTTATATATCTACTGTTTAAACCTGAGATGCCAAGAATAAGGGAAAATTACACCTATGATTGATTGATTGATGGAATCTCTATTTATTCTCCTGCTAATTTCTTTTTAAAATCATAGCATAAAACACAAATTCAGTGACATAAGTAAAAGTTATTTCTCAAATCTTCCAAAGTTCCATATAGTTATACTGGTAGAACCCAAATGATTTTTTTCGGGTTAAGGAAGCAACTCCCGGAATATATATAATATATATGAACAAAACAATCAGTTGATAATGAAAAATCCAACTGATTCTTGCAACATAGAAGTATCATTTTGGCTCCAAGGAAATTCATAGATATAAAATAAACCCCTCAAATTTAATAACATTTTTCACATGGTATCCATTTAAAGCAAGCGTAACAAGCATATAATTAAATAGGGTCGAAAACCAAGATAATACACTTGAAATTTAACTCGAATTCTGTTTGAACTTCATATAATCAATACAAATAATAATCGATGGAATATTTAGTAATTATAGATGGTGTTCATATAATTTTGAAACTCAATTAGATCGTGATATAATAAGTTAAAAGGTTACGAAAAACGTCTAAAAATATCATGAAAAATAAAATTAAAAATATGAAATCATTAGTATCATACTGGAATTGGGGAAAAGAAAATGCTTGCTTATAGGGTTGGATTCATCATATTTAACTAATTATAGTAGAATGAAAGAATAAAGGCGACGAAGAGGTGGAAGAGAAATAAAATACCTGATGCTCGAACTGATTTGGCAATTATGGCAAAATTGGATTGAAATCCAACAAAATCATTGACCCCATCTCCGGACGTGTTTAATGGAACTCTATCATCGTATCTGTACACAGCTGTATGTTTTGATGGGTACCACTGAATATCACCAAATTCATATTTCTTTCCATGTTCCATGAATTCTTCCTCAATACCTCCATCGTTCGTGAAATTGAAGGTTATGCTCCGCTTGAATCCAGGCTCCAACGAAAATGTCACCTATAAATTAAATTGAATTACTATAAATTTGTTTTTTTATCAAAACGAAATTCCAATAAATAAATATCCATATATATATATGTGTGAAATTACCATACTAACCTTAGAAATGACTCCCAGCATCCCCAAAGACACTTTCGCTGCTTTAAATACTGGATCACTGCCCTTCAAATTCAAAACCTTTGCATACCCTTCAGGTTCCGTACCACTAACTATTAACCTGATCCCAATCACATGATCATGAACTGCTCCGCCGCCTTTGCCCCACCACGAACTGCCGTGTGCTCCGGTGCTTATAACCCCACCAACACTAACACCCTCCCAATATGGTGCAGCCACCAAACTCAGCCCCTCCTTCTCCACCGCATCGATCAAGTTCCTCAACCCGACACCGGCATCTGCCGTCACGGATAATTTAGCGACGTCGATATCAATACTCGTGTTGTACCTCTCCGTGCTTATAAGGATTGCACTTTGGTTATGGGATGTTGGGCAGGCTAGTCTTGGTATTGTGTGTGAAAATTTGGACACGACTTTTACTTTGAGTTTGTTTTTGTTGGCACTGGCTACGGCTGACCGGAGCTCGTCTTCGGTGGTGGGGTAGATGGCGGTGGTGACGTGGCAGTCTTTTCGGTCACCCCATACCCCGTATGAGTTGTAAAGGGTGCACCCGGATTGGGTGCATTGGATCGGGTCCTGTGGCGGCATGGCATGGATAAGGGTCGAACCCCATATGATGGCGACCAATATTTTGTTGCATAGAAGAATTCTCCTTAATTCATAATCGGCCATCGAGAAATAAAAAGCAGAGAGAGAGAGATCAAATTAATTTGGAGACTATTACAAATCTTGCATATATGTTACCGTTTATTTTCCTACGGAGTATAGTGATTTTGAATTGACTTTGTTTTGAGGATTAATTGTACATGTTTCAAAGCTAAGGAAAGTAAAGATAAGATAAATAAATAAAAGGGATCTTGTATTGGGTGTACGTCAAGATTTGTTACTTAATTATGGATTTACTGAATGATACTTTGGTTTGAAGATGGGAAATATAAATAAATTGTCATGGATCCATGGGAAATATATTTGTTAATAATTTAGTGGTAGATCTTGTAATTAAATATATAAGAAGTAAATAAAGTAATCAGTTCCAATCGTTTGAGTTGTGTACGTCATTATACGTATTTTAATTTTCTCAATTTATGCGTTCATTACATAAGGAGCAATTGTTAATAAAAAAAGGTTATCATCTTTGTAAATATGGTAATTTTAAAACAAACTTAGTATTTATCTTTAGTAGGATTAGTTAATCTTGCTCATCAACCTCTCTGGGGTTTATGTGACGAGGTTTCCCGATTGTAGAACTTCTTTAATTTATTAATCTCAGTCGTAATTCATTAAAAAAAAAAATTATCTCGCTAAATGTGCATTTGAGTTTTCTTTTGTAGGGGTAGTTAATCTTGCTCATTTACCTTTTTGCATTTTTTGTGAATGGGTTTTCACATTGTAGACTTTCTTTAATTTATGAATCTCAATCGTAATTCATAAAAAAATAAAAAAATAAAAATAAAAAATACAACAAAAAATACAACAAAAATCACATATTGTTCGCCTGAAACACACGTGCGTTAAAAATTGAACGGAAGGAGATTTCAATCAAAAACTCCAATGTACTTTTGAGCATTTGCACAAAATTCCCGCGTACTTTTGAATGTTTGTGCAAAATTCCCGCGTACTTTTGAACGTTTGCACAAAACCCCCTTGTACTTTTAATATATTTAGGGATAATTTAGGCAATTCAATTAAAAATTAATGGTGTTAGTAACTAACTGTGATTGGATGTTTTTGATAGTTTTATGCATGTTTCACATAATACATGATAGTATCGTGCATTTTCCCCATAAATAATTTGTCAGGATATGATAAAATTAACACTATATATATGTAACACAATTGCCATAATGAAATTCCAAAAGCTAAAATGAATGTACAATCAGTACTCACGAACTTAGGTCTTGCTTGCAAGATTTTGTACTACTTAAAAAAATATTTTTATTGCAAAGGCAACATCAACTCTTAACTTACATTTGACTTTTGACTGTCTTATGTTATTTTTAGGTTAAGCAGGAACTAAAAATTGTTAGTCAAAACTTAACTAACTATATTTTCACAATTTTTGAAAGCTAAAAGTCAGTTCCTAAAGATTTTGAAATTAGCGATTTCAGATTGAAGGCAAATGAAGAAATTAACAAAAAACTATTAGAACAATTGGTATAACATGCGGCGATTGCAAGTGTGAATATATAGTTAAAATATAAAAATTACAAATATGTATTAATGAATGAATCAAATTACACGTTCTTAATGCAATTTACTAATGAGATATAATTATCCTTTAAATTATAGTAGATATAAAATATTGGATATTAAATAATTTCACTATATTATGTAATAGCAATCCTATAAAATACTCGTACTTAAAGTTCACTCAATTTGCATTTAAATTGAAATTTTGAATATTATGGAAAGGTGATTATAAAAAAATAAAAAATAAATAAATAAAGGAATCTTGGAATAGGTCAAAGACATCCCAGTGCCATCCTTTTGCTATTGGTTCGTCTTTCAGAACATACACAATTCACAGTGCACAGTGCAACATCAGAATATTTCCTTATTAGCGCCAAAATCCCTGTCCTCTAGCAATCTCCCTCCATTTGGGAATTTTTTAAATTATTTTATCTTTTCCTGAATTAATTTCGCTCTAGCGTCATAACTATAGCTCGCTGGCGTTTCTATCCCGTATTTTTTCGGACTGGCACATTTGGTAACACGGCTTCAACATCAGTGACAATTTTAGTGCCAATTAAGGTTCAATTTCAAAATTGGCCCGAAATTCTTCTTGTGCGGGCTAATTTTCATGTCATGTGGTCCGCATGTGGGGATTTCAGGCCAATTTTGGAATTGTGTCTCAATTGACACTAAAATTGCCAATAATGTTGAAGTTGTGGCACCAAATGTGCCAGCCCGAAAAGATATGGGGTAGAAACGCCAACGAGCTATAGTTATGGCACAAAAAATGCAATAATCCCATTAATTTATCATAATCCGCATATTAGTTTTAATTTAACGAAACATTCTTTTTATTAACTAGAAGTGAGAATTACTGAATTAACACGCGCAGGGAATTGGACACAAAAAGCACAGAAAAGCCATTCTTGAATCGAACGACTCTTAACTAATGAAACCATTCTTTACCAAATATTAACCGTTGAGATCAAAATTTCCATAGACCAAACTCTACCCTTCAGTCATTCTCCAAATATGTTTTCCACCCCACCAAAAAAAAAAAAAAAAAAAAAAAAAAGAAGAGGTCATTCTCCAGAAATTTGAAAATTTCAAAGATTTAAAGGGCGAATATAATAAAGATTTACCCCTCCACAAAACCTTTTATGCCCTCTCTCTCTAAAATCCCCCAAAATTTGAGCCCCATCGAATTAAAAAATTGACTTGCTATTATAATTCTTCTCAAAAAGAAATTGTCAAATGGTATTTCTGTTTGAATTTTTGGTGCATGAAGATTGAAAAAGAAAAAAAGTTAAGTTTTAAATTTTGAGTGATGGAGCAGATCGAAACAGCGCCGTCTGCTGTTCCGGTGGTCAGGCATTTGGATTTCACTGTAAATTACAATGTTAATGTTGATGGAGTTGGGAGTTTAATTTTGCCAGAGCATCCTCAGTTAGAGTCCAAGTTTAGGGCTTTATCGCAATTAGATAAACTGCATGCACGTGTAAGGTCTCCGTCGCCATTGCCGTTGGGGGTGGAAACGCAATTTCCGCCACCTAAATCTCCGACATCGGTAACTCCGCAATTAGCTCATCCGGTGAAGCCTAAGCCTGCATTGCAACCATTGATGTAAGTCTTTTACTTACAGTTTTAGGTTATTGGAGTTTGGTTGGAGAATCGGAAAATTTAAGAAAGAATTAAATATTTTCGGAGATTTTCTTTTTTCTTTTTCAGGAACAAAGAGTCTCCAAAATCTCGAGAAAGATGTAATATAGAACAGAAGGATGGCACTCCAAAGAAGCAGAAGCAATGTAATTGTACGAAATCTAAGTGCTTAAAATTGTAAGTACATTTCTCCAATCGATTACCATCTCTGTATTAGCTCGTACAGATTTATTTCTTTTGTTTTCAGTTTCTTTTCCAAAGTTTTTGTTTTTTGCTTTGCTGATTATTCTTAAACTGAATTTAGTTGGCTAAATAATGTATGGTCAATCCAGCCTTATTGACTAGTTTGTGCCACTAAGTTTCCTTCAGAATTATCTAATTTATAAATATAAGTTTCAATTTGTAGTTGTACTAATTCTGATATAAGTTTGTTGAAATGACCAACAGGTACTGCGAGTGCTTCACCTCCGGGAGCTATTGTGACGGATGTAACTGCACTGGTTGTCATAATATAATAGAACATGAGGAAGAAAGAAAGGTAGTAATTGATACAATTTTAGAGAGAAATCCAAATGCCTTCAGGCCAAAGATAGCTAATAATCCACATGGAGCCACAGATGGCGGGGTATGTAATTTGACTACTTGAAATTTTCTGAGCATTTTTAAGACAGGTTCTATAATGCTTAGGTTCTCGTTGCTCTGAAGATTTGGAGTTTGTGTCTCTCATTTGTTGTTTCTTATCCAACTTCTGCTTAGTCTTACCGAAATTTGGAGAAAGAACAGAATTACTGCTTGGAGCATGAAAACATATTTATTTGTCCTCTTGAATATGGAATCAAATCCAGGCATCCAGCAAATGTCACTTTATATATACTATTTAAGGCTTCCTGCCACCTCAAAGAAAAAAAAAAGGTCTTGCTGCCACCAATTTATGATTTTCTCCAGCTAGGATTCGAAAGAAAAATGAATTTAGTTTTAACATATGTGTCTTTTTGAAAGCTTTAATTTAATAAGCATTTCTAGTCTAATATAACATTTTTTTAGAGGAAGTTACAAAATAAATAACAGAGTAGTGAATAATAAATTAGCCTTGTAAGAGCTCAATTTCCTCATGTGGATAGACGCACAGAAACATTTAATTATCTAATACATATCTGTATGAATAATAACTTTTTTTAATATTATGTTGAAGTATCTCTCTCTCCGTATATATATATATATATATATATATATATATATATATATATATATGTATGTATATATAAATTTTCATAATATGAATCAACCTTTTTGTATTATCATACGGAACACCTTCATGGCTTATATTATTTTGAAAACAGTCTAATGTTTGTAAAATTAAATGTGCTCTGTAAAGATGACACTGCTGCAGTAATCTTAAATCTTACGTGAGTTTAGAGATGCAATTTAGCAAAATTAGTGTTTTATTCACGAAAAGTTTAGAGAAGCAAAAGAATTTAAGATGTATGTTGTAGTAGTAAGTCGTTACAACTAATTGTCACCTGTGTAATACCTTCAATTGATGTATGGAGACAGTTTATTACGTGTATAAGCTCTTATCTCTTCAGGTTGGGCACAACAAAGGATGCAATTGTAAAAAATCCGGATGCCTCAAGAGGTACTGTGAGTGCTTTCAGGCCAATATACTTTGCTCTGATAAATGTAAATGCGTGGACTGCAAAAACTTTGAAGGAAGTGAAGAGAGGAAAGCTCTTTGTCATGAGAATCCAGCAATTTCAATGACATATATCCGACAAGCAGCCAATGCAGTTATTGAAAAAGCCATTGGAAATACAGGCAACAAGAGTAGAAACCAGCAATTTTATTCCGGGGTGACATCTAACGGACAATCAACTAACCGGTTTCCACGTCAGCAGGTAGTTTATGTATGGATCTAGTGTTTTTAAGCCGTCTCTAGATTCTGACATTATAACACCTCTGCTCGCACTACTAAATTAAACTTTGTTTATCTTACACTATGGGCCCTATTTATAATCTGGTTCGTTGAAGGGTTAAATCATTACAATCAATTCTATTTTGGAAATAACCATTATAGCCATTTATATTACCTGACCATGGGATTTTGAATTTGATTTTTTTGTAGATTACACAATAGTTGTAGCTTCTAGTAATGACTGAAAATAAGGGACTAACAGATACTTCCTTGTTTGGATGTGTATTAATAATTACACTCAATTCACTTTGGAAGTTATGTTTAATGACCGTGTTAGAACCATCTCATCGTCGCCTTTATTCCTTACAAACTCCTTGTCAATGTAAGATGAATCTCGTCTCCTTCAGGAAATTTGCTGGACATCTGATGCCGCCTATTCTCCGTCATCTGTTATTCTGTCTGAACCTACTACGGCATCACCATTAAGACCTTCTAAATCCTGTTACAGGTAAACTTTCTCTTTTTGTAGTTTTTGTCATGCATTTGCTCCTAAGTTTGGTAATCATTTGTATTCTCCCGGTGCTAGAGGTGTGCATATACTTTCTACTTTGCCTTTATCATTGTTTATGGTTAATTGAAGGTCTTCGTTAGCTGGCATCCTTCAACTTCAGCATGTGGAGGTCTTCTGCTCACAATTAGTTAAAGATTCAGCAGAAGTAGCAAAGACTCTTTCAGGTAGATTTCTTAGCCTGAGAGTTCTTGATTTGTTTGCCTGTAGTTTTATATTATTCATCTTGTCCTATCTTTGTTGCAGAAATTAATGGAACAGATGTGAATTGGGCTAAAAGTTTAGTTGTTTCATCACATGAAGATATTAAAGATGATCAAAATGGAAGACCACTGTCTCCAGGAACCCTTGCATTAATGTGTGATGAGCGGGATACAACATTTATGACAGCTGATGATTCATCTAAAGTCACAGAATTGAATACACGGACACCTATTAAATCAACATCCACACATGGCCCTAACCAGTTGGAGGTTGAACAAGAAACGCTTGTGTTAACCAGGTTACGCAACTTTCTCAATGGACTCGTCACTCATGGCCGTATATAAAAGGTGATTCAGTGGCTTCTTATTCACTAAACTTTACTGCAACTATCGTAATTGCAATAGACTGGTTTTGGAATGTTCGCAAATGAGGCAGGATTAGTTTTTTTCAAATTAATCTAGCATGCGATACTGTCTTATACTCCATACAACAAAATGGTGGCTACTTCGCATGAAGTTTCTTTGTGATTTACATAGAAATTTAATTAATCCCATGATCACACAAATGATGATTCAAAACTATGAGAACAACTTGAGACTTTTGAGTTGTGACAATATCGATTAATACGTTGCAGAGATGAAAATAGGACATGGAAGACATCAAGGACTAGTGAAGCTAGGTGCCTGCAGAGAATACTGAAACCTTTTATTCTGGCTGAGTTAATTTGAGTATGAAGATGCAAATTTTGGGTCATAAAAATCAGGGCACTGGTGATCAACAAATTTTGTTCTTTTGCCTTTATCCCTTTTTCGCGTGTATTTGTGCCTTTGCGAGCGTGCAAGCTAATAGATCCACTGACTCGTATGTAAATAATCAGGACTGACTATATTTCCTTCTTTTTTTGCATGTAAAGGTTAACTTTATACCATCCTTGAGGGTAAGTTTACAGAACTATGTTTATATAAGTGCAATGGGGTGATTCATGCCCACCGGTTTGACCCAGCTCAAAACTTTCATATGAAAAATGCCCTGTACTTGTTTTGGGTTTAGATAACGATACTAATAGACTTATTAATCACTAGATATGTATAATACACTTGCTTTGTGTTTTGCTTCGTAATTTGATGATTTTGACTAAGTCAGATTTTGACAAGAATTTCTCATGTGCAACGTGCCAAGACTGCCCAAGATTCTGAGTATGTGTTCCCAATTGATATTGTTCTTGTAGTTGAGGTGGAGGACATTAATGCAATTATATTCGCCTTTTGTTCCCAATTGATATTGTTCTTGTAGTTGAGGTGGAGGACATTCATGCAATTATATTCGCCTTTTGCAATTTAACAATATTTATTCCAATTTGTTGTGAATTGGCCAAATTCTCCCATGATATCCTTAGAACAGTCATTGCTTAATATATGCAATGTTGAGGGTAAAAGTGATAAAATACATGAACACCTTAGTCCATCTCCAGCAGCTAGGGGAGGGGGGAAGCAAGCCCGTGTAGCAAGTGAATATTATTAAAATTTACATTGACATTTTGTAAATAAAGCTTTGTAATAGGTAAAAAGTATAAAATTCACATGTGTTTCGGGAAACTTGCATAAATATGATTTTTAAATTTTTATATTTTATAAAATTTTATAGTAATATATTTTAATATATTGATAACATATAAAAATGTAATTGTTTTAATAGATATGTAAATAAGGTTAGATATTGAGGATAAATTGTAATTGAGCCAAAAATTAATTTTCGATACGATTAACATAGAAAAGAAGAGTATGTAAAAATTAAAAGAGAATTTTATGCAATAAGGATATGACAAGACAATTTTGTGCAGATTTCCAAACACATAGGGCCTGTTTGTTTGGTGTTTCCCAGATTTTTTTCGTGTTTGGGAAATGCCAAATAAACAAATTTTTATTTTCTGAAATAAAATTTCATCCATTAATTTTTTCAAACTACTCTATCAAAAGTCAAACAAACAACAATTTTCTTATCTCTAAACAAAACCTATACAAATTCTACTTTAATTTGACATAAAGTAACATATCTCTTACACAATTTATCTCACATAACAAACATGATTTGACATAAAGTCTTACACATCTTACACCTACAACCTAACTCTTCAAAAAAACATACACCTACTTCACTCTCAAACCACTCTCTCAAAACCCAAACAAATAATATTACGCAAATCGAGATAATTTCACAAACCTTCACTACTCTCCCAAACTACTTTCCCAAACGCCAAACAAACAAATCATTCATTTTCTTTTCTTTTTTAGAGTGAAAATGGGTCGAGTTGGCTAACTATATGGGACTTTATACTAGGTATCTTGATCTCTCTTGCAAGTTATGTAGCTCAAGATATGGCAATCATATTCCAATATTTGATCCATGGATCAAAATCTTATTTTTTGTGTATTTTCGTTCAATTAAATATTAGAATTTGAAAAAATTTCAAGAACTTCTAGAAAATGTTTCATAAACATTTGAAAAGATTGTAAGAAAAATTATTAAATTAAGTAAAATAAGAGAATTTCAAAACCAACTAATAGTTTAAAAAATATGCATTTTTTTTTTCCATTGATACATAAACAGAATTTTGTCGATGTTTTCGACGAAAATTGAGGAAATTTTGATCCATGGTCTCATTGATATGATATATGGAAGTGACAAGCGTTTTCAAGATGCGCATCCCTTCCGGAAGGTACTATACTATCGAAATTTGGATGGAATTGTGCTTAGAAAACTTAAGAATTCTCAAAATCACGGACCGTTGCTAAGAGTTTAAATTGTTTAACCTAAATTGAAAACAATGTTTTGGGAGGAAATTGTTATGTAAGACTATCATTATCATGGGTTGCTCAAAAATAGAAAAATAACATTTTTTTGTTATATAACATCTGACTTTTAATCAACCATATTTTTATAAAATCATTTCGTACAAAACCAGTTTTCATTAAAGAATGACCATTTCATTTCATTTCATTTCATTGCACGTCTTGGTTTACCAAGTCAATTTAATTTATACTAATAAATTACTTTTTCAATACTTGGCCAAGCAGTATCTAATCTGGAAACATCTTAAAAGGGGTAAAACCGTCTTCTAATCACTTTAAAGATATTTAATTTACTAATAAATACTAGTACTATCTATGGTTGGAAGTTGATAGGAATTTAAGAAAGCCTTTTTTGATAATTTTAAGGAAGAAAGCTTAGTTAGATCTAACATGTTGCTTCCACGTTATTACGGCAAACACAATAGATTAATCAGATAAAAAATTTTAAGCGCAGCTGTTTTCATGGCGGTTCCTCACGCGCCAAACACCGTCCTGCACGTGCGAGCCCATGCACTGTTCCCAGCCAACTATAAATACAAATTCAATTCAAACACGAATATAATCGCCAACTCCGCATCCACTCCGAAATTCATTTCAGCTAATCGGATGATGGAATATTCCGACGAAGCCGCGAAGATTCGCTCCGAGTTTCTGCAACTCCTCCGCAGTCGTCGAACCGCAGAAGGTCATTTCTCACACACAAGCACACTTGACTGTGCATATCTATGCGTATCCGTATTTTATGATTTCTTTGGTAATTATCTGCTTTTTAGACGATATTATTGGGCATGTACGGCATGCATGTTGAATTTTGACTTGATTTGTATACCGTTGACTCTTCAGCGAAGTACAAGAGATAAAGCGAATGGTACAACATTGATCCACATGATAGTTCAAATATTTGCGATGCACTTAAGTGAATCCTATTATTCATGTCTCAGTACTTAAATAGAAAATTGGTGTTGATCTGTGTATAAATGGTTAATTTTTTATCTAAATTAATGTATTATTATGTTCCTTCAATTTTGAAAGGCAATGTAGAAATTAATGCAAGTGGATAGCAATGGAGGATGGAAAGTAACAGATCAAAAATCAATTGCTTCTAAAATCTGGACCACTATACATGCAATGGAAATAGTGGTGTAGATGGGAATATTTGTAAGGCAAATCATGATGCCTGATTTGATGGCTGAATCTTTCGAAAAATTGAATGTTTAAGTAGGTTTTGATTATGAGATCTAATTCAGGAAATATTTCAAGGAGTAATTTTTACAATAATTTTCTGACTGGTTATATATATAATGGATCAAAATTTCCTTTATGTTCTTTTCAGTTAAATAGTATTAAAACAATTGAGAACTATTCGGAATTTTCTAAAACAGATGGAAAAATTGCAAATCAAAGTAACATGTAAAAGTAGAAACTACTGTATATTTCCACTTAGATTGACTCAAAGACATTAACATTTCCATGTTTTCGGTGTCAGAAGATTTTATTTTGAAAATGTATAAGATTCTAATTGAAAGACATTAGTAAAGAAGGGGCAGTAAGTGGTCTCGAGTTTCCATGTTCTGAGTTTGAATTTTGGTTTTTAAGCTAGTTACTCATGTATAATCCTGCAGGCCTGTGTTTATATGATTCTGTTGTAAATCTTTCCTTCTTACACAGGAAATGTGTTCTTTAACCTTAATTGTGCAGTTCCTCTTTCGGTTGAACCTGCACAACCTGTACTAGATCCATTGTATCAGGAAACTCCGAAGCCAACCTTCAGTGAGGTTGAAAACTGCTTCAGGATTCCATTTATTGATTAAAATCATTAATATAGACTCTTTCATTCTTATAAATGACTTTTTACAGACCATGGAGTCGTGTCCGAAGAAAGAGATTCCCAATTTTAAGGAACTGCTTCAAGAGGAGAACTTTTACCTGATAACCGAGGTACGTAGTTCAGTTTTGAAACTTTGTTTCCATATAGCACCCTGTATATCTCGGAACAGAATTTGCTGTCCTGATGTTAGAGTGAGCACAATATGTATCGGCAGTGAAGTCTTTCTACGTTTGAAATTGGTTTGCCAATGATGTTTCTGACCAGGAAGGGGAGCAAGGACGGTTGCCTGTGCTGATATTGAAGCTGAAAGAAAGCAGTCAGAAGAAAAGGCCAACGATTGTTTTCCTACATAGCACGAATAAATGTAAAGAGTGGTTACGGCCTTTACTTGAGGTAACTGTTTGTTATTTCTTAAGTTGCTTACGGCAATTAATCACCTTGTTCTTTGAGGAAATTAAAGAGTTTGATTCACGCATCCTATATGTTTCAGGCATTTGCTTCGAGAGATTACATTTCTGTAGCCATTGATTCTCGTTACCATGGAGAGCGTGCCAAAAACATTACTACATACCGAGATGTGCGCCTACATACTGGATATTTATTTTTGCTTAGTTACAATATTGATAGATTAAATATGAAACTTTGCATAATACTTGCATACTAGATTTTGATTCATATTTGTTAATATGCAGGCTCTGGTGTCATCATGGAAAAAAGGCGACACGATGCCATTCATATTTGATACGGTACTACTCTAATAATTGAATTTCATAATTAAAATGATTTATGTCTTTGAGAGAAACCGGTGTACCAGTATCTTATCGTTCTGAATCTGAGAGACATTTTTAACATAGTTTAAGGCGCGAATATCCTTTATCAGGTTTGGGATTTAATAAAATTGGCAGATCATCTAACTCAAAGGGAGGATGTCGATCCTTATAGGATAGGAATTACTGGTGAATCGCTTGGAGGTGAGGTTGATTCACTCTTTATATAATTATAATCCTAAGTATTAATCTTTCTTCAATTTACAATTCTGGCAATGGAAACTATATCAATAGGAATGCATGCATGGTTTGCGGCTGCTGCTGACACTCGCTATTCGGTGGTTGTCCCTATAATTGGCGTTCAGGTTGGTAGAATTCAATAGGTTAATTATATATCATCAGTTTGAATATTTGTGATGATATTCTTAGGGGTTTCGATGGGCCATTGAACATGACAAATGGCAAGCTAGAGTCGACAGCATCAAGGCTGTATTTGAAGGTGAGATACAAGCAGCGGATCTTTGATGCTATTCTTTGCCCACAATCTATATATATTCTGTGATATGTAAATGTATGAATGATTTATTTTCTTCTCTTGGTTTTCAGAAGCACGGATTGATTTAGACAAAAGTAGCATTGATAAAGAAGTGGTGGAGAAGGTCAGTCATCGTGTTGGCTCTTCTCTGTTCGATTAATTAGCTTCATATTGCTAAAATCCTTATCATTGCTACTAAGTCTAAGAAAATTAGCATGCTTACAGCAGCCGATAAATCTCACTAGTCATATAATTCTAAAGATCGGTCTCATCTAGCTTTCTCTGGTTATATATCTTATAGGTGTGGGATAGGATAGCTCCTGGTTTGGCCTCTAGTTTTGATTCACCTTACACGGTTCCACTTATTTCTCCACGTCCTCTGCTGATTTTGAATGGTATGACCAATAGAGTCAGTTCAGTATCAAGATGAATACAGTATAAAGAAGTGATATATACCTGTTGATTTGTAAATTTCAGGCAAAGAGGATCCTCGTTGTCCAATCGACGGCTTGGAGCTTCCAGAATCAAGGGCCAGAGAGATTTATGAAAATGCGGATTCTATTCAAAGTTTTAAGGTGTGAATCTGTACCAATGAACTTTTTTCCTTTCTCTTGGACTTAAAACCAGTAGTATTGTCATAAATTTGTTGCTTTTCTAATTATTTGATTATGTTCAGCTGGTAGCACAACCAGGGATAGGACATCAGATGACACCTTTGATGGTCAGGCAAGCCAGTGAGTGGTTTGATCAATTTTTACTACGTGAATAACTCGTGGATAAAACTAGTATGCTCTAGTGTTTAATAGGTTAAATTGTAATGTTAAATTATTAAAAAGGTTAAATTGTAATGTTAAATTATTAAAAATGGTTTATGTATGTAACATATTAATACTTATCTTATTCGAGATTCATATATAAAAATAAATTTCAATTGCTTTATTTTGGCTCTCAAGTAGATGACCTATCTCATTGTGCTTGTTTACACAACGCTGCAACTAATTTGTTTGATTGAACGAAAATAGTTTTTTTTGGTGTCTTCAAAATATTTTTAACAACTCTTTTTTCAAAAAAAATGGTAATTCAAACACATTGAAAACAAAATTTTGATTTATGGTCTATTTTGTAATGCATTCAGTCAACTTAATAATACTTCGTATTAGGTACAAAGTGTATGGCCCTTCTGGTTTCTACCAAAGCTGTGATACTCATATCAAACATTGAAATTATTAAACATGAATCAATCAGTCTTTGGCGTACTTAGCCTCTTGATTGAAAGGAAGATGAACAAATTAAATTGCTTGCAGCGCAAGGATTCTCTTCAATAGTGGCAAGCAGTCACAAACGAAACATACAAGCCAAAAGATTGATAATCTTATTAGTGCATGTAGTCATAATACAGTCGGTGAGATGTATCTCAGCTCCTAGAGTGCATTTTAATCAAGTACACAACTATAACACGGTAAATAACATGTCTAAAACATACAACATTACTTTGGGTTTGTACGAAGAAATGAGTTACTTGTAGAGTAACAAATTGGAAAAGTAGGCCAGAGCATGAGAAGCAGTCACTTTACCCCTTCTTGGGCATCGCAGCAAGTCTGGTATACATCCTGGCCATGGACTGGTACCCTCTTATGTCACCAGAACGAAGAAGGTTGCCTATGGGAAAACAGGGAGAACCAGTTTTTCACTAAATACACAAGGCAAAAGAGTATAAAATCACCTTAAAGCAACAAATCACGTAAATGCGAAGTGAAGATATAGGAGCATAAATATGAGCACGACTGTAGGTGTGAAATCGCTGACCCAAAACATTCTTCTCCAACCAATCTTACGAGAAGAAAACTGACAAAAAGAACGAACAAACAAGATCGTGTATGGTATAGGGGGCTGACTTGATTATAAGAGGACATCCATAAGAAGTGAAGGGAACAAGTGATTGTGGCTACAGCTCCAACTTGAAAAAACTAGAGGGATAGAAGAACATCAACTATAATTGAGAGCATTTAAAGAAACCAGATGGAGAGAGAACGAATATGAAACGAGGAGAAAATGACACTCATCAATATTGAAAATAAGTAAATATAAAAGGACCAAACCACAACAGCAAACAGTTCATTAATTAATCCGTGCAGAGAGATAGAGATAGAGCGAGAGCATAAAGCAGAACACAAGGTCCAAGTAAACCTGAATCACAGTTTAGCGGGCTATCTGGCTCAGGATGAGCCATCAATGCGATTATAGCCCTACAAACAGATTGCAGTGTCCAAGCTGGACTCCAAGCATTCTTCAAGATATCAAGGCAAATCTCACCTGTCTGCACAAAATGAAAAGCATGTCAACAATAAATACTAGAATGAAAAAATCAATTGTATCACATTAAGCTAGTGTCACAGCTGTTAGCAGAATTGGCAGCTGGATATATGTTCATATAGTCTCTTAAGGCAGCATATATTTTACTACTACCTTATTTGGTTTAGTTATATATAGAAGAATATATTGCATATTCTACTATCTTATCTAGTCTAGTTATAAAAGAATATATTTTATTTAGGCAAGGATTGTTCTCTCCTTGTAATGGCTGATTTCCAGTCATGTAATTAGTCCTAGATCTTCTATATAAAGTGAGCAACTCTCACAACAAGAGTACGGAGAACAAAATCCAATTTTGACAACAGCATCAGCATCAGCAATTTTTTGTAAATTCAAGTACTGAAAGAATTAAAGAAACAACAAACAAATTCCAACATACGGCCATCAATATATAGGCAGAGGTTCCTAAACTAGTAAATAGAAGTTATGACACCAGAAGTTTAGCTTGACCACTAACAGCAGATAAATTAGTGAACGATCACCATCAGAAAATATAACTGTCAGACGTAAAGCAAGATCAGAGATCATTATGGAGAAACTGCTCCATTCACATCACATCACATCAATTAAAACTTCAAGAATGTAGCAAGGTGAAGAAAAAGCATCTATATTGAACCAACCATACATTTCTCAGATATGAACCTCACTGATCTCAAAAACTCACCACAGAATACAAATGCTTATCCAGGAGTTACGTTGATGACTAGAAAACGATAGCTTACACGGAAGCTCAAAACTATATTTAAGAAGGTTTACAACTATGTTGTTCAGCAAGTGGAGTTCTCGTGGTGTAAAATCAATAGTTTGTTTATGACCACTTAGAAATTTGGACAATATTTAGCACAAACCCTACCATAATCCACCCTTCCCTTCAATATATTTATTATGATGGAAAAATAAGGAAAGAAAAAGATTTAGAGGACATCATTTTACCTTGAAATGCACATTTGGATGGAATATTTTGGTCAAGAATTTAACTTGAGGAGGCTGCAATGGATACTGGTCAGGGACTGAGAAAGCAAGCTGGAAAACTCCACCTTCAAAGGGAGTTTCCGAAGGCCCCTACGTACACCATAAAAATCAAGCAACTACTTATATTAAGTTTTCGGGATCTTCCCAGAAAGATCTCACAGGAATATGATTAAGCATATAAAAACTTAGACCTACCTTTACAAGAGCTGTCCATTTAAATATGTTAGCTTCATCACAAACAAGTTGAATATCAGGATCAGCTACTTTCTCTCTCTGCACTTCTTTGTATTCCTTAAAAAGTCTTGCTCTTGATGCCTATCTCGAAAACACGTGGTCAATTTATAAAAATCGCACAGATATTCAAATCAAGATATCTATAGCAACATCGAATACTCATCACGACCAGCCACAAGCTGCCAATCAGTAGGACATTTAATGCAAGATAAATTAGTTGTGCGAACTTAATTCATTTCCATTAGCTCAATGAATTGACTTCTTTATCCTTCATTCAGGGCCGGTCTGACATATTAGGGCCCCTAGGCGAAATTTGAAAATAGGGGCTCCATCCTTTTTACAAGAAAAAAAGTATGTATTATTAAAATTTATTTTCTTACTTTAAAATCTGTAAAAGTATATATTAAGTATTTACATGTTTTTTCTCTTAACAAATTTATTCTAGATAGATAAAATCACAAATCAACTTGGTTTTTTTTCTTTCAAAATCATCATAATATGTTTTTATGACATTAAATTCTAAAATCCTTCTTTCAACAAAAGCAAATACTACAAGTATTTTGAATATATAATTACATGACTAATGTACCTTAATAGAGTTAGTTTTTTACTTGTCAAAATCAACAAATAGATGTAATGTAAAAGTAGAATCTTTATGCTATCTCAACTAGGTGTATTTGTTGAGTAAAACTGCACCGATTATCGGTATCTAGACCGGTTCTGTTTTCAGAAGCCAAACAGAAAAATTCAGTTCCGTTTGGTATGGTTTGGTACCAAAAAATACCGAAAAAGTGTAGTTTTTGGGTCTTTTTTGTAAATTCCCAGTAAATTAATAGTATTAAAAATTGTATCTTGACACAAAATCATTGATTCAAGTTACATATCAACTCTATTTTTTAAGCTGACACCAAATACCATAATAAGAGAGGGGGGGGGGGGGGGGGGGGGGGGGGGAATGACAACTTCAAGCCCCAGTTAATCCCCATATAACTCTGACACCTCCAAGCTAAACGGAGCTTACATAACAGGGACAAAGAAAATTTCAATAAAATGTGTACAGTATCCGAACCAAACAAAGCAGGAAAAAGAAAAAATTTGAGAAAAGAGAATTTTATTTCCGTAACCGTACCTGATTCATTATCTGCTGATTTGGAATAAATCACAATTTTATCAGTTCAGGAGATAAAATAAATGATTCGGCTGAATCAATATCTGATTTCCCTAATTAAGTGGGCATGCCAAGAGATGAACGGCGGACGGAGGGAGAACCGGAAGAGGCGGACGGAGCGAAGTGATAAATAAGACAACGCGGAGAGGCTAGGGCTTTTAGTGAGGAGGAGAAATGGACATTGAAATGGAGATTTTTTTTTTTTCCAATGGTTAAAAGAGTGTTGATAAAAATAAAAAATTAAACAAATGATTAAAAGAGTGACTTCAATAAAAAAAAAAAAAAAATTATGAAATATTCTTAATTAGATCAGGTTTGATCGAACCAAAATAACTATTGGGATTGAATGTAATTTTCATAAGAGTGATTTATCAACCAATTTGTCTATGAGATTTTTATAGACCTTGTGGTTGTAAATGCACCACATCATACATTTTGATGATATCATGTTCTCACCATGTATGATGTGGTACATTTACAATCACAAGGTCTATAAAAAACTCATAGACCTGCTATGCAAGAATTTTCGTAATTTGTATAAGGCTTATAACTAATTTGCCAACCTTATTAGAATAATATTTTTCTTATAACAAATTAAAGATTCCGAAAATTAAGCCTGCAACTAAAATTATTGCCCGTAATAAAAATTGTAATATTTTGTACACATGTTCAATATATTTGCGAGCTTTGGAAAATTTGAAGAGTCTTGTACAAGGTCATTTAAGAGGCTGCGAAACAAGATATATGCTACTTTATAAATATACGATTCTCCAAAACATTATTGTTCTTTTCCAATTTGAAGAGGCCTAAAAACGGTATCTTTTAGTTTCTAAATTATTATTTGATTTTATGTCAAAATGACCCAAAAAAAAAAAAATCTTCTTCAGCAAATTTTGCACCATTGCAATTGTCACCAAATTCTTACTTTTTGAGCAAGTATTTAGATAACAAGATGCTCAAAAGTAATTAGTACAACAGAATGATAGATGCCTTGTTCACTCTAGCAAAAAAAATTAGTTAGTTTATTTTCATAGGAGTTATCCTTTCTACATGAACTGTACATAAATTCTAAAGAGAAGTAAACCAAAAAATATTAAACCAAAAGAAATGAAGAAAATGCAGGCAACACAATCGATGAAAGTGAAAAGTACATGGAAACAGAACCGGGGGTGGGGGGTAAGTTAGTAAGCAAAATTAGAAAAGCAAAACAAGCCATTGTCACATGCTCCCAGTTCTACCAGGTGTGTTTTTTCCTGGTTTGAATTTAGAGATGTCAACAAGGTCACCAAATAGCTTGTCCTCTGGCTTAGACGGCTTTCCAGATGGCACATACGAGGGAGTCGGAACCGAGTAAGACGCATTTCTCCGAGCACTGTCGTCTCTCATAGACAATCCAGACATGCTTTGCTCGATGAACTGAGCATTTTGCTGTTGACCTTGGCCATAACCATAGCCGTAGCCATATCCAGCCATTTGGTTGCCGTACATTTGTTGGGGATACATATAACCCATCTGGCCAGATTGCATGGGCTGAGGATACATACCCGTCGCATGTGGACTCTGCATGCCCACCATTTGGTTGATGTTAATTGCTGTAAAATGGCCGCTTGTGACATACATTCCTGGTACCTGGTCATTTGCCACAGTTGGCAGTCGTGGAAGATATGTGCCACCGGGTGATGATGGCTGGTTATGCGTGACTACTTGTGTTTGAGACTGGATAATGGCAGTCTGACTGTTGTCTAGTTGTGCTTCCCATGGTGGAGGAGGATACACATCGCTACTTTGATCACCTATCAGAAACAAAGAAAGATAGGCGCTGCTTAGATATAATCCCAAGAACTAGATCACTAGTTGGAAAATTCAAACATTTCTCTATCTTCTCATGCAACTTTTTGCCCAAAGAAAAAAGAAAAAAAAGAACAATAATTAATAAATGAAGAAAGAATGAAAATGCACCGTAAACTGAGGGGGGCTGCTGTTGCTGGGTTATCTGACCATTCCAAGCAGAAGAAGAGCCCTGCGCGTAAAGTGATTGTGACTGCTCGTGCTGGGTTGGAATAGAACCAGAAACACTTCCGTTTGTGTATATCGAAGGTTGAGGAGATTGAAAATTTAGTTGATGCTGAAATTGAGGGGAAGTAGGATAAGATTGTCCAATGGAATTCAAAGATTGATTGTTGTTACTCTGTGAAAACATGTCTACTAGAGCAAGAGCATTCTGCTGAGATGTAACAGGAATTGCTGGCTGTGGTTCTCCCACAGGAACAAGTGCAAGTGAGTTTGCTGTAGGTGAGTTGAAGTCGTCTCCACTCAGAAGATCTATCTTTGGATCAGCTTTGCTTGGACTAGTTGTCAAAGGAGCAGGGACCGATAACTGCGTCCCTAAGCTAGTACTGGATGTAGACCTGTAAATGACAGTGACCTGTTTTTTCCATTTCAAGAACATACATCGAAGCCACAAATCATCTTTGCAAAATGAAGAATAAGTTCGGAGCTTGGCGCCCAAAAAGAAAAGACACAACATATCACAATAGAAAATGTTAAAAACTAAAGATTGGAATCGTCAACTTTCGATAGCTGAGGTCAACTAAATATCCAATCATGAAACTTCCAGCAAATAAATTATATTTCACCTTCTATTAATAATGCAATAAAGAGGTTTTGCGCTCTTGTCAATAAATAAGTTGGAACCTTTGATTCTCCCTGCTTTTTCATTACTGAGAGGGGAGTATGACTTATACACAAATTATGTTTAAATCATTGGTTCTCAAAGAAAAAATTATTAAACAATAACTTTCTAAGCCAAGGAGTCTTGATGTAATAGATGGATTCTCTACAACATCAAATGTTACACAAGTTCCTCCTTTTGTCCAGCTCTAAGGTTATAAATGTGCATCAGTTCCAAAAAAAAAAAAGGTTATAAATGTGCATAATGTCCAGTTATACTACCAAGTGAGCAGGCAACTATTAACAGCGTTGAAGAGGGAAAGCCATAATAACTCTACTGAAACTTAAATGGCAGAAACAAATTTTACCCTTTGTGTGATTGTTTGCTATCACCAGTGTCAATAAGAGGAGCATCGACAGCGACCAAGGCTTGAGCAACTTCAGGTCTTGGCTTCTCCAATTGAATAGATGTAGCTCCAGAGGCAATTGATTCATGTTTGGCAAGCACACGTTGCAAATCATCATTCAGTGCTAGTCCTTGGCATAATAATGATTCATCCCTATATAAGGCAACATAAAAAAGAAGCACAACAGTTAACAACAGCACTCAAACTTGCATCAAATAAATTAAAAAAGAAAATCATCTTGCAATCGTTTCTATGTATATGCTCATAGAAACGATTCTCGAACACCAATTGTAATTTGCATAAAGCTTGAAGCAGCAAAAACAAAAGTCACGCTTTCCACAAAATGAAATTCAGCACTCACAATGCATTACTTTTGCAGACAACATATTTCAAGTTTAACCATGGCTGATATAACCTGGTACTTCTTCCCTTGACCAATTAAAACTCGATCTTTCAAACACAAATACAAAGCTTAAAAGTATAAGAAAGTTTAAACAAGCTCACTTGATGAATTCAAAAAAGCTGCTCAAGCCTAAATACTATAATAGGAAGATACCCACAGAGCTAATGTTTGAATTGCTTTACAGACGATGAAGAATAACATAGAATTTATCATATTTTTTTGTTTTCTATATCAGATGGTTGAGGCTCCTTATGTCATTCCGCTATCAGAACACTGCATTGTTTGTCGTGATATATATGGAACACAGACAGGTATACACAAACAAAGCCATGAAGAAAATCCACTGCGACTAAACAAATACACAAGATAAGTAGGAGGGGAGTAAAACAGAGCCTTACGAAGTTGAGTTAACAAGGTGTACCACTCTCTGCTTGTAATTTCTACACTGTTCCACCAGATCAACAATAACCTCCTGTTTGACTCCTTGCTGCACAAAAACAAACATCAGCTCAATTTCTTACAATATAACTCATTAAAACCTGTCAAGAGTAATTGATGTAAACACAATAAATTCATATTAAGCTAGTTTTGTTTCCACATGGCCAGCAGAGGAAGTAGTTGTCAATCCAGTAAAACAAAATATCTCCATCTCACAAACTGATCATTGCTTCTTTTACATGATTGGAAATAACTTTGATCCCCCGTTGACCTATTACATTGCTCAACTACAATTCAGTAGCAATGACTCATACTCAACAAATTTTAATGTGATTATACCTCTTTGTTACCAGGATCTAAGGCATTCAGCATTTCTGCTAGAACATCCATGATACCACGTGCATTTTGAATTTCTGTCAAGCTGACATTAGAAGCAGCCCATCAGAAACGAAGATCTCATAACTGCCATTAAGAAAGTAAAGCGCCAGAATAAAGGTATAATTTATTTATCTGGGCAAAATCTTATGCAGTTCCTAATTTCACATTTAACAACCACAAATAATAAGAGCCACTTGGTTTCCATATCAAAGAACGATGAAGAAATTATTACACAATATAACAAGAAGAATATATCACCAGCCTTTACAACTAGACATCACATACTTGATGCTGACTCCTTGGGAATATAGGTAGTTTACACGACTCATTAACCTAACTCATACAAAAGTAATTTATTCCAAATCATACACCTATCTGCATTAAACAGGCACTCAAATATGTTGTTCCAAGGCCAACAGTAGAGTCAATACCAAAGACAAGCGATTCACCATTCAAGAAATTCATTCAAATTTCAAACACTTTCACCATATAATTTCAACAAACAAAATGCCAGAAGAGGCTCAATTAATTCATACACAGAAAGCCATCAAGGTTCCAAAGGACAATTTAATAACTGCATTATCTGTAATTTAAAATAAATACCCCAGTAGAGGCTATATATAATTGATCGAAAGAAAGCCATAAAGGTACCAATAGATCGAATAATAAATTCTCTTTCAGCAATATAGAATCTACACACTGTGCAACACAATAAAGAGGAAGGGGTCAAGACAAATAATAATACCAAAGATCAAAATTCTATTTTCACTGCAGGATACACATATATCAATATTGATTAAGCAAATAAGGTAATTTGCAGTCCCAATCCAAACTATATTGGTATATCAATATATTGAATGCAACAAAGAAGGAAAATTTAATAGTCTAATCCAAAATATTACTTCAATGTAGGAAATTCAGCTTCTGCAGAAGACTCGGCTGCATCCAGTCCAGATTCAGGATTACGAAGATTTTGTGGATAAGATGTCAGAGGATGTGTTTGTGGTGGAGTGAAAATAGGTGCTGACTTCTCGGGTCTTTGAGGGAAAACTGCCCCAAGACGCTGATAAATTTGCCATAAATTGCAAAATAAGCATCATCTTCGTTATGTAATCAGGCATTTAAAAAAAATAAAAAAAAAAGATCCTGGCAGACTTACCAATAAATCTTGGTAGGCTACTAAGAACTGGGGATATCTTGCACCTGCTCCTCCAAATGATTCTTGCCAGGTATCTATTAGAATCAATATCTTCTCTTTTACATGAAAGTCCGGCTACAATTAAAAAAGAAAAAATTCTGACACTAAAATTGAGAGGAAATATAAAGAAAAAGAAAACAAGTAGATACAATATATGAACTAGATACCTTCTTTCTCACAATTTTCACCATCTCATGAGGTAAATCTTTCTCAGCAACATGCATATGTACAATATCACCGCAATTCTTCACAATGGTCTCTAGTAACTAGAATATAAATTGAAAATTAGTACTGTTACCCTTTAATCTTATGTGCATCATGAGATGCAAACTCTAGTACATACTGAAGTAACTCTTATATTTCATTGAGTTTTGACAAAGTATATCAAGCTTTAATTGCATAGGTGGAAAATTCATATAAGAGGAATGTAAATGTGATAGAGGTTAAGAAATATAATCAAGCTTACTGTTAATGCAAGAAGTTGGACTTTCATATTTCTGCTTCCAAGACGCTTCTTTATACCTCTTACAACATCTTTTGCTTGTCTGATACAAAGAAAAAATGAGCAGTAGCTGACATAATACAGATTTTTGCAAGAATACATGTACTACTGACATAATAATCTGCCTCTAACTAATCTGGCGTATGAGTACATATAAAGTGTTACAAGATATCATATCTAAACTGTCAAGTAGATAAATGCAAACGCTTAATCAAATTAAAGTGAAGACAAAAGCAAGGAGTTGAATTAAATTTTCCAACAATAACTAAAGTACAAACTCAAAACAGTTACATACTCATTCAAACTTATATTATATAACAGAAGAAACACTATTCAAACCATACAATAAAATTGACTTCATTTTGGTTCTCCATTACAACGATATGAAGGAACATACGATAAAGTAAGTAAAAAAAAAATTACGCAGGATCGTTATTGCAAATATCACAGATCTCTATATTCATAGCCCAGTCAGGACCGATTAACATATCGCTCGTCGCCCTTTCCACCATTGAGTTTACCATGTTTTCTCCCTTTAATCTAGAAAACCCTCGCCGGAGACAAATCGGAAATAATGGCGAAAAGTTTCTCTTAAATGCCTCCTTGAAAATTGGTATTTCAATCTGAATGGTATCTATCTACTATCTACCTACTGTGTGCTTATAAGAGGTTTGTTTTGACACATTATCTAATTTCGACCTAATCTAAAATCTTGGAAAGGCTTTTAGCTTCTGAGGAGTCAATCTAATGATATGATATCTATTATGCATACATATCTTTAAGACTTCGAAAATAATCTTTCTTAGTATGAGAAAAATTGAAAATTATCTGGTCGATAAATTTACTTGATAGATTGGTTGGAATTTTGTTAAATAATCAAGATTTTGAAAACTTCCTATTAATCTTTGAATATCTAGAATTCACACTAATTGCAAGCATTAAGCCCTAATAAATGTCAGCAGCTACAAATGAAAAATGGTTAACAAGATAAATGTATCATTTATATTATTAGTGCTTAAAAGAGTAAAGTGACAATATATAAGTATTAGTTTAGCTCAAGAGATCATAATAATCATAAAATGAATATGAAAATAAGAGGGGAGATTTGGCAATATTAAAACCTCAAAGGACCATAGTGCAATTGCAATCAGTACATAATATCATCCCAAGTTCCCATCTATGCGATCAAAATCATTATTAATTTTTTGTGTTCAGACTAAACAGCTCAAATTACAGAACAAAATCCAATTCTCTGTAACTAATCAACCTCCCCACCTGAACCCTAATTCTGCTCCTCAGACTGAGAGCAACAAAGCAGAAGGCGTATACCAAGCAAAACATCATACAAACATACATATGTAAATTGATTTAATTTAAGAAAATGGCGGTAATAGGGGATGCCTTGCGGCTGGCATTCATGCCGAAACACGAATACGCGAGCCTCCACGACGAAGAGAATGCGCGGGGGAAGTTGCAGAAGCCTTTAATTTCCCTCTCCGTAGCCCTAATTTCTCTTTCCGTATTGATTTCCACTGTAATCAGCTTAAAAATAGTGTTTCCAAATGATAACTTGCGGCGGCCATTCTGCCGTGACCTTCAGATTCGGCCGCTTTCCATTAACTTCACCTCCACAAGTATTGGTGGAGGAGAGTCGGATATTTCAGCTGGGGCATTTGTTTTGACGGATCAGGAGACAGTGGATTATTACTGGATGGTGGTGTTTGTTCCGTCGGCTATAATTTTCGCCGCGTCTGTAGTTTACTTGGTTGCAGGTGAAGAAATGTGAAGTCATCTCGGTGAATTTACTTAATTATATGTATATCTGATGGTGTTTTTTTTTAATCTTTGTAGTTTCTTAATGTTCAATTTTCTTTGTACCCAGGGTAAAGTGTCCAGCTTCTAAGATAGGAACTCCTACAAATCTAGCCTTTCTTCAAAATGATTGATGAATTGAATTGCATGATTTTATTCTTTCAAAGGATGTGATGTAACTTCTTTCTCTTCTAATGAATGAGTTTTACTTTATGATCAATCATAACTCAACTTTTCTTTCCCCAACATGTTCTGCTATTGACTTGTTTTTAGTATTCAGTTTGTTTGTGGTGATGTAGTAATCGTGGTGTTTTTTTTCTTTTCAATTTAAATGTGATAAGTGCCAATTGTCATGCAGGAATTACTGTTGCTTATTCTGCTCCAGTAAGACATGGATGTTTGAAAGTGGTTGAGAACAACTACTGTGCTTCTAGAAGAGGTATACCGTTATCTTGAACCTTTTCTGATTATGCTTGAGTATAACCTGAATGAATGATGAATTTCTTGCCAGCTTATGGAATATATGTTTCTTGCTCCAAATTACATAATTCTTTGGATGGTGTTCTACCTTTCTTCTTAAACTAACTTTAGAGAATTATTATAGCTTTCTTAACTTTTGAGGTTGAAATTATTGTTCTTGGACAACACCAAAATCACCTTGGGAAAAGGATCCTAATTTATGGTTAGGCAACCCCTCTTTATTTAGTTGTATGTACTCTACTATCCTGAAGGAATCAGTACCCCCCGTATGATATTTTTAGGTGCTATATGAACTTCTTTAAAGTTGTTGCCTAATACAGATGCTGTAGGTGCAGTTGTTGGACTTTTTAAAAGGTAGTAGGATTTATACTGAAACAGCACATTCGGAAATTAGTTGCATTCATAGAATTGTGTACCAAGAGAAGCCAAACACTTAGTGAATGAAGTTTCTATAAGATATTACAACTTTTGATTCAAGAGAGGAGGGAGAAAAAGTATTATCCAAGTTGCTCTGTTAAGTTCTAGGGATGAGAATTTCAGAAATTTTATCTTGATTTGAGTTCCCATCTTATATAAGTTAGTGGCATGGTCAATATTGTTTCCATACATATCTACTTAGTATATGTCTTTTGAATTACAAGGAAAGTTGTCTCAATATGCTGCATTCCACAGTTCTCATTAAGAGCTGTGACCAAATTTATGAATGTTATTCACTGGATGACAATTCAGCACATATTAGAAGATACCTGAACACATCGGTGGAAGAAATTATATTAGCTAATAATGTTTCAGATATATAGCTCTTAAGCACAATCAAATTCTTTCATCTTTTCATGATGTGATTATATTGAATTTTTATTTTTAATAGTATAATTTTATTTATAGGTGGTGTACGCTGTCTATCTATCCTGAATGTTGTATTTGCAATAATTTTTGGTCTTCTTGCATTATTTTTTGGTTCAACACTCCTCACACTCGGCAGTGGCTGCTCCTTACCATTGTTTTGGTGCTATGAAATTGCGTCATGGGGCTTGGTCATTCTACACGGAGGAACTGCCTTCTTCCTTAGAAGAAAAGCAGCAGTAATTGTTGACGAGAGTGACTTTACCAGTAGAAATCTTGGGATAGAAATGCTTGAAGCAAACATCACCGAAGTTGCACCGGATGTGGAGAGACGTGTCAATGATGGTTTTAAGGCATGGATGGGTCCATCTATCCTATCTTCCGATGAGGAGGAGGATCCTGACGACTATCTGGAAGTGCCAAATATAGCCCCCACAAACTCCATCAATAAGAGAGTGTGAAAGTACGTAGAATATGGACTGGATTCATGTACAAATCTTTTTTTCTTAGGATATATCTTCGGCATATGGATTGGATTCTAGTACCCACGGCTGAGTTTTATAAGGTGGCATTGGTGAAATACTATAACTTGAGTATGCAAATAGAATTGAAATGCTATATAATGTGAGTGTAGTGTCATTTAAGAAAAACACTATGAATATGGCTCAAGAACATGATAAAACAAAATATATAGTAAATGTTTCTTGTAAAGTGCTCGCAAGCTCTTCTCCCCTAATTTGTCCTAATTTTGTTCTTGCTGTCGTTGTATAAGATTTGTGTTTTCTGTTTTCTGTTTTCATGTGTAATCTTCTATATTCTAAACTCATTTCAGTCTCCATTTTATATTATACTTGTCCTATTTTCACTTTTTTTTAGAGTAATCATCGAAACTATGTAATTACATTCGACTTGCCCAAACTAAAATGTACCATTAAGGAGCTGGCTTCGGATACAATTGTAGAAGTCTGTGTAGCTCAAACCATGAAAGTTAAGATCCAAATCCAAATAAGCTCGATCCTACTAATGAGCTAATTCTGGGCCCAAGCCCAAAAGGCCAACATCAACAGTTCTCAAATCAGTCCACTTTCTTTCGCCTTTCTTGTTAGGGCATCCAATCCAACATCTCACTCCTTTTTCCCGAACAAATTTTCCTTTTTGAAGCCAGGGCCTCACTGCACATCCATGGCTACCACGACGTCATATGACACCGAGCATCTTAGCTCCGGCGACCCGGGTCACGACCCGAACTACGTGCCCGACTCGGTGAAGTCGTTCGTAGTTCACATGTACCGCCACATACGTGAGAAGAACGTGTACGAAATCCACCAGATGTACGAGACCTCGTTCCAGAGTATCAGCGACAGGCTTTTCAAGGACGCTCCGTGGCCTTCCGTCGATGCCGTGGCGTCTTACGTTGATAATGACCACGTTTTCTGTTTGCTGTATCGTGAGATGTGGTTTCGCCATTTGTATGCAAGGCTTTCGCCTACATTGAAGCAGCGGATTGATTCATGGGATAACTATTGTAGTCTCTTCCAGGTTAGGATATTTTTTTCTGCCAATTGTGGTTTTAATTGTTATTGTTTACTGTAGACTGATTGTTTCTTGCATTTGTTTTGCATACAGGTTGTATTGCATGGAGTTGTGAATATGCAACTTCCGAATCAGTGGTTGTGGGACATGGTTGATGAATTTGTGTACCAGTTTCAGTCATTCTGCCAGTATCGTGCCAAGATGAAGTCTAAGACGGAGCAGGAGATTGCACTTTTGCGCCAGTTTGATCAAGTACGTTCATGAAGACATGGATGATTTAATTTTCAAAATTATTTGCTTCTGTAAATTGTTCAAAAGTAGGAGTGCAAACGAGAGTGAGTAGTGTGTAACGGTTTCGTATTGAGTTTGAAATTTTGTTTGAGCTTGTTTTGATTGTTAAGTGAACCTAGATGGGACTAGCTTTTATCGAATGAGCTCGAGTTAGGTATCAATTAGCTTGATATTTTTATATGTATTTTGTCAGTTTTTAGCATATCATTTCAAGATTGCCGAGCTTTTAAAGTTAGTCAAACGAAAAATGTTGTTCAAATTTGTTTGATATGTGTGACGGACTGAGCTCAAACAAGTTTTTCTTGAACAAGTTTGAGTCGATTATTGAATAGAATAGCTTGGTTTGATTTTTAGTCCTATTCAAAAGTAATAATGTATTTGTTCTTTCTCAGGCATGGAATGTGTATGGCGTCCTCAATTACTTACAAGCACTCGTGGAGAAGTCCACAATCATACAAATTCTGGAGCAGGAGAAGAAAGGCCTTGAACAGTTCACTTCTACTGATGGATATGATTACAATGGTGGAAGTAATGTGTTGAAGGTGTTGGGCTATTTTAGCATGATTGGCCTTCTTAGAGTTCATTGTTTATTGGGTGATTATCACACTGGTCTGAAGTGCTTACTTCCAATTGACATAAGTCAACAAGGAGTCTATACCAGTGTTATTGGAAGCCACATTGCTATTATATATCATCATGGATTCGCAAATCTGATGCTGAGAAGGTAAGCCTATTTAATATTCTCTCTCTGACCTCTGCTTATCTAGCTTCGCATATGGTTTGTTTACTTGAATTTCTGAGTTCTTATTTTTATATCAAATCTAAATTGTTTTGCATATATCAGAGTTAGATTTCTATATCAACTTTTAGTTTGTACTTTGCTGATATGAACTTCTTTATTAGCTGTTCTCTTACACTAAAAATTACATTTGCCCAAAAATTAGATGTTATAATCCACAATCTTTTACATCATATTGCTTTGATGCTTCTAGTTGCTAATCTGTTGTTAATTATTGCTCCTGTGGTTCCGTACTCATGATTAAATATATCCGTTGAAGTCAAGAACATAAGAATCTCTTTTTTGACATTATTTTCTTTATTATCCATTTGGTTCCCATGATAAATATTTGGTTCTTGTAGATCATTATCCTCTCATTGACACAATTCTTGCACACTGTTCATTTATCTGGAATATTGGTTTATTGTCTCTGATGATGTTCTGGAATAAGACATCTTGACACATCTGAACATATTTTGAGAGCAGGCCGTTTATGCCACTCTTAGTTTTTGAAAGAGCTTTCTCCCTGGAATCCATCCTGTTACATTCTCATTCACTTTTTTCCAGGTATGTGGAGGCTATTCGAGAATTTAACAAAATACTTCTTTACATTTTCAAGACTAAGCAATATCACCAAAAATCTCCACAGTTTGAGCAGATACTGAAGAAGAACGAGCAGATGTATGCTTTACTTGCCATTTCTCTTTCCCTTTGTCCTCAAGTGAAGCTTATTGAGGAGACTGTGAACTCCCAATTGCGGGAGAAGTATGGCGAGAAAATGTCAAGGATGCAGCGATTTGATGATGAGGCATTTGCTTTATATGATGAGCTCTTCTCCTATGCATGCCCAAAGTTTATTACTCCTTCTGCTCCAAGTTACGAGGAGCCTCTTGTAAATTATAACCAGGTTTGATTTTATGTTTTATGCCAACTCCACTGATTGGTTTCCTCATCTTATTGGATGCATCTTTTTAAGTTTTATCTTGTCCCACTCTTCACCCAATCCATGCCCACCTCTAACACCCCCCCCCCCCCTCCCCTCCCCTCCAAGCCTTCCTAGTGGACACCCTAAAATAAGTAGTCCTGCACCATGCTTGATATTCGTTAATTTTTCCCAGTCTTGGAGGATTTTATTTGATGCTGCTGCTGATTTTGAAATGCATGTCAGAGGAGGATTGTGAAGGAAATTGGATTATTAGGTGAGAACTTGTTTATGGAGGATGATGACAATATGGATATTACCCAGTCTCATGTATGATATTTGGGTGTGGATTCGGATAAAATGTATTTTGATAACATACATTTGTAGTAATCAAAACACTTATAACCGTTTTAAAAGTTGTCAGTTAATGGGAACTTAAAGAGCTGCAAAATTCTACTATCCATAATGACCTGTCTGTTGACACCAGGTTTTACTATTACAAATTCTAACCTTGTATGAGGATCTGTACAATATGAGTTAGAAGTAGTGATCCATTGAAGTATTATGGACGTTTAGCATTATATGTTCTACAAGAACCTAGATTTACATTGCTGCATCACTTATTAAGAAGTTTAGTATGTTAATCGGAATTTAGGTTGTCTTTGACATGCTCGTACTAAGTCATAAGCTCAGAATAAATTGTTTCAAGCTTGCATATGGATAATTCTTCTATGGCTTGTAAAAGTTTCATCCACCCTTCTTAATGTGTTTATAATTGCACTATTTGTGGTCTCCAAAGCTCTAACCAGTACCTTTCCGTTTCCATTCGTGTTCTGAAGCTAATTAGGCCATCTCCAATGGAGATGGCCGGGCTGGGGGCGGGGTCGGGGTGGGCGGCTTTCTTCATCTCCAATGGAGGAGAGGCCGGGGGCGGGGCGGCACCGAGGCGGGAACGGGCTGGGCGCAGGGCTCCGCCCGCGTGAGGGAGATGGCAACACGCGCCCCTCTTTAAGTCAGGGGCTTTATTTTTTTTTTTTTTTAAATTGTTGATTTAATAGTTTTTTAATAAATTAAAATAGAAAAAAAATTTATATATACTTAAATAATTAATAAAATTAATTTTCCCTATTAAATTAAATTAAATATGTAGAATTGAATTATTTAATAAAATTTATTTAGTATATTTATTGTATATTTACTAGCATTTTTTAAATATATGTAGTCACCAATTTTTAATTTGATTATTTAATATAATAAAATTAATTTTTTTAAAATTAAAATCATTAATAATTTATTAGAATTGTAATTAAATTTATTTATGGACAAATCATTAATAAATAAATAGCATTTTTTATTTTAATATCTTTTATTGTAATTAAAATTTAATCATTTAACTACAATATTGGTGGTGGATATATTTTTTAAAAAATACGGAATTAGTTAAAAAAAAATTTAAACACTTATACAAATAATTTAGATTAATACTTAATCTAAATTAAATATTTAAATACATACTAAAATAGACAAGGACAGTAAATTCAAACAATTACATTCAGGCTTAACCGTATTTTGCGTAAACACTTATACAAATAATTTGTTTGTTGTATTTCCTTTCTTGTGTTTCCTTACTTATTTGTTGTATTTCGTATTATGTATTAATTTTAATTTACTTAATTATTTACTCTCTTTAATTTTAATATTTTAATATAATTAATAATTTAATACAAGTACTAATAATTATTACTATTATTAATATTAATATTAAAAACAAAATTAAAATCAGAATTATAGGTGAGAGTGGGCAAAGGAAGAAAATGTAATTAATTCCATTCCGGAGCCCTACCATTGGAGACGACCAGGCAGGGCTCCGCGGGGGGGGGGGGGGGGGGGGGGGGGGGGGGGGGGGCAGGGCTGGCTCGGGGCTCCGGAGCCCCGGGGCTAGCCCTCTCCATTGGAGATGGCCTTAGACGGCTGATCTTTTAGATTGGCTTCCCTTCATGGATATAAGTTCCTCCTCTTTGTGCAATTGTTTTGCGAAGTTGAGGTTTTTGTTTGTCTGATTGCATTTATTTCGTTAAAAATATAAACAAAATATTTGAAGTCTTTTATACTTGGAAGTTGTATCGTTGACGTTGATATGTGCTTAAAAATTTCAGGATGCTTATAGACTACAGCTGAAGTTGTTCCTTTACGAAGTAAAGCAGCAACAGCTATTATCAGGGGTCCGAACCTTTTTAAAAGTGTACTCTACAATATCTCTGGGTAAGCTCGCAACTTACATGGAAGTGGATGAGCCTACATTGAGGTGAGATATACTGCATTTAGTCTGACCTGAGGTCCTCGTATTTGCTTGTATATGTTCTCTGAGTGCTTTTATGTTCTCTTTTTAACAGAACCATTTTGATGTCATACAAACACAAGACATGTGCTGTAGATGATGATGGAAAAATATCCTCAAATGCTGACCTAGATTTCTACATTGTTGATGTGAGTTTATTGGCTTTGTTTTACATTGGCTGCCTAACTCTTATGAAATTATATCTCATTCCCTTTCTTAAAGTCTAAGGAAGCATCAATCAATGGGCCTTATTGTTTCTCTTTGATTCCAGACTTGTTTGGTCAAAATGAATTCTTAAGCCATTCTTCTAGGACTTTCTAATAAAGTATAGCGAACCTCCCTAGTGCGACTGTTGGGTCCACGGTTTACCCCTATTCCTTGCATTCCACTGGGATTCATTTGACTCCTTTGATCTCAGGACATGGTTCATGTTGTGGAATCCAAACCAGCAAAACGTTATGGAGATTATTTTATGCGCCAAATAATCAAGGTAAATCATCATCAGCAGATATTGATTCCTTTCTTTTTCTTTGTATCACGTACTGACAAAAAAAAGATTATATTCATCTGCAGCTTGAAGGTGTTATGAATGATGTTGACAGGATAAAACTCGAGTAGGCAATCTAGGATCTCTGCTAGCATTTTAAGGTTTATCGGATAAATTACAGAGATTTCTGATGCCTCCACCTCCAAAGGATTTAGACAGGGGGGTTGGGGGTGTGTTTGTGAGCGTGAGTTTTTACATGTATTATCATTGTAGTCTTAAATGTGGTTCATTACAAAATCTACCAATCCTTCCTTTTTTATCCGTTAGCAGAAAATAATTGTAATGAACTGCACCGGAGGTTGTGCTTGTGGTTTTTGCTTATGTCAATGTAGCATGTTTAGATCAATGAATTGCGCACAGAATTGACAGAACTAAACAGAAAGATAAAGAGGAAGTTGATACTGTTTTAGGACATGAGATTCTGTGGATTTGGAAATGCGTTGGTCTATGTGAAATATATGGGCCATTTGATTTACATTTTTAATATAAAAAATATATAAAAAAAAATGTATGTGTTAATATGGAGAGCTTGTGAAACTTAGAACAGCATTTTTTTCTAAAAAACACGAAAATTCAAACTTAACCGGCCAGTAAATAGTAAATACAAAAGCATTATGTCCCTCATTTGGTGGTTGTTTGAATCTTTTTTAGCAATTAATGATTGACTTCTGTTATGGCTTTTTATATTTTAGTATATAGTTGAGATTCAATTTTAAAGGAATACTATTTCTAAAATTTAAGGAAATATTACAATTGCGCTCATGTAATATGTTACAAATATATGAATCTGTAAGTTATATGTGGTATAAAATGGCAAGAAAACAATAATAGTACTTTAACTTTGGTAGGGACTTGGAAATGGGACATTTGTAGTTTCGATAAGCAATTTATATTATTCGTGTTTTAGGTTGTTGTAATTTTAGTCTTAAGTTCACCGGAATTAAAATTTGTGTCCATATATTTCTTCATAAGTAAACAAATTGCGGATTGTAATATCTTTGCTCTAATAATTTGTAGGTAGGGAAAGAAATGAAGTTAAATAAGGTGTTATCTTTCCTCCAATTTAAGCTAATTGACAAGGTGACATGGTGGATTATCATCGCGTGTCAGCCAAAAGGACAAAACCCCCCAATTTATTTGCTTGCGTAGCAATTTAAGGACACTAATTTAAATTACGACGAATTTATGATTAAAATTGTGTGTAAGAGGACTAAATTTGCGACAACTTAAAACATAAATGATACAAATTGCTTGTCAGAACTACATATGTCCCATTTTTGCATCTCTGCAAAGGTTAAATGACTAAAATTATTTTTTTGTCGGTATAAAATATTATTTTTTCTTGACCTGAGCTGAGCCGAATATTTGTGGTATACAGTCAAGTGAAATTCCATTCGATTTGACCCAAAAAATGCTCAAATTTTCGATTGGTAAAATTACAGAAAATGTCACAAACTAATTAGTGATTTTGGGTGTTCGTCCCGAATTATATCACCTCACCGAATTTTGTCCCGTAAGTTAAATTTTTTTCGGAATATTGTCCCAAACTAATTACTAATTTTATTTTTTCGTCCCAAACTATATCAACTCGCCGAATTTCGTCCCCTAATTTACCATTTTGCATGAATTTAATCACAATATTAAATTTCTAGTTTAATGGAAAAGACGGGTAAATCTTGTAATTAGTTTGGGACAAATTCTGCAATGTATAATTATTTATGCTAAAATTTGCCACATCATGACAGGAAGCAGCCATGTGGTAATTTAACGGACACATGTGCAATTTTCGTCTCATAATTTACGGTGAACGATATTCCAAAAATATATTAAATTACGGGACGAAATTAGGTGATGTGATATAGTTTGGGATAAAAAATCAAAATTAATAAATAGTTTGAGACAATATTCCAAAAATCACTAATTAATTTGGGATGTTTTCTACAATTTTGCCTTTTCGATTCACAAAAGTGGAAGACCGAATGAAAAAGTATCATTTTTCTTAAATTATAATTTGGCTTCTTAGTATTAATTAACTTAATAAATTCGGTCAACTTTGTACAGACTAAATCAATTTTAGGAACGAATAACATACATTATTTATTATTTTTAAGTCCTGTTGGGTGTGTGCACGGAATTCACGAGCCATATATTCAACAAATAAATTATATTCATCTCCACAAATTAATTATCCAAACACTACTTAATGGAGCACGCGCAGAACGCGAGCCCCATTTCAATTATTTTATTCTCCGTTTTTTGTTTCTTTTTTATTTGGTGCAATAGAGTATACCCAGATTTAGAAAATTCATGCGTGCAACTTTTTGTCCTATTCCATTTCACTATCTCCCCCCCAACTTTCTTCAAACCTTATTTTTTTCACCTAATTTAGATTTTTTAGCCTCCCACCCTAAATCACTAAATCACCATTTCACCAAATCCTATTTTTACACCAAATCCTATATTTATCACCAAATATAGGAAAATAAATAGGATTTGATGTAATTGTCCCTATTTAATTAATTAGCATTTAATTGCGTGACTTATTAAACATGTTTATTATTATTTATATGTATTTAACTATATTTTAAATAATTGATCGGCTTTTATTAAATAAATACACTAATTAAACAACATAGTTAAGATTATTTAGTTTTGTAATGTTATTTTTTCTTTATCAGTTTGTAATATTATTTAATTATGCAAGTGTTTATGAAAATGTTTATGAATTTATTATATGTATAACATTTTGAGTTAATTGTGTTACATGTTTTAATGATTTCTCGTAACTAGCTTAAAGCATAAAATTTAATTAACATAGTTATAAAAATTTAATACTTTTAAAAATGATTTGTAATTGTAAATAGCACTTTAAAATTGACCTAGTAATAGTGTTGCCTTGCCTAATGACCTAGTAAATTATTTTTTCCTTTGAAAATGTAATTTGTGCAAATTAATTGGTATAACACAAAAGTCATATTTAATTTATGCCTGATATTACTTTAGATGATAAATTAGTCATCGGTTATGTTTCTATAAATAGGAGTTCCAATTCCAAATATGCATCGTCTCCAATAAAGATATTGCCTTTCTCCAAGAAAACTTAATTCCAGAGCACCATGACTACCGGCCCTCAAGTCATAACATGCAAAGGTGCTTTACAATTTGATCTTCAAATATTTCCTGCACAACAAATCATAAGCTTAATTTTCATAATTTTTTCCGTACTTTAAATTTGCAGCTGCTGTGCTAAGGAAAGTAGGGGAGCCATTACAAATAGAGAAGATTCAAGTTGATCCACCAAAATCATCTGAAATTAGGGTTAAAATGCTTTGTGCTAGTATGTGTCACACAGACATCCTTTGTGTAAATGGCCTCCCTGTTGTAAGTATTATTGATCATGATCAATATATTTAGTGTTGCTGACAAAATGCAAAACCTGCACCTGTGAAATGTTTGTTTTGCATTTTTACCCTGATTTCATCTGATTTTGATTGTTTGCCTTCATTTTGATTTGCAGCCTTTGTTTCCTCGTGTACCCGGACACGAAGGAGTAGGGTAAATCTATTTTTCTCTCAACCTCTGTTATGTGTGTGTGTGTTAAATGGAAGTAATTAATTAACAAGTGATGTATGTACATACAGGGTGATTGAGAGTGTTGGAGAAGACGTAAAGGATTTGAAGGAAGGAGATATAGTGATGCCATTGTATTTAGGAGAATGTGGAGAATGTTTGAATTGCAGTTCAGGGAGGACAAATTTATGCCACAAGTATCCTTTTGGATTTACTGGCCTAATGCTTGATGGCACATCGAGAATGTCCGTTGGAGGTGAAATAATCTACCACCATTTCAGCTGCTCGACTTGGAGCGAATACCTTGTTATAGAATCAAATTATGCGGTTAAGGTTGATCCGAGGGTGTCCCTTCCCCACGCGAGTTTCCTTTGCTGCGGTTTTACAACCGGTTATGGATCAGCTTTTAAAGAGGTTACTCTTGACAAAGGCTCAAGTGTTGCTGTAATTGGCCTTGGCGCTGTTGGACTTGGGGTAAGCACTAGCTAGTACATATATACTGTATTATATATATAATTTAATGGCTGATAATAATAATTATATATAAATATACATATGCAGGCTATTAAGGGAGCTCAAATGCAGGGTGCAACAAAGATAATAGGGATAGATATAAATGATTTGAAGGAAGAAAAAGCAAAAGCTTTTGGGATGACAGATTTTATAAATCCTAAAAATTGTGAAAAATCTGTATCAGAAAAGATCAAAGAAGCAACTGGAGGCCTTGGTGTAGATGCTGTTTTTGAGTGCACAGGAGTTCCAGCCCTTCTCAATGAAGCCATTGAGGGCTCAAAAGTGGTATATTTATAACTCGACCGATTATTTAGTAAACATCGATACATACAGAACACTTGGGACTAATTTAGTTTATTTCACATATATAATAAATCAGGGACTTGGAACAGTAGTGTTAATCGGTGCTGGACTTCAGCAGAGTGGGGAACTTAAATACGTTCCTCTCTTGTGTGGTAGAGCTGTTAAGGGTTCTCTCTATGGGGGAGTACGAACTCGATCTGACCTTCCTAAAATCGTAGAGAAATGCGTGAACAAGGTATATAGCAAACTCTTCTTTATATGATTGCTTATTGAAAAAGATAGAATTTTGAGGATTTTCTTTTTTAACAGGAAATTGACTTGGATCAGCTCATATCTCATGAGGTTTCACTTGATGAAATCAACAAAGCATTTGAGTACATGAAGCAGCCTAGCAGTGTCAAGATTGTGATCAAGTTTTAGGTCCAAATTCCACTAAATTTGGTTGATGTTTCTGTGTATACGTATATGAGTGTAATAATGGGAGATTTGAAGATGTTTAAAAGTCAATATTTACTAAACAGGAAGTGTATTTTGTTTCATGTTGATTCTGATAGGGCAAGAAGCAGTGTGCACTTTGAAAGATACGCCCTTTTTCTATGCGAAATCTGATTACCTTCAATAAATTTTCAATATTTTATGAAATGTTTTTGGTTGCAATGATTCTAGTTGCAAGAGGTTAGAATCTTGATTGCACATTGATAATATATCAATGGGGTATTGTGTGGGACTTATATAACTTTTGATCTCTTCAACTTCAATAGTTAGTTTTTCGGATATGGTTCCCAATGTCATATCATAGTAGCAGAAGCAAGCGACTCATTTCCAACGATTTTGTGATAAAAATAATTCAAGAATAAACTATATTAAAAAGTCCCATGACACATTATAAAACCATAATTTGAGAAAAGAGAAAAAAAAATATATTGTTCATCATAAATGGGGAGAATTATCTTTTCTTTGTTTAAAAGTATAGCCAAATTGAACTTTAAAAGCCGAAATGCCTAGCTAACACAAGTATATTCCTAATACAGAAATAAGTTAAACAAAATGAAAAAAAATCTCCTTCAAAAGGAACACTAACTCTGACCATGGATTAAAATTTCAATACGTATCCGTCGAAAAAATTCAAAAGTTTTTTATTTTGAATCAATCAATATGAATATATAGAGTTATTTTTGTTTAACATGTTTCTTTAATTCACAATTTTTTCAAATGTTTCTAGAAAACTTCCTTAAAATTCTCAAACAATTTCTAAAATGACCAAAATATTTCATGAAAATAATCCCTAAACCATAACTCTAACATTTCCATGAGAGCTCAAATGCAAAAATACTCTATGTGTTTTGCTTATTTGGCAATAAGGTAATACTTATCTTGTGTTACTTTTATTAGCAAAATCCCCTTTGTGTTCTCTTTTACTAGCAAAGAATCACCACTTGAAATTCTTTCCAACTGGGAGTTTATTGTCAAACTTTTACGTGAACAGGAGAGTTATTGTCAATTTTTTAAGTTAACAGGGGACTATTGTAAGTATTTTTAGGTGAATATGACATTTTTGCATTTTATGATGAGATAATTTGTCATTGTTTCTGCAAATATGTATCCTTACTTTGGAGGGATTTTTTTTACTAATAAATAAATAAAAATAATACAGGAGAATTTTTGCTACAAAAATAACTCAGGAATTTTTTTGCCAATTAAGCAAAACATAAACGATATTTTTACATTTCACTCATTTCCAATTTGAGTCATTTTTTCCATCATCATTTACCATCCACCAAAACAACTGAAAACATTCAAGAGAAATTAAGTAGATACAAAAAACTCACCTTTTTTTAATTCTAAAGATAAGGTGTCCTAACCATCCAATCGTTATCCACAAACACAAATGATTACATTTTTTCATACTTTCGTATTTTCAAAAGATCACCAATACTTTTATAAGCTCAATATCAAAAGCAATCCACAGCAAACTTCAAATGACTTTAAATTTTCTCTCAAAATTCTATCAATTTTTTTTTTTTTTTCCTCTCAATTTTATCCAGACCGAGTTTCGATCTGTCACGTAAAAAATACATCCATATATCAAATTTAAACCCAGACAGCGGCTGAACAATTTGACCATTTCACAACAGCTCTTTAAACTATTAATTAAATCAAATTCATACACTCTTAAGACTGTAGAAATGTATATATACTGAACAAGAATTAAATCTGTTTCTTCTTTATGCGACTAATATTTTGCAAATAGATACTAAAATGAATGAGATTTATATAATAATAGGTTAAATGACAAGCATATGTATTACATATAGTATAAACTCCAAACACATATTACAATATGATATGGCTTCAACTGTGAATTTTCCGATAACCATTTTACCTGCAACCTTTCAACAGATAAGAAGAGGGGCTTGAATAACTGGTGCTGCTTGAAAGTTTTCCAGTTTCTTTTGATGGTGTTCCACATTCACTAAAATCAAGGGTCCTCCTCTCCGTCTGCAATAAAATCAAACCCGAACTAATCACAAACTAATTTTAACTAAAAATGACTGTAAGGGCACAAATTGGAGAGATACACACTCACAGTTGCGTAACAACAACTGCCTCTTTAGTTAATTATGTGAAAACATCACTGCCAGAGCACTAAGCACTTGGCCAGTGTATAAAAATTCAACTGAAAAGAATTAATGAATAGGGAACACAATAAAAATTAGAAGCGCGCTCACAACTACAGTTCATGTGACTAAAGCAACTGGGATCCATAGAATTCGTGCACCGTTTTCTTTTTTTTTAAAGAACATAGAACATGCTAATGGTCCAAACATGGTCAGTGTATATAAATATTATTTTGGTTTAGGCTAAGTTACACTTAGACCCTCCAACTCTGATGTGCACTTTTCCCTCTCAATAATCAATGACATTACTTTGCCCCCTCCAGCTATCTTTTATGCTCCGATTGCACTAAACAATTAGTTTCGACATATATCAGTAAAAAGTCTGTAAGCGAAACGTCTCAATTTTTTCCTTCTTAAGTCGTATTTTAAGGATAGTTGGAAGGGAGAAGGTGTGTTTAATACATAAGAAGGTAAGAAGGAAATCTGAGGGTTTTTGTTAACAACCTCTTGATGGAAATATGTAGAAACAAACAGCCTGGTACAACTGAAGCATGAGGGATAGTTGAAGGGGGGTAAAGTGACAGGCACTGAAGATAGTTGGGGGAGCAAAGTGAATTTAGCCATTGTAGTTTATGCATAGTTTATAAGATAGAAGATGAAAAGTAGTTCTTCTGACCAAGTTATGCAAATTCTATAGCAGAGAAGAATGAGACTTTTCTATAAAAGGTAGTAATTGAATATGTTTGATGATCATACCATCAGATCTGAAGCCGAAAGGATCTGATGTTCTGTTTGAGAGTTTGGACTACAGTTCTCCTTCTCTGCTTCTTGGTTTATGAAGCATTTTCCCTTCATTATTGTTTCAGGAGTTTCAACTCCCAGAACCTCCTGAGCATCAGCAAATGCACTTGCAGTCTGCTCTCCTAATTGCTTCATTAACCCAATGGCATCGTAACTTCGGTCCCCTGGGCTCAGAAAGTAGCCAATATCCTACAACAAAAAACTCCTACTATAAGATAAGAAGCAATAAAATAAATAAATTATGAAAACAAATCATTATACCACACGAACCTCAATTGTTATATCTGTGTCGACTCGGGGGCCTGGAACAAAAGTATTAATGAACCAAGGCGATTTCCATGCTGAAGGAGATTCCATACTCCTCCTAAATGGCGTTTCTACAAATCTTGATATAAAAATTGAAAAGAAAAATTAGAACCTCCAGTAAGATTACAAAATACTGATCAAATCCATCAATCAATAAGCGCAAAATACTCGGAGAGAATTAGAATATGCAAGAGTGCTCATCTTACATGCTATTATTTTCAAAAGCTACACCTTTGCCAGAGCTTTCTACTTTTGTATCAGATGGACTTAATGACTGCAGAGATGTCGTTATGACCAGATTACTCCCACCCTTCATTGAACGCAGCCGTGGAGAACAAAGCACAGAAAGACATGAAGTCTCAGCCGAAGATAAGACAGCGGCATGTTTTGATGCAGCATCTAATCTTCTAGAATATTGATTTGCAAGAGCTCTAGCACTCAGACCGATTGTCCGATCACTCTTACTCCCAAAACGGTCAGGAGAAAAGAATAGCAGGTCATTCATATCATGTTCAACAAGGATTCCAGAAAATTCTTTTGCCTGTCACAAACAAAACAGTAGCAGAAGATCAATTCTAGAAACTCCAAGGCTCATTCAGTTCAGATATTTCAGATTTCAATATACTTCAGCGACTGTCTTATGATAGGTATAAGTTGCTTAATTCGGAACAAAATTCAAAATTCTTATATTTTGATGAGTAATGCAATAGAGTACTACATCAAGATGCGTAGACCTCGATATAGTTTTCTAGCGGAAAAATTGCATTTTTAGTCTCACTTGATTGGACTCTCAGTACCTTTGGTAACACGCTCTACAAAATTGCACCTTCGCACATAGTACTGTTTCAATATTGCACTTTTGGTCCCAAATTACATGGAAATGAATCAATAAGACGAACAGTGCAAAAATTAGGACCATAAGTCCAATTTTGTAAAATGTTGACCAACAGTGCTAGGGTTCAGCCTTGTGAGACCAATAATGCAGTTTTACCATTTCTAGCAAAGAAACTGATGAATTAATAGATGTTAGGCAAAGAGTATGTAACAGGCTAGCCACATTTTCTTTTTATGAACTCAGAGAAAAATTCCACATTCAGTGTTTATTGGATATTCCTAGATTCCCTTTTCACACCCAGTTGAAGGAAAAGAAAAAGTACTCACCGTTTCCATTGCATCATTACCTCCTTCGTTAGTTTTTACATCTTCTGCATCATAACCTCCTTTCTTAGATGTTACATCTTCCACAACAGTTTGTTCTGTTATCTTGTTCGAACACTCACTGCTATTAAAATCCTTCGGTAACATTCTGCTTTCTGAGATGACAATGCTTTCATTGTCCTCATTTTTGGGCTGTTCACATGCAGGGGCCACGCTTCCTTTTACTGCACAAGGCGCTTCAATGTTTCTTTTGTGTTTTGGAGATAATGATAGCATTTGTCCTTTCTGGCCTACACATTCACTGAACATAACCTCTAACCGGCACAACTCATTACTGAGGTTGGGAAACGATTCTTTCCTAGAAGCACATTCAAGTTTTTTTTCACCTCTCTTCTCTGACAGGGGAGACACTAAATCACGGTGTCTTTTCTTAAGTATTGATGGAGTGCCTCTAAAGGTTTTTGCAGCACTTTTCAGAACAGCATCAGGGCTATTATCTCTAGATGGTGAATCCCATAGTTTGAACGGAGTCATGGAAGATATCGTTAGCTGGCGGATACCCAGAGGACTGTACTCTTGATGCATATCACTTCCAGATTGTACAAGATCACAATTGAAGAATGGTATGTCCAAGCTTGGAAAACGAGGAGGCTCATAGAATAATACTCCTGAGTCTTTCTGTTCATCTGTTTCAACTAGATCTTTATCCTCTGATGAACAACATTGAGATTCATTTGATGGTGCCACTGCCAACACATAATCATTAGCCGGAACTAGTTTTGGCGACCCCTTTACCTCATTGGAGTTATCTTGACAGGGAGAGCAATCAGATTCCCTGGCATAGATAAAGCCATCATGAGGAATAGAATCCTGCTCTGCATTCTCAAACGAAGAATAGTTATACTGATCTGCAGAAAGTTCAGAGGAAACAGGAAGAGGCTGAGGAAATGAAGTTCCCAGCATATCGGACGCCACGTGACAAGATTCTGAGACAAAATTTCCATCATCACGCATCTGAAAACTTGAAGATTGATGAAGTAATGAATCTGCAGGTCCATTAATGCCAGTACTAGTTTCGGAGGGAAAGCATCCATCATGTCCAGCGTCATGATATACCATCGTGCAGTCTGGATTAGCTGTGAGGTAAGGGGTATCAGAACCCATAACCATGTTTATCATGGACGTAGAAGCATCTAGCTCCATAGAAGTCTCTGGAGGAAAGTGTACTGTTTCATGATTATCCCTGCTATTTAAAGATGGCATGACTACTCCAGATGATTCTTGCCCCAGGTCCAGCAAAGACATATCAGGTAGTTCATCCGAGTTTAGTGACCAATCATTTCCTGCAAAGGTCCCCCAATCTAGAGAGAAATCATGTTCAAGGAACTTGTCGTTCAATTCACAAGGTGCTTCCGGTATGGAAAATGTGACTCCTTGAAATGGAGGACGATAATCTTCAGAACACGGAAATGGACTTGATTCTTCAGTTATTTTGCAACCCACTTTTTGCTGTGAAGTTATGTTGATTGTGTGGTTTGTTGCTTGCGATAAACTGGCAATTGCCGAGCCTTGACTGCATTCAGAAGCTTCCTCCACTTCTGGTTCGTCTTTAACAATGCTGTCATCTTCACTACTTTGTTGTGCCTTTGAAGAAGAGGATGCTGCTGAGTAGTTAGGATGACTAACCAGGGGTGGACCTTGGAATTGTGAAAGCAAGCCTGATGATAGATACATATCCAATTTCTTCTTGACGGAAGAATTCCAATGATTTTTTATTGAATTATCGGTTCTGATGGCACGCATATAAAATGGAAAACAATGAGTAATGGCCACAAGAAATAGCATGGTATGCAGATAATATGTATTCCTGTACCTCCCAGGCAAAAATTTAGTTAATTCTGCCCACTTGTTTCCATAGATTTGATGGGCACGAATCAGAGCCAATTCCTCATCTTGTGTCCAAGCTTCTTTGTTTATGTTAGGATTGAGATGATTGTGCCACCTTCAGTATGAGTAACATCAAAGCATGAAGCATACTACTGATACGATCATATAACAAATTAACAAGACATGAAATTTGCACCTTCAAGGGCATTGAGTAATCAAGCTTACCTTTCCCGACATTGCTTTCCAATACGTCCAGGAAGATGCTGTGCGATTGTAGACCACTTTTTTGGCCCATATTTGTTCACCAATTCGATTATAATTTCATCCTCCTAAGTAATTAGAAAAGATTAATAGGGGTTCTCATAATGTTAAAACTGAGTTAAAAGTTTAAATGTATAATTAAAGGGGACCAACCCCAACAGGAAGAAATAATGTCAAAATGCCTAACCTCTTTCGACCATGGACCTTTGACAAGATCTGGATTAAGAACCTTCTGCCATCTGTGTAAGCACTGTACATCTGTTCTATCCTTGAAACATTCCGCTAGTATAACACACCACAGGATTTGAAAGTCACTAAACAATGTAGACATTATGCTATTGCATAATGGACAAAAAGACAGATTAAATTTATATATAACGATAATGAATATATAGCTCAGTAAATATCATGGGTTACACTACAGGGCCATTTCTGGAGTGTCAACTCATACAAAGAGTGAGCAATAAGAATAAGGATCAAGCTTAAACTATTTGGGTGGCTCCGTCCCTCTCTCTCTCTCTCTCTCACGCACACACAACCACATTTCCACCTTGATATTCTGACATTCACTACTCTGTCAATGTGGAACTTGTATCTTAATAGCCAACAATCAGTCAGCATAACATTGTCGGTAAATCCTGTTAGATTCCCTTACTAACCAGGATTCCTTCACTTGACAGCCTGTGTGGCAACCACGTCCAAATTTCATTTTGTTGGCTAGTCTGCCTCCAACTAATTTTCAATGCTTCTGCTAGTTAATAGTCAATACATTCTCCAGACACCAATTTAGCAAACAATCATGTTCTTGTCATATCTGCCAGAGAAAAGATCCACCAAAACTGCATCCTTAAGACCTCCTCTTTTACAAATCCAGTCGATTCGTTCATATAACCAAGCGCACTGACTTAAAGTTGATCTTTGAGACCTTCTCACAGTTATCAGAAAATCAATCGACTCATAATAGCTATCTCATATATAACACCAACAGTATTCATAAATCTATTATTGTCCTAAAACCCACAAACATCTTGGGGAAACTTATCCTAAAAAAATTTTCTAGGCCATGAAGCAAAAACAAAGATCTAAATTAGTCTACCCTTTAAATAAAAAAGCTGAGAAACATTTTATAATCAAAGAGGTTGCAATCGCTTACTTCTCGTAAAGTAATCATCTTTTATAAGTATTCATAAGAGAACACACACTAACTAGAAAAAGAAAAAAAACAGAAGGTTCATTAAGAAATAAGGTAAGTGGTGTCAAAATTAGTATGATAAACCAGAAAATACTCAAATCAATTAATCACACAAGTAGTAGTGACAATAGGCTTCATTTCTTATAAATACCTATCTTTTTCCAATTTTTTCCATTGAAGCGTTGCACAGCCATGCTTAATATCTCATCCTGTTAAAATATAGAAAAACACATCATGAGTATCATAAATTAGAAACAATTCTCCAAGTCTCCCATGATGAATAAATACGGTTCCATAATTTGATATGAAAGGTAAAACTGAACCAGCCACAGACTTTTAATAAATATCGTATCAACTTGCACTTCGAGAAAAGAAAAGCAATAAGAAAATTAAATTCAACTTTTTACCAAAAGGCTACTCAGCCACACTAAAATTTAAGGTAATGAGAAGAAAGCTTTTTGTTTGTGTTCAAATATATTAGTCAATCTACTGCCTACTAACCTCAGATTTTCGATATAAAAGTTCACAACTAAAACAACCATAAAAAGGATTCCACTCTTCCCTTATGAATGTAGCAGATCCTAGAGATCTTTCTATTTACTTTATAGAATTGATAGGTTAGGCCATCGGCTTTAACCTTCAAAACCATGACAAATATGCACCCTGCCACACCTTTGTACTTCAGATCACAAATGAGTCAATCACATAATAAAACCATGTCCGGCTTTACTTTTCCAATCTATGGCAACTCAAAAAATTACAAGCCAAGTAATTGGATAGTTAATAAAATAAACTATAGAACTAAACCATCACGTCTGGTAAAATCCAGTAACATAAAGCAATTCCCATCCATTATACCTAGATAGTAATTAATAGGAGGGATAATCAAAGGAGTCCATAGAGTTGTAGGTTAGGACTTAGGAGGGAAGTTGAGGATGTTAAAACCAAACAATTTTTAATCATTAACAGAAAGCATAGGCAAATATGAGTTCAATGGTTATTTATAAGGAGAAAAGGTGAGGCAGTAAAACCAAACAAGTTAAGTTTCATTGATAACATTCAGGAAAAGGATGGCACACACAACTACGTCCATTCACAGATAACATCCGGAACTTGTAAACATGCCAATACGTCTAGAATGCAGTTGTACAAAATATAAAACATTCACAAGAAGGGATATCCAGTTTTTGGGTTGAAAAATGAAATCTGGTAACACAAATAGCTGATACGAACAGATAAATTACAATTTACAAAAGGTTTCCTACTAACCTCTTCTGCGGTCCATTGTCCCTTTGTGGAACGCCTTGTGGGGCCACTTGTCCTCCTAAATAAAAATTATAAATGTCATACATTGGTAGTAGCCCCGACTACATGAATAGTATTGTGTGCATCTATTTGACTTTGAATTAAACCAAGGAAAAGAAAACACCCAGAAACTCTCTTTAGTTCTTTAAATATAAAAATGTGAAGCCAATTCCCTATATAACATTCTTAAATTTTAGAAACTACCCAAAAAAATTCAATAAATTAAGAAACATGTACAGTAAGGTGAAAATTGCATCTTGTAACTCCTTAATGTTATCATCGGCACATAAAAAACTAAAGAAGAAAGTGATGAAAAATGGCAATCATATAATACTACAAAGGATTAGCTTTATGGCTTCAAAAAATTACCCATGTAAAGGTCGAGCTCTTTGTAGACCATCCCTGGCACCATCTAAATGCGTGTTGCTTGTTCTATCACTTTGCATATTTACTTCACAAACAGGAAATTTTGTTTATGCCAGAATCGTTCGCTATTTTCTCCAGGATTTGTTCCCCAAATCATTATAAGCTACCCTAGAATGAGATAGGCACTCTCCCTGTTGTGGATCAATTCAAAGGCTAAGGGTGCATAAATCAGACAAGAGAAAATTCACGATGTATACAAGATAAATCTATAAAAGCAAGAAATAATAAAGATTAATCAGTTACCTTCTCTCATGCTTAATATATGCTACTTCAAGAAAACCGTAATTAGGATGTTGAATTTTAAAGAAAATATCACAGAGATCAAGACTTTCTGCATTAACTATTGATTCTATCAATGGCAATTAATACTTTTTGTGGGATGGAGCTGTACCGTGAACGCCTTAAATATTCTTGCCACGTCTAGCAATTTGAAATATCAAAACAACATAATGACAGCTGAGATTTAGTAAACTACACTTACGCGGCAAGTGAAAAAAAACACAATTCAAATTACTGTGGGTCCTTCAATTTGAAATTCAAACAAGCTAATTACAACTGTGATTTAATAAACCTGTGTTTACAAGTGGGAAAAGAAAAACTCAAATTTCAAATGCCACGACAACGTAATTTTGCTTTAATTGGGTCTAAAAATTTGAAAGCTTAAGACAACTTAACCACAAGTAGATTTCATAAGACCTAATGAAATTAAATGCCACAACAACTTAATATTTTTTACTGTTCTTGCAAACAACCTAACGAGGACTAAGACTTGTTTAACATACAAATCGAGGAAATGAAACGCCTCAAACTCCAAATACCACAACAACTCAATTTTCATTGCTCTTCCAATTTAAATTTGCAATAAATCTAACAACTGAGATTTTCTGAACTCAAATTTCAGTTGCCACCAGCTGGCATCTACATTGATGGTACCCAACTCCATCACAACTAATTAAAAAAGAAAAATCAACATTCCCCGAGTAAAAGTTCAAAATGAATTAAATCCAATTAAAAAAAATTGGCCTAAATTCAAAGGTGGAACCAGTTCTTATCAAACTTTCAAGTCACATGTTAGTAAACTTTAACTTGATTGAGGATAGATAATATTTTCCCCAAACATGACAAATTCAAACTCTTTCTATAGAACTACAATAACAACAATCATGAAGGGAAAAAAAAAAGGATAACAGAAACAACCAGAAGAAACATGTAACATCATAAACTCCAGTAAATTGAACTGGAGAGGTGACTTTATCAATATCTAAAAAACAAATACAAATTCAGACTCAATTAGGGTTCCAATCAAGAAATTCATGCGCTTCCTAATACAAAACTCAGTAAATCCCTGAACAACAAAAAAACCTAATGAAATTTCAATTCCACACTTCAATTGAAAATGTAGTAATTGAGGATAGCATACCGAAATCAGCTTGACGAATTTCAATCGAACATAAATAATGCTCAATTTCAACACGATCACTTCAGCGGGGATTTGGAGATCCTAAAGAAAATTAACTATACATTTATGCATTTTATTATATTTATGGGAAAGGAAAAGGATCTGCAAATGGAAGGTGGAACTTGGGGGAAAATGAGAGAGAAGTCAATGTGTGTTCAGTGAGAGTTAGTATGTGAACTGTGTGTTTTGAAAAAAAAAATAGTAAAAGAAAAAACGGTCCAGAATTCAAAATGAAGTGGGCGGAGAATTAAGTTTAAAACAATGTCGGTAAACGTCGAACAACTTTGTTGGAACAAACGGCTGAAATCGTGCCACGTGGGATCATCTGCTTTTTGACCTCTTTTTGAAGGTTTACGGCAACGGCATTACAATTATATAATTTGCTGCTTCTTTTTAGAAATACAATCACATTTAATACATTTCTATCTGAAAGAAAAGAGAAAATTATAAATTGCTAGAAATACATTTATGGTGCTAATTGCTAGTCACATTGTTGAAATATCAGTAAAATTGAAGACGAAAGATATAATATGATTCCATCTATTTGTAATATAACAATAATATATGCATTCAAATTTTTTATCCTTAATAAAAGTTTTACATGTTTTGACAGAAATGAATTTTGTGTAGCTTAGAAAATATTTATTTAAACGCTAGTTGCATATCCAAAAATTAATTTCCCAATATAGGGAGAAACACAAATGTAGAAAACACTAATGGAAAGGAAAAAACAAGAATTTACTATAGTCTATATCATTTCCTTCGTAGATTATCTAATTATCCGTCTGATTCTATAGCACGTTGTATTTACATTTCTATACAAAATACAAAATTATATATGGGTACATGTGCTTGAATTGATATTATATTATTTCAAAGTTTCCATTATGAATATGACAACTAAACATAATATACATACTAACTAACTTTGAGAATTAAATAATAAGACAAAGTAGGAAGGTAGAATTAAAAATAGTTTCCTACTTCCTTTAAAAGCCTTTTGGAATTTCATTTGGTGAACAAAACTATTTCCTACCATTTTGAATTAAAGTTAATTTTGTCTGCGGATCCTCAAATAAATTCGGTAGTTCAAAAAATCAATACTCCAGTATAACAATATCTACAGAGGAGTGGTTAACAACATAACGGATACTAGTTCTTCCATTTCTCCCAAAAAAAGAAAACATATGTATGCATATTGCAAGACCTATCCTGTCAACTTGGCCTTAACACGTAGAAACAGAACAAAACACGTTTACTGTGAAGTAATCTCAATTCTAGTAAAAATTAGATTGCCAAATTAAGATTTACGTCTAATTAATCGGCCAACACTGCTAACTTTGATTTAACTTTAAAACACATCATCAGTACAAAAAAAGGCTTTCATAAATAAAAGATAGCTTAAAAGTTAAAACACTTGCCCAAAAGTGCTACTATTAAACATTTTCATATTTTGTATTAATCAGTTCAAACTAAAATACATTGATAACTAATCACGAGCTTAACTGATATTGTCAAACAGAAACCAGAATTCTCACTAATGCCATATTTAGATAAAATTTGAAACTATTTTTTTTTTTCACAAGTGACTGACTATAAAGGGGAAAATTCTTAATTAGATCAGGTCTATCTCCTAAACCTTGTGGTTGAAAATGCACCACATTATTAATTGTGAAGATGTGGTGATCATGGTTATGATGTAATATATTTTCAACCACAAGGTCTAGGAAAATCTCCTAAACCTGATCTAATCAAGAATGTCCCCTAAAAAGAACTACTGAAAAAACAGGGGCAACAAATTTATGTAATTAAAACGGGGCACAAAATTTCAGTAATGAACAAGTTTAATACTGGCAAAATCACAATAAATAACGAGTAAAATTGAACATAAAGGTAATTGATGGAGTGTGAGGTTAATCACAGTTCAAGCTCCAACACTCGGACTTTATTTGGGCGATTTCCCGAGTCATTATCTCTAGAACGCGAATGCTTCCCACCAAAACTCCTGCCACCTCTGTTGTGCCTACCACCTCCTCTGTTATGTCTACCGCCTCCCCTGTAAAATTCAAGAAATCCATTACACCACAACGCACATTGACATTATTACTGAATCGATTAGAAAATAATATATAGTCATAAAACATACCTTCCTCCATGGGTGCTCTTGTAATTGTCACGATACTTGTCCTGATTAGTACGAAGTAAACTCCAGTATTCCTTCTCGGCCTCACCTGAAGTAGGAGAATTTTTGTAAGAGAAACAATTTTCAAACATAAGTTGATCATAGCCCATAGATATATGTAAAGAAACCATACCAGTTACAGGATCAAGAGTGGCAATGAAATTTTTGACAATTAGACCACCCTCCTCAGCAAGCACAGCAGCAGCTCGTGCTTTCTGAGCAGCTCCAGCATCTTCAAACCTCAAATATCCAGAGTCTGACCCAATCTTGAAATCAATGAACTATACACAAGAAATGAGAATGTCAAAAGAATTGTTATAGAGAAAGGAATATTTAAGTAGTTGATACCTTAATAGGGCCAAACTTTTGGAAAATGGTTTTTAGATCTTCTCTTAAGACAACGTCCTTGTTGTCTTTGTAAGTCGCGACTGCACCTGCTCCACGGTCCTCCTTCTCATTGGAAGTAACGAGAGATAGCTCAGCATCTTCGGATTCCTTTTCTTCCGTCTCCTCAGGATTGTCTTTAGAATCTCCAGAGACCTCTTGTTCGGTCTCTTTAGAAATACTTCCTGTTGTATCTTGTTCTCCATCTTTGTTAGAAACATCTGCTGCATTATAACTCACTAACTCGTGATTACCATTTTCTTTAGTAGAATCTTCACCCGAGATGCTCTTCAATTTAAATGCAACAATTAAGCCTTTGGGATAGCTGCAAAATCATAGGCATCACATTAAAACCACAATGGATAAGTAGAACAATTGGTATTAATCATTTGTGTTCAACACTCACTCAGGTTCGGCATTAGACTTGTCCTTACGGTTTGAACCACCTTGGGGTCGAGTAGTCGCAAATTCTTCCTCCTCCTTTGCTCTTTCTGCATCAAAGTCCTTCCTGAATCAAGGACAAGCGAGGAGCTCTCAGTTAAAGTTGCAGAAACACCAATAGGACAACATTCAGGTTTAAACTCTAAATAATTTAGGACCAGAACAATGAGGGTGAAACACAAGTTACATAACAATCGCAAAAGTGAAGAAAAAAATGTAAGGATCAATTATTTCATTTAATAAGATTGAAGAAGTAAATACTCCAGACTTATTGCAAGGAGGTATTATGGCTCTTTCCAAATTAGCATATCATGTTAGCCCTATGTTTGAAAACTTAAAAAAAGGTTTAATTGAAACAATAATTGTGCAAGAAGCATTTTGGCGAAATAACCATCAAATGATTCAGAAGTGAAATGCACTCCCTTTGAACCACACACTAGAAAAAATGGGTAAATTGAATTACAGAAGAAAAGAAGAGAATATAATTTATTCACAGTACCACCAACCCCCATCACATGTATCCCAGAGGAGAACATAAATGCAGTTTATTGCCACCCTCAAAAGAAATAGAAAAGAAAGCTCATTTTTTCACAAAATGCATAGATATTTCTTATCGAATTTTAACCTTACAGTAACCTAACAATGCTTTCATATAGAAATTAGGAATTTGTGATTGAAGGTACACAACAACATAAAAAAAGATGCTAAGACTTTCCAATTAGCATACTTACTTTGGTTTCAGTTCTAACTCAACCCCCGAATAACTCATGGTTTGCTTCAACACCTCTGCAGCATCTTCCTCGCTGGAAAACTCAATCAGGGCTGTCCCGCAAAACAACCTATTGTCAGCAACATGACGAGGCAGCCTCACACTATTAACCTAGCATTAAAAAATGAAAAATCGATTACAAATCATGAGAGATTATACCCATTTTACTATGACAGAGTTTAAAACATTGAGTGGTAGAGCCACCAAAATATTTTCAAATTACTGTCAAGGCTCCAACACCACATAGTTAGTGACATGTTCACCTCGGACTTAAGATATTATAAGAGAATGCACGGATCATTCTTATCTCTAGTGCAAAGAAAAGCTCAGTCTCCTTTTCACTCATAAACCAATGATTAAATGAGGTTAATAAAGAAGAGAAAAAAATACCTCAAAAAAAAGGAGAAAAATTTACAGATGTCTCTAGAATTTGACATAGGATACTTTGTCACCATTCTTTTAACAAACTAACCAACGACTTAGTAGCAAATTTACCTTAGCATACTGGGCAAAAAGAGATTCGACATCTTCAAGCTTCACATCATACTCCAGAGGCGAGGCAGCTATTGTTCTAACATCTAATTGCTTAATGACTTCCTCTGGCTTTGGAAGCTCTGTAACTCTACCAATCTTCTTCCCTTGACAAAAGATAAAAATAAAAAAAAAGGAACCCAGAATTAATAAATAAATAAAATGTGAAAAAGTAAATACCATTCCTAGAACGTATTAAGAACTCACCATCTTCAGAAACCTTAAGGAAAGTAGACGTTCTCAGAGTTTCTGCCACAGCTTTAACTGTGTCTTCTGATACATCTTCTGGTTTCACCTCTCCTAACCCCAGGTGACCTCTCATCCGAGAAAATGAGCAAATCAGAGCCAAACTTACCACTGGAGTTTGGTTAAGAAAGCAATCACTTTAATACTTAAATAAGATGTTCCACACATAATATAAAAGTGAACTGGTTCGTAAATTGTCTATTTGAACCGAAAATTCAAAATTTGTGCTAGGAAATTGGATTCCTACAACAAGATTTTTGGTTCTCTTTCCAATATTATCCACAAGGATATATGTGTAGCTATCCATAGGCCATAACAGATATTCACAAGTACAAACTTTTTTGTCTAAAAAAAACAGAGTTTAATCTCTGCCAAAACAAACTTCAAGCTATTTTCTCCTCTTATTTAACTTTTATTTACTAAACACAAAAATTACACATGCATTAGTTTAATCATACTATACCGTCAAAAAAGAAATTTGCCACCAAAAAATCATAATCTCACAGTTCAAGTTACAAACAAACAAAAAAGGGGGGAACTTTAAAAAGTTCCATATCAAAAATTCAAGCTGTTGGGCAACTAGCACAAAAGCTTATTTTACACACTCAACAAAAAAGATAGTGGGAAAATAAAATAAGTCACCGAATTTCTGTGACCATCAAATTGGAAAAAAAAAAGATATAAATTTCACGCGGTTATGAATGAATGAGCAACACGATGTGAAAAAAGGATACTTCCACCATCGCTTTCGCTGATAGTTTTCTTTAAGAATGCGTCTCTCGGAAGATTGCTGTCACTGAAGTAGAACTCTACCTGAACAAAACACAATTAAACATTTAAAAATAAATAAAATAATCAATCTTTTCAACCATACAAAAGGATAACTTGGTGTAATTACCTGCCGAATGACTTTCTTTGAAGTTTCTTCGTTCAAGGACGTCGTCTGTGCCATTGATGCAACACTAAACTAAGAGAGAACAAGTAGCGAGAGCGTGAGAGAATTGAAGAAAGGAGAACAGCGGTTTAGGGTTTTTGGAACTTTGGGTAATTTTATAGTAAAAAGGGGTTTTTTTTTCCAGGAAAAAGACCAAAATAACCATTGCTTGAGTCGGTACTGAAATTAACGTTTTCTTTCCTTTTTCGCCGTTAAATAAGATTGTCAAGTCCTTTTTCTTTTAAAAAATAATCGAGGGAAAAACACTTTTGATACCAAACTTTAGTTTAAAAAAAATATTTGGTACCAAACTTTTTCAAAAAACATATTTCATATCATAATTCACATAATCTTGACACATTTAATTTTACCGTCAATCTTCGGACGAAATTTAGCACGTGTCGCTCATGTGCCCGTTAAATTGACAATGGGATGGAGAACATGCACAGGTTTTAAAGACCCACGCATGAACAACACGTGCTAAATTTCGTCTGAAAATTGACGGCAAAATTAAATGTGTCAAGATTGTGTGAATCATGGTATGAAATGTATTTATTTGAAAAAGTTTGGTACAAAATATGTTATTTGGACTAAAATTTGATATCAAAAGTGTTTTTCCCTCAAAAATAATCAATATATTTGTTTATGACGTAGTCTAACAAACTAACAATCCGTGATTGGTTTAGTGAAATGGACAAATAACTACAAAGTAGTGAACTCAAGTTCAAATTCAAGTTGGAAGAGGATCTCACTTAATATGTCCGATGCGCCTCTTTAACGAAGTTTTGGATGGTCTGTCTCTTTAACTAAATTCAACATGGTCAACGAATATATTATTAATTTACATGATAAATAAACTGCTGAGTAGTGTAATAATAAATGAACTTTCCTTCAAATGAAACTAGTCCCATACTATATCACTAAATTGATAGTATATAATTGGTTAAAAAAATGATAATATACAACGAATTTTCATCGATTTTCTTGGCAATCGACTTGAAAACAATTATGATTTAGAATTGAAGTTTAATTCAACGAGAATATGGTTGATTTGAGAACTTGACCTCTCAAGCTTGGTTGATATTTTCAATCGACTTACAAATATAAAATTTGAATTTTCATGAACACGCATTATACTTACAACCTTCAGTTAAAACTTTTCTATGTTTAGGTTTAATAGAATATGATTTGGGGTAAATTCGTATAGAAGATATGGTAGGTCAAATATGTTAAACTTACAACAGATCAGTATGAAATTCCTTGATCAAGTCTCGGAACTTCGAAGATGTAAGACCTGGTCAACGATCCAGGAAGATCCATGTCAAACTCGACTTGAGCAATTGAGAATGACTTAGTTAGAACACTTTGAGCTAGGCTTTGAGTAAAGAATTCGACCCGAGATTCTGAGGTGTGACCTATTCTCCCATTGGTCACAAATGAGACAATTTATAAAGTTGGTGGTTAGCCTGGTTAATTGGTTCAATTAATAAGCTAGAGTTCTAAGTGGAATGGACAAACGAGTGTTTAATCGGTAGACAAACAAGCTCTCCCAGAAAGACCTTCGGGCGATAGGGTGATCTCCTTGGATTGCATGATAGCCGATTGAAAGGATGATTGGTTTGATCTAGAACGTATAAACCTCCAAGAGAATGGAGTTTAGAGATCTGTTAGCTCCCAATTCTGGACGATTGATGCTTGATTTTAATTACCTTGGTGTGTGTTATTATAGCCTACCTTGTTCAATGATGTCCTATAGTTGATAATTTCGTTCAAATAGTAGTTTGATTGAACGATAGTGTGTTGAGATCAGTATTAGGCCCGAGTTATTGGTTTTGTGCTCTATCAATGCTACTTGGATAGAGTGCAAATTAATATTTGCTTTAGGGTCTTGATCGAGTATGGTTGACCAGGTCGATATGAGCCCGGGTTAAAAAGGTCGATTTGAGCTTCATGTCGATCAGGTCGATTTGAGCTCTAGGTTGATCAAGCCGCTTTGAGCTCCAAGTTGACCATGTTTGACTTTTAAAATATTAATAGTAAAAATAAATAAATAAACCGTTATTCTATGTTTATTTCTAACATCAAATCTTAAGCTTATGTAGTTTATGTAGTATCACTCAGTTTCAAGTTAATCAAAAGAAATAAATGCATGCCATTTATACTTGTTGAAGAAAAAAATACCTTATAATTTTTTGAAAATAGTAAAAATAATTCAAAATTTGATGAATCCGCGAATTAAGAATTATCAAATGAACAACAAAAATTAAGAATTAGTTAGTTGCTAAAAGGAAACATGCTCACTATACTTTAGGACAAAATTGTCTATTTACGGTCTATATCTGGTAATTTTGATTTTTTTATTATGTAGAAAAAAATTAATTGGATCCATATATAACATTTATATATACTTTAATTTAATAAGCCCCCTCCATAAATTAGTTAATTACCACGATTAAAAAATATAACAATTGATTTATTTTCAAGAGGTAAGGGATAAATTCCCTCAAATGTAGATTATCTTTTAATTTAATACCCACTATTTGTTATTTATTTCGTTTTTTCTAAAAGGAGATACCATGATTTTTGGCCTCCCAAAAGATAGGCTGATCTCTACTTTTAATTTAGGGAAGAATTTATTTGGCCCTTTAATTTTTGTGCAACTCTGCAAACATTCATTGTAACTTTGCACATGTGCAACATTTTGTTGTACAATCACAATTACCATACTATCCTTATATAAATATTTAAAATTAACAGTGTAATCATCCATTTTTATTTTTGGTTGTCTTATCTCCACCGCGCTTCTCTCCACAACAACACACATCCACCATGGCCGATCTACTTTACTACTTACCCACCACCACCACCTTCTCTCCCACACCACATCTCTCCACAATAACCCACCTCCACCATGGCCAGATTCAGTTTCCCATAACCCACCACCAACACCACCCGCACGACGGCAAGGAGACCCAAAAAATTAATGAAATTCTCTAACTTCTCATATTTTTCTCTCTGATTTTTCCAACCTTTTCTATTACTTGCTTTTAGTTGATTGATAGGTGACATAGAAGAAGGAAATAAAATGGCCAATTTTTTTGTCTCTAGGGGATATGTGAAACTCCGGCACGGCGGCGCGTTTAACATGGGTAGGCGTTTAACTCCGGTAGTAAGTTGAGAGAGTTGAGATGTGTTTGAGGGAATAATAAATCAACTATGAATTGATTAAACCTAGGTATATTCTTGACAAATAAGGATAAAATTGTACTTCACAAATTTAACCATTAAAAATAAGATTAAATTATGATACGTGTCGCTTCGTGGCTGGCTATCTCAATGGAGGCTAGAATCATGGAATCTTCCATTAGAAAGCCCGTAGTTATTTAGTTGTAACTGAATAGAATTTATGATTTAACAATACTAATGTAATTATCTTGTCATGTTTGTGATTATTACAACATTAAAAAGAATAACATTACCATTTAAACCATCATAAACATGAATTTTTTAGTCATTGGTCAGGACTCAACAAATGGGTAATCTTGCATAGGACTTCTGCATAAAATAGTGAAGAGTGAGAGTAGAGAAGAGAGAGGGTGTGAAAGAGTTGGGTTTCTTGGTTAAGGAAAAGGTATAGGAAAAACGAGGGGAGTTAGATGCAAATATTTTAAAAGAAAAGGAAAAAAGAGGAAGTCGATTTTAGAATTATGACATTTGGGGAGGTTATTTTGACCAAAAACTCCGAGCAATAACCTCTATTGGGTCTTGATAGAACCAAATAAATGGTCAGGGCTACATTGCATTCGTTTTCGATTTGGCAATTTTTTCCATAATAAAAATTAATAAGTTTTAGAATTTAAAATATAATTTGGATTGATGTTTAATTTTTAGAGTTTCTAAAAGAAAAATAAATAATATATATCAAATCAATATAGCTTTAGTGCTTTACAGGTGTAGAAAATGACAATTCAATAACTTTATAAACCTCAAGTAGATTTGAATAAGTCCTTGCTTGGGCCGAAACCTAAGTTTTGGATCATGACCTGCCCAAACCCATTTTCAAATGGACTTTGGCCCAACGAACCCAAATTGGGCCAAACCATTTCTCTCCTTATTTTTATTTTCTACTCCATTAAATTAGTAGAGTATATTCTTTAGAAGAAGATTATAAAATATGAACATTAAGATTCATCTAAACTCTGAAGTGGTCATATGAAAAATCAACTACGTAGCATATCTCCAGGTACTAACCAAAAACGAAAAAGGCAAATATCATTCTATATACACATGCACAGCCACAAAATTGCCTTCTTCCTAGAGAATGAAAGAGTATCTACTGCATCAAGTACTCTTCAGCCTGCCGAAAATAGCCAATTAGGAACAAAACAAATCTAGGGATGCTTTACGAAAACTTTGCATCTACAGAAAAAAGAAAGCAAATTTTCTTGAGGGCAATTGCATCCATTGGCGCACCAAAGTGGTCCATTATAAAGATGATCTTGATTAAACGAATTACTCACCCACAGAATGAACTGCTTGAAATTGACGGTCAGTTCATCTTGAGATTAGTCACAAGCTTCCTCAACTGCATTTCTTGTTCCTAATCAAAAGACACATTCAACATGTAAAATTCAAGCGAAAATCAAAGGGAGTAATATATGCTAGATCAATATCAAGCTGATTCACCTCATAAAGTCTCTCCCACCATAATACGGATTTTGATTGCAGAAAGAGCCACTCCATAGCCATATCGTATTCAATTGTGTTAGGCTGGGCGAAATGAGCAGTGGATACAGCTTCTTTCTGGATAAAATGGGAAAAAAAAAGAACCAAAGATTACTTTTAGAATCAAAAAACATTATGAAATATTCCATATTATATGCATATTTGATGGGGAAAAAGTAAATTCTTCATATTCTATCTTCTAAGATGGAGGAAAGAGAAAGACCCACCATTTCCCTTTGTGTTTGACGTCTAACTTTGTTAATAGTAAAATGACCATGAAAGGCTGTCCTCTTTTCAAGCAACTTGGGAATACAACCAACCAGTGGCCTGCAAACATAATAGTTTTCAGGTGTGCAAGTCAAAACAGACACACGAGATATAGTAGGCTAATTGGTGAGATGTGAAATTTGGACCAAAAGCTCGAAGAAACAGTTGAGAAGTGACCTTTTATTGACAATGATTACTTCCAAATTTCTACATATCCATGTACATATCTTAAATGTTTACTAGAGAAAAAAAGAGAGTGCTTCATCGGTTACATTAGTCTATGGAATGACACACACATGGGTCACTTTTCCTAAGCCTTAGAAATTGGTCACGGGACTCCTGGAGTGATTAAATAAGGCTTAGTTGATTGTATTACTACAGAGTCAACTTGAACAAGTATAACTTGACCCAATTTTATGTGCGATGCATTTTTGTTTTATACAAATATTTTCACAAATAAACTGTTCAAGATTCGTTATTATTGAAGATGTTTGTTGACAATAATTGGGATGGAGAAAATACCAATTCAAATTGAAAATAATGTTATCGGGGTTCTAAATTCTCTCATTTTCACATAAAATGGACAAGAATATCTCAAATAATTCATGGCATAGAGTCTAACATATTTCACAGGGATTTATCGACCCAATATCAGCATGAATTTTCAAATGATATTACTCACACCATTACTGAAAAAGTTCATGAGCAATAGAAGTAAATTAAGTTGGAACATACCTCTGCTTTTGTAGCATTAAGCATCCATCATCCAGTTTTTTCACAACCCTCTCTGCAGCTTCAACTGATTTGAATATCACAAGAGATTGAACTGAAAAGGAATTTAATAGGAAGGGCAAATAAAACAATCATTAACATGGTCCTTCCCAAATGAAAGACATATGAGTAAGAATGGGGATGGGGGCAAAATACTAGTTTAAACCAACAGCCAAGAAAAAGTCAAGCCACAGAATGAGCTTTCAACTATTGTAAAGTCTACAACTAGCACTGTTTTAAAAAATAAACAGAGGTTGTGTTCATCAGTTCATCTACAAACCAGAGTGTGGACTAGAAACAGCCATATGCTGCACCATTCTAGCCTTTCCATTTTCCTTAAATGCATCATAAATTATATCCTGAAATAGCACAATTTAAACATCTTCATTAGAGAATGTTACACAATCAAGAACACGTTGTGAAATGCAAAGATGAGTAACAGTACAGTTAATTGCAACTACATTCAATTCCCACCGTAATCCACCTCTTAAAGAGGCTCAAGAGGAGAAAACCTCCCAAGAAAAAGTAGATGTTAAACTAGATATTAATAGCTTAAAGAGGAGCAAACGAACAAATACAGATTTACTGCATGCAAATATTTTTTACATGTAATGATCTTACCTCCACCTCGCTTGAAGTATATCCTGGGGGCAAATTTTGAAGAATAACCACTCTTCCTTCTTTATGTGCAATCTTAACGCTTTCCTCCCAAGTCTGGAGACACGAAATTATGAACAGAAATAACTCTCATCAAATTTACGTTATCATCTCAACATTCGTCGATGAATTAAATATAATTATTTCAAGGGTTGTGCCCGATATTGAAGAATTTAGGTTTAGTGTGTAAACATTGAATTGGATTAATAAAATTATTTGGGAACTCCTCAGAAGGATATTTTATAGTACAGGGACATTATAAAACAGATTAACACACCTATTGAAATATTAATATACTTCGTAATAAAATAATTGAGGATATAACACAAGAAATAACGAAGTTCATCCTACATCCATGAAAAAAACCCAAAAGGCTATGAGACTTTCATACAATACGTTTCCTTGAAGTTTCCCTAATCATGTCTATTTCTCTTAATATGAGATTTTCCTCATCAATTCAAAACTTCTAAATGATTTTTTTTCTACTTTTCCCACCTTCTCCCAAACTTGCGAATAGAACATTCCAATTACCAGCTTCAATACAGATGTTTAAATGTTGCAATTGGCGGTGATCATTCAAGTTTTGAATTTGTACCAAACAATTCCATCGAGGAAATATTCCCAACAGAATCGATAAAGCTTGAATGAGTACTGAAAGAAGGCTGAAGAAACGAGTAATGGCAATGAAAGCCGAAGAACATGATGAGTACAACAAGTATAAGAAGTAAATGATAGAACTCCAAATGTAGGGCTCTCTATATACATTACATAGCTAACGCCACAAAATAAGGAAGGATAAAGTAAATCTTAATCATATAATGATAATAAGAAGAAAAGGTAACTTGTTGTAGCCAAACTTCAAACTCAATCAAATCTTCCTAATCATATCCAATTCAAAATTCCATTAACTAATTCCGCAACTATAATACCTTCCTGAAATAAAGATGAGACAATTTTTTTTATTTTTTTCCTAAAATGCCAATTAGTATGCTAGAAATGAGAGTCAATCATCCCGCTAAATAGCAAATTGTGTCATTAAAGGAAAATTTCATAAACCACTCATGTGGCAATGGTATCTATGCAAACAAGTCACATAAGCAAAATCATAGCAACATATCTAGTATAAAGTTAAGTTGAGAAGATGTAGATGCTTCAATGCAAAATCGATTAATAAATCCAAATAACATAGTGGACAAAGTGTAACTCACCAATTCCCTGAGCCAGCTTCGTTTTTCCTGCAAGCAAACCGAAACATAAGATATTAAACGAGAAAATTACCATAAAAATATTGCTACATGAAAGATTTGCAAAGGGGCTTAACAATCTTATGCACACAAACAACACATGAAATTTACATTTACGCATATTATCATGGATCAAAATTTTGTTTCTAGTGTATGTTTCGGTCATCTAAATATTGGAAACCTTTGGAAAGCTTTTCGGAAACGTTTCGGAAACATTAGGAAAAATAAAAAAAATAATAATAAATTAAGAAAAATAAGAGAGCCTAAAGATAAACAAAGAGTTTCAAAATTACACCTTATTTTCGTTTACATTGATTCAAGAACAGAAACTTTTTGATGTTTTCGACGATGAATTTTTTTATCCCTGGATATTATAAGTATCCAATTGAAAAGGTTAATCCAAAACTATATTTTGTCCTGCAAAAACTCGATATCATAACACCGTGCTCCAACGTAACACATCACCAAGTGCATGTCTATTCATCCAAAGATGACATTGTAAATGTGCTTCTCCTCCATTGGATCATGTCGCTCCATCACATTACTAAATCCTTAAATAATATAACCAATGACCTCATAGTTGTTTGAGGCGCAAGGCGAGGCGAGGCGAGGCGAGGAGGGCTCGCCTTGCCTCAAGGCGAGGCGATGCAGAATAGGAAATATTCTTCAAATATGACTTAAAAGAAACATTTTGAAAATGGTCAATGCACTATTACTTGCCATGTGCCAACATTTTCTACTTGCCAAGTGCCAACATTCTCAAATATAAGACTATATAATAAATTTTATAATTCATATTTCATAAATAAGTGAAGATTCATAAATCACTTCTCTAGAATCTAAGGGGGAGGCGGGAGCAGGCAGTCGGCTGTTAGGGTTCGCGTGACGGACGGTGGCCGCAGCTTAGGTAAGAGAGACGGGATTGGGGTTAAGGTTTGGTAGAGAGAGAGTGGAATAGAGAGTGAGTCGAAGAGAGAGATTGATTCTTGACAAATTAGATATTTTTTTTAATTAAAGTAAATTTTTTTTTTTAAAAAATGCCAGTCCCCAAAAAGCGCCGCCTTGCATTGCCTTAAGGCGGCGCAAAGGCGAACAAGGCGAGGCCTTGGAAGGGCTTTTCGGGGATGGGCGTAGCGAGGCGATGAGGGCTCGCCTCGCCTCGCCTTGGGCAATAGCGAGCAAGGCGAGGGGCTTTAATAACTATGAATGACCTTTTAAGTACTTGAATATTCCTCAAGACCCTTCACCAACTCCATCCTAGGTCTTCTCCGCTGATAAATCGCTCCTATTATTGCAATACCACTCCAATCTATCCATACATTCATCTTCCAAAATCAAATACCAATAGCTTTACCGTTGAATCAACCTATTTTCATAATATTTTGTTAATTAAACATGCCCCAATATCTAAATACGAGCTTCAACATGAAATTGTAATTTAGGTAATAAAAGATTTTGTACATGCCTCAAGGGATCCGATAGGAGACTGGGTTTTTATAATTTTCCTTATCTTTCATGATAACTATAGCTATCGACAAAGTCTTGACCTAGAATAAACAGTTAATTGCATAAATATTAGGCAAGGACACTATATCAAGCATGACGAGGAAATACGCGAGCAATATACCTATGATGCTAAACATCAAGTTTACTAAGTCGTGTACCATATTTAGGGACATAGACATTTGACATATTGACACTTGGACGAAATCAAATGGAACCACATGAGTAAAGGATACAGTTCACTCAACAGAGTTGGTCTTAAGATCGACTACGAAACAAGCCACCATAAACAAGTGGTCCAAGCTAATCATGATAGATGGTCGACCCGACTTAACTAGATTGAGGTCATTCTACCGTATATTGGTAAGACATACACCATTATGAAAAAACAATACAAATAGACAATGCTAGCCTTCATGATAATTAAAATATGACTCAATTCTTCAAGATTCTCGTGTTTTTGCCAGAGTCAAACAAGACACGACCCAAACGGGATTTAAATATTGTCAAAGCATATAAATACCTTGTACTATTACTCAAAGGGTACACTATATCAAATTGTTATTCCAACTTTGAAGGTTATACTAAATTACTTCAGCATTGGACGGCCTTAGCTTGAGGCTATCCAACAAGACTAACGTGTGCTCAAGGGTGCATGTCTATTCCTTATATCATGTAGGTCAAGTTTGACAAAGGTCAAGCTAGACGAAGGTCCGTTTATGTGCCCAATTCAATCACTACCCGAATTGCCAACTAGACCACAAAAAATAACCTCATACTTATAGGCCTCAAATTGATTATCAAAACGACAAAGAATGTTGAGACCATTTTAAAGAATTTGTCGGCTAAATGGCAAAAAGACCTAATCGAGAAAAAGTTAATGCATGCCACCACACCATTTTCTCATAGTCAATTCCTTTTATCAGCAAACATACTACTTCACACTATGTCTTTTTCTTCACATCATTCCATGATTCACGCCCTCCTAAATGACATCTATAAATCTTCAAACCTTCAGATGTCATCAATTTTAACATGAGATAGTACCAGTCTCTATAAAATTGCCTCACATCCCTAGCATGCTTCCACATATAAACAATAGCTGTAATCACAACTCAACCGATGCATAGATCAACAATTTATAACTCGACATCAACCTACACTATGTAAGAATTTCATACAAATTTTAAGAGACTACAAAATTTAAAACAAATAAGCTCTTTGGAGAAAGAAGAGAGATTTTTCAAGTTATAAGATCTTGTGTAGCTTTTCAATAACAAGCAATATTTTAGAAGGTTAGTTGTAGGCTCATGAATAGGTAGAGTTACCCAACATATTCTAACATGCCGAACTCGAACCCTGCTCAACTGGCATCAAACCCAACTTCATTAAGAAACGGTGAAATGGCCAGCATAAGTCAAGTCCATAAAAATTTGAACCATCAAATTATTTCATATTCAACGATGTTAGTGTATTGCTTAACAATGCAACAACTCCCAACAATTACCATTTCACTTTCTCCACTCAACCCCTTCCTGAACCACCACTAATTTGGGTCAGTTGCTTGCGCCACCACCCTTACCTCAATCACTTTCCCTTCTCTCCCATCCATGTCCTCTAGCGGCTATTTCCACATTCTCCCACACCCCCCACATCTAGAAAAACCAATAGCTTCCGTAGTTTAGAATTAATAGCTATTTCAAAAACAACCATAAGTTCACTTATTCTCGAGCATCTTACTAACTCATCAACATGCAAGCAACATCTTCCAAGCATGGGTAGGCATGTAAATGACCCAAAGACACCCATACTTAACCTTACTTGGGCATTTAAAAAAGACAAACTCAGGTGAGTCCATTCTCTAAATATTAAATACCCAGTAGATTAGATAACTAACCTAAAATAATAGTCTTTATGGCAATTGTTGCCATCCTACCCTAATCTTTAACAACTATATTATCTATATGCTCCGCCTCCAAAATAGCTCTTCACCTTTTTTTTATCCATTTATCACTACCACCGCCTCCAACACCCTATTGCCATCTCGATGTACATACCACTTGATCTCTCTAATTCCTTTCGTTTTCGCCTCTTCCGCTCTTGACCGTCAATCCAACCTCCAAAATGCAAACCATAACCACCAACTCTCTCAAAAGTGATAGAAACATAACATAGTCATTCATCGCATCAAATTTTTGTGGATTTTTCTATCTTCAATCACCAAATGTGAGGTGTCCAATATCACATTACACTTGAGGTTGAAATCTTTCCTCGTTCTTCACGTGAACGTGCATCCCATATGTCTCATACAGTGACATGAAATTTACATTTATATGGATAATGAACTTGATACCCATCAATAATAACAAACCACGTATTCCTCCCATCAATGAGGTAAGCTTCTTCGCCAAAAGATGTTCCGACTAGTACTAGGCCAACAAAATCTTCCTATCCAAGAGCTTAATATTTGCAATAAGGATTGTTAGCTTTACTTAAGATTGAATATTCTGAGTATGAAAGGATGTCTATTTTTCACCACAATGGACAAATAGGTAACGGTAAAGTACAAACAACAAACAACACATTCAAAGAAACATATTAATAAAAGGGCTTAACTTACGACAATTGGTCGTCGGCCAATTTCATCCATTTGATCTTCAACTTCCTTATCAATACATTTGCCTTCTGATGATGCAACACACGACTTAGACAAGTTGCCGTCCGGTAACTTGACCATCTTCTTGTCATGATATACACTAGGGAGGTTGATATCAAGCTCGTAGGAGTTCTTGAAAAGTCTCTGTATTGCCTTATCGTCCTCCGAAAGAGTTGGTGATTTCTTTGTTTCACTTGCACCATTTTTTTTCAACTTCTTGATATTATTATTATTAGTACCATCTCTTGAAATCTTGATGGTGTCATCACATTTTACTCTTTTTGGAGTCGCCCCTTCCGCATGACATGATTCTTTAGACAAGGAGCCCTTCCCATGATCATGATTTGGACTTTCTTCAATATAGTGAACATTCGTCTTCAGTGGTTTTTGTAATAAAGCACTTGAATCTTTAACTATTTCTTCAGCTTGTTCTGGTACATCAAAACTCATGCATCCCAGTTTTGGTGTGGAATTAGGGCTAAGAAAATTTGTTGATGACCTCTTCATGCAACAAATCAATTTTTCATCACTAACATCATTCTTTGCATGTATAGATGGATAGACATTTGTTTTTGATGGGTTTTGATCCAATGCTTTAACATTTTCTCCTAATTTTTTTGTGCTTTCAAGAACGGTTTCCTCAACATTCGAAGGACTTGTTATGTTATCCACTTTCATATTGTCACTTTCCTCACCTATCCCAAAACATTTCTTAACAATCTCAGGTTTTCGTTTTACATTAGACAAAACAACTTCATTCACGTGAGGTGTTGCATCATTCCCAGGAATAGTTAAACTTGGCACACTACTTGTGCTTTTGTCCTTTGATGACGTGAATGTATCAAGTTTTGATCTCTTTGAAGGCATATCATTTAAATCATTTGTTTGGATATATTTCCCTCTCAATTTGACCTGAACCCGCTTGACAGGTGACTTCATGTCTTCAATGTTACCCTTCTCGCCATTAAGTTTACAACCAAACTTTAAGGCACCCACATTAGTTCTCTTCTCCATAGTTCCCATCACTCCATCTCTACCCGGAAAAGATTTCCCTCTAGGTGATAATTTTGTATTCAACAATACTTTATTTGGCTCTCTAAGTTCCCCTTCCTCCAGCCCTTGATTCACATAAGTACATTGCTTTTCCATTATATGATTAAAATTTTCGACCAGCTTCAAAGTTTTCAGATTAGAGAAGCTTTTACCTTGAAGCTCCAATGTATCTTCACATACAATAATATTTGTTTCAGGATCTTTGCTGTTCGAACCAAGTTTTTGAATATTTTGGGTCTTATCACTCTCTTTTCTGTTAAATACAAACTCAACTATAGCAATGACCAAAAAAAAAAAAAAAAAGCAAATAAGTGACTTAAACAATCCAACTAATTAATGAAATAATGGGGAACATTCATTTGTATCGAATCAAACCCAATAAAAATGAAACAGAACATAAAAAACAAAGCAGAATACCTTGAAGCCCACCAACAAATTCACCCATCTGATCAGATATCAGAAAGCTCCTGACATCAAAAGTTCGGTAAAAAACATAATCTGCCATTACAAGTTCTTCAGCTGAAGGTTGTGGATTTCTGCTGTCAGTAGATATGCAAACAACATTGCATTTACCGGTGATTGCTTCCTGATTCAATTAATGAACACATGGCATCCCAGCCCAAGTCAGTTCAACTAGGGAAAATATGTGTTAATACTAACAAAATAAGACACAGCTGTAGTTTTAAAATTTAATTACTACTCCATTCGACATAAATAAACTAACAGATCATCATACTATGATCCTTTTCCATCCATCTACAATGAAAACCTTACAAAAGGAATTTGTACACATCTTGACCAAAATCCACAAGAAAACCCCCAGAATTCCAAGAACAAAATCCAGAGGTCCTAGAGGAGAGAAATAAGTTCTATTAAAGGGACACTATCTTGCCATACAATCCCCAACAGACAAACAAGCACTGGTTAAATAAAAAGTATTTACTTGTAATACAACAAAGGAAGAACTATAATAAAGAAAAAAATTAAAGACAAAAACAATTTCTCATTTCACAGTTTTTTAATATCACTTCCACTAACCAACAACCTTTGAATGACTGCCCTGCAAATAGATCCTTACTTTATAATCTATTCCAACTTTTCATCATATTATTATTTACATGATTTACTAACATATTAAATCTATTCATAGCTTTTTAAGAAATATATTCTCCGCTTTATCTAAGGAGACAGGAATGTGGACCAAGATGTCATAAAACAAAAAGAATAGAGGATGCTCTCAAAATCTCTTGATACAGAATAGACATTGCTACCTCCCTTAAAAGAATGAGAATTATATTCCAAGGATTCAACAGTTCATCTCTCTAGAACCAATCCTCGCACCTTACAATCCTCCTCATCTTCTCATTTTTTGGGAACTTATGCCCTTCCACCCATAATATCAACTTATACCTCTACTGCACATAATCCCCTCCCATCCTACAACTCTAACTCATCTCAATGCAAACTACTTACTTGAAAAAAGAATAATGTAGATATTCACAAACTTCCAAACTGCATTCACATAAAAACTATCGACCAATCAATTCTTCAATTGTCACAATAAATAATTTGAGAGAAACAACTCTGAGATAAACTTCTTTGCTATTATTTGAACTGCCAACTTCTAATTGAGCAACACATTAAATCACCTTGCTAGCTCTACTCATCTTATAGGAATAAAAAACAGTTAGGTTAAGGGAAAAGGATCCAGATGCCTTACTGAAAGGCAAATGTAACACCTTTGTAACCCTCTTCAATTACTACCATCATTAGTTCAGTCCCAAAGAATTTGAAATATCATTTTTTTATATCGTTGTGCACCTTCGCTAAATCTCATTTAAGAAATCCTGGTCTAAAAAAACTATGATTTTTTACCGTTACAACCTCAACAGTCGTGGTCGAAGCAATATGTGGAAGAATTGAAAATTAGATGTAATATGTGGAACACTCCAAGACCCCTCCCCTCCCCTCAACAACTTACGGTACAGGACCCTTGAGCACCATCATTGCCATCAAGCTCTTACTATCATGGGCTTTAACTAAAGTTGAAGAGGGTGTTTGACGAAAGGTCATTTTCAGTCAGAATATAGAACAATTAAAAAACGAGTTCAGGAAGGAAGGAAGAAATAAAAATTGAGGAGAGAGCAAAGATTTAGGAGGGAAAAATTGCAAGGAAGCCAGGGAGACGAGGGTAGCCTCAATTTCAGGAGACAGAAAAGAGGCGACTCACGTTTAGGGATGGCCTATATTATTAAGGGAAAGGTAATATGAGGTACTATACATACATATACAATCAAATGAGCTGTAACCTAACAAACTTGAGACCGACATAGAGTAGTTTGGTTTGATTTTCAGCTCTAATCACATGATAGAAGCCGACCTAAAATCCAAGTACAGCGTAAAGGTTGATATTGCTCAATGATTGTTGATTATGAGTCAAACAAAGACACACAAACTTCACATAGATATATTCATTGGCTGTAATATAATATTTTCATTAGGAAACAACCCTTCAACACCTATTTAAGTGTGTGAGATAAAGAGAAAAGATAGAGAATAGTCAAAGCAGATTGACTACTACTATAAAATTAATTGAAAAAACTTTTACCCCCCAAAAAAAAACTGAACAGAAAAATAATAAATTGAACTTAAAAATAAAAAATCCCCTAAACAAGCAAGTTCTCACCGTTTCACTCACATACTCTAAAACATATGCTTTTAAACAGTGAAGTGAAATGCGGAGAATGTTACTTAATTACCACAGGATTGATATTCGCAACACCAGCACCATCACCAGAAGCAAGCAATAGTTCATTCTCCAACATTTTTGCATCCCCGAGATAATACGAAACATCTGAGGGACGAAAAAACCATTGAACTTCAACGTGTTTGGACTTATCAGCATTTTCCCAAATCCGAACAAGCTTTCCTATGTAGAACTCGTTTTCACCTTGAGCATGCATGTATACACAATCATATAAAGAGTAGTATTCCCCGTCATATATAAATGATTCATAAAATTGGACGTCTTCCTTTTTCTTAACCCACTTGAATTCATAATCATCAAGTTTCTCTGTTTCGACTGAAAGAAACATGCCTTTCAGTGACAAAATTTCCTCGAGATATATATGAACCTAAAATATCACAAAAAAGAAATAGCAATTACTTGATATTGTATTACAGAACGGCTTTATCTTGCACTACAAGTTTAACATCAAAAAATTAGGGCAAAGTAGTCATTTACTTCATAATAGCTAACAAAACGGTGTTCCCCTCGTAAATTAAATCATCAGCAAAATCAGGATTTAAACATAAAGATATAAAAGAAACAAAAAACACAAGAAGAAAATGTCAAAAATATAATACGGCAGCATGAAAACAACATTTGAAAAAAAATTTGAAGAAATTTAAAAGGCTTACAGTTAATTGGGGTAATTGATGGAACCCTAAAACCAGCAGTTCATGTTGAAGAAATTGCCTAAAAACTGGAGACGGTACGATTACAAGTTCAAGGTGTTGTTTGTTAACCAGTTGTGATGACACGTTTATAAGGCAAAATTTGAATTAATGTGCCTGGTTAGTTAACGTATCAAAATTGCCGATTAAATTGGGGAAATAATGCTTTGACACTTGAAAGATCACACGATTTAATTAGTAATGGGGTTAGCTTAATTTACTTGAATGAGTAACATAATGAATTGTATGCATGAAGAGTCATTAACAAAATAGAGTAAAAAGTGGAGCTCTAAATTAAAGGCCAACAGTGCATTTATTTATTTATATATATAAGATAAAGATACGATTTGAATTGAATGTTTTGATACTTTTACTTTGAAATATTACATTATTCAATTACCTAAGTTAAACGGGTATAAATAAATTTACTTGAATAAGGTGTACGTACAAGGAAAGAGCTTATGAAGTACTATATCAAAGGGCCAGCATGCACCCACGGAAATTTTAATGATCGTATAGTTTTTCTTTCTTTTTTTCTTTTTTTATTTAAGTGGATAGTATGCTTTAGGACCAAAAAAAAAAAAAAGAGCCCATTTCAATATTAATACACTTTTGTACTTTCAATTGACAAAATAATTATGCGAACAAGAGATCATGGTTCAACTTCCATTAGTATGGATATTTTTTTTAGTTTAATATAATTTTTTTTAATTTAATAATAGCATTTATAATTAGTTTTCATCATCTAAAAAAAACTATAGCAGGATGACCCTTCGTGCAATACAATTAACTAGTACTCCTATTTTATAAGCGCAATGTAACTCATATAGTCATATTTCATTTGAAATGATTTTTTATTTATTTATTCTTTCTTTTTGTAAGGGTATTAATACCGCCTATCTAAAGTCTCAAATCCTAATTTATGGTAATCTTTCTTCTTTTTTTGGATAACTTTTATGGTAATCTAATGGCTTGTTCTTTTGACTTTCCATAATATTGAAAATATCTTAAAATATGTTTTCTTGACAAATATCTTTAGTGATACTTAAAAAAAAAAAATATGGATAAATACAAGTTACTCCAGTGTGTTATTTAAAATTTGTACGAAATTATTATGTGAAATATTTATTGCATAGAATTTTCTTGTATTTTTTAAAATTCAGCACGCAATCCTCCATATGTACAAAATAAGTCGTTTCGGATTGATATAATTCAAAAAATCATTTATAAATATTTTATGTTGGTTCCTACAACTTCACGTGTATTTTTTAAAATTCAGCACGCAATCCTCCATAGGTACCTATTTTGAACATTTGAGGGGTTTTTTGCTAAATTTTTAATAGTGCGGGATTCTATACAATAAAAATTTCACATGGGTATATATTGCATTTTCACCCCCTATTTGGTTGAAAATTATTAAAAACTAAAATGTTTATATTCCAGGCTTATAATTTATGTATTTGCTTTCTTTCCAGTTTCCATTCAAGAGGGAGGAATACTGTTTTCAAATTAAAGCGAAGGAAAAGAAAAATTTACTCCATATCTTAACAATTGGGATTGAATACCAAATCAATTCACTCCAAAAACTTGTTTGAATTCGATTAGTTACACAAATTAAGTAAACTTGAACATCATTTTTTGTTTGATAATTTTCGAAGTTTGGATCGAGCTGGTCTGGATATTATCTAACTGATAAAATATTTTTTACCCCACTTTAGTGTCAAAATATAATGAATCCAACGTATTAAGTCTACTAATCCTCTGTCTCATATACCACCATTGTCTCCCATCCATAATTTACTGAAATCTGTTATTATATATTTATGTGCAACACATCTTATTAATTTGATTATGAATGTGACGTATATAGAAATGGTACATTTTGTGGTGCAGAAGATCCTTGGCCCTGTGTGATCACACAAAAATGTAAATTTAAACACTTTGCAAAAAATATATATGACACCAAAGATAAGAAATTATTCACCCCAACTTTTGACCAAATAAATAACATCTACAGTACTAATTAAGAATGGAGATAAGCAATTCATCATTATTAAACAACGCATATTCTTTCATATATATATAGAAGATTTGTAAATACATACTACATACATCAATATATAAGAACTCTGAATAAGTAGATTCCAATTGGATAAACTGAAACAGAAACAGTATTAGAACTTATTAAAATATTAATTAATATTTAGGAACCCACACAATGTGATCCTGAGGCAGGAAATGGCACACCGGAACACTCCCCGGCTTCACCTTAAGCACCTGAAAAGCCAAATGCTTGGGGTTCCACGCCGCCGTGTCAAGGTGGCAAACTGCCACCGCATCCACCTTGGACCCATCAACCGCCGCCATGGAAACCTCATACGCCACCGTAGATTCCGTTTTGTGACAATAAAACACTGCATAAGCATATTCCACCTTGTGGCAAACCACGGCTCCTTTATTAGTACTACTGGACATCTTTTTCACTCCCGTAATCCCGTATTCTTTAATTAGACTTGTTTTCTTTCCTTGTTCTTCTTCTTCTTCTGCGTTCGTCGCAATTGCCTCCACGTTGTGTCCCAACTTGGAGGTGGTGAAATCAATCATGGATTCCAGAGAAGTAGCGCAAAACTTCTCCTCGCCTTTAATTCCGCTCTCTTCACATTCTCTTATCGTTTTTTTCATCACTTCAGCTTCCTCCGTGTCGGGTTTCACCGAAAACTTATCCAAAATCTCGGGTAACTTGTTCGAGGAAAAGGGGACTGAATCAGCAACGTGACGTGGCAAAAGCGTGGCTTCATTATTTGTGGTTTTGAAGGAGTTTAACTTCATCTTTTGGCCTACGTGTAAGTCTTGTTCTAAGAAGAAAAGGACCACGTTTGGGTCGTCGTGAAGCTGAGTTTCGGTGGCGGCGTATTTGTAGTTGAATGGGTTTGGACCGGGTTGGACACGGACGTAGACGGGTTTTCCTTTTTTAGTGCCTGTCCCGACGGTTACGCCGCCTTTGCCCACGCCTACGTTGGTGCCGTGGCCTGCAGGTTTTCCGGTGTGTACTCCAACGTTTCCGTGGCCAACGTTCACGGCGGTTCCGCCAGGTTTGCCTTTGCCGGTGTTGACTCCGACGTTTCCGTGGCCAACGTTGACGGCGGTGCTTTTGTCTTCTGCCCAATCTATGGCTATAAGCAAGAAAAATACTCCATGTTAATTAATACCTCGAGGTTAATTACTAGGTATTATATTTTAATACCTCGAGTCGAGAGTAATTAATACTTTTCATAGCAAACACTTTAAATGTGAGACGTGATGGGTACCAACGGACATGTACATAAACATGTTTATGGAATGGTCTACTTTTCTTTAGAAAAAGAATATTTGGAGTGTGAAAAAAAATCATTCAATTTTGGTATTAAACGTGTCTTTTTTTAAAATTTTGTACCAAATGTCTAAAATAGGTAAAAAAATTGATATGAAAATTGCAATTCCCTCTTCAATAAAGATTGAGAATGAGTTTTGGTACAATTTTTTATAAAATTGATTTACAAATGCTTAATTACCAACAAGTAACATATATCTTTTTTTTTTTTTTTTGCTTTTACAAGAAAAAAGATTATATTAGCTAAAAGTAATTTTACTTGATTCTTTCCAACACTTTTTAAAATTGCATAAAAAGTTGTAAATTGATTTTGGAAGATCAAACTCTATGTTTACGTAAGTGGTTGCTACGAGTTTGGAACTAGTTGAAAAATAATTAGTCAACTTAATTTGACTAAATATTAAGTACTACAACTTTTAAATATATAATTGATTTGGCTTTGAGCTTAACAAGAAGTAAACTAACCAATTAAATCATGTATTTGACCCCTTTTTTGATTCACGAAAAACTCATACAAACTCACATCAACTGTAAACAAACCTTGAGCTAAGTATGTGTAAATTTTTCAACCAAATAAAAATAGTAGTAATAATTGAATGAAGTAATTAATTATATATGTACGTACCATTTGGGTTGAGGAGATCCTTAAGAGCTTTAGGCATTGGGGAGTTTGGAAGCTGAGAATTCCAGTACTCCTCTGACGGCAGAGTTGCATTGCTTACTACAATAGCCAGCTGAAAAGAAAAAGAAAAATGAATATATATAGTAATATTCAAGATATATTGAAAAGAATTTCAAAAAGACACTTGAAATTTTACTCACGGAAAGAAATGCTAAAATATGTTGAAACTTGAACTCCATAGTTTAATTAATTAAGTGCAGCAGAAATTGCAAATGAGAATGAAAAAGAGAGCTGATGAGTTGTAATATGTTTTTATCAATGGAATAATATAGTATATATAGAGAGAGAATAAATAAAGAGGAGTGTGGGGTGTGGGGTGTGGGTGTGGGTGAGTAACACATCACCTAACATTTAAGACTAGTTAATTTGTACTCAACTGCATTTGGTTCACAGAGGCTGAATGAGACTTGCACACGTATGTTTACTAATATGTGATTTTCTTTATTTTCTATTTCCACCATTTCGGTTTCCTTCTTACTTAAACGTTAATTAGATGAGTTAGTCATTCAATATGATATCAGAGATTGGACCCAAAAGAGGCCATTGTTCGAATCTCTCCACCAACCAATTATAATTACATGTGTTAAACTTGAGTAAAATGTATATCGGTTACACATGAAGAAGCGTGTTAAGTGATAAATATTAAATGACTAATCTCTCTAACAACTTAAACTTTAATTATATATATAATATTAGATGAGTTGGTCAGAAGAAGCGTGTTAAGTGATAAATATTAAATGACTCATCTCTCACTACAAAAAAATTAAAGTTTAGTGATAAAATTTTATATGACAATGTTAAAGTTGTCACATTTTATATATATTAAGTGACAACAACTCAAATATTGTCACTAAAATGGTTTTCATAAACATACTAGTGACAAGAATTGTAAAAAAGTTGTCACTATTGACATTTAGCGATACCCCAAAAGTGATAACCAAAAAGTTGTCACTAAACCATAGTGACAATATTTATTGTCACTAGGTTATCACTAAAAGGGTGTCGCTAATTGTCAATAGTGACAACTTAAGTCACCATATATTTGTCATTAATAGCTATTAGTGACAACTTAAAAACATATATTGTCACTATTGCACTTGTCACCATTATTATTATGACAAAATTAATATTTTTATCACTAAATGCATACAAATAGTGACAACTTCCACATTATTACTTAATTTTTTATCACTTAAGCTCAATTTTCTTGTAGTGTCTCTAACAACTTAAACTTTAATTATATAATATTAGATGAGTTGGTCATTCAATGTTAAGTGATAAATGTTAAATAACTAATCTCTCTAACAACTTAAGTTTTTAGATGAGTTATTCATTCAATAATTTGCAGTCATTTTTGAACTTATCCTCGAACCAAGTTTCAAAATTTAACAAATGAAAAAGAAAAATAAGATTGTTTGTATGTATGAAAAATTTAGCTAAAACTAAAATTTGCAAATTGAAAAAAAAAAATTAAGCTTGTTTGAAAAAAATTTAGAATTTTAGAACAAAAAAGGAAAGTAACTTATCTATAACATTTTCGAAAAAGAAAAAAAATGAGAGCAGGAGAAAATTCGATCTGTAACCAAAAGTACGGCGTGCATTTAATAGAAGCAAAGAAAAAGTAGCCCATGTGGATTTAGGGTCTGCTAATTCTGAGTATTATTCATGATGTGAACTCAAGAAATGAAACAAAGAAGAATAATGAATTGATATATCGATCGGGGGCCATTGGAGTAACCCTAAACCAACAACTACCAAAATTTATTAGGGTTGGATATTAAATTCTATATCTTACTAGCTAGCTACATGGCAGTACCACCACTATTCATTTCATATGAGTTTGTTTTACATGAATTAATTGTTATATATTTTATTTAAAGAATACGTGATGTTAATTATAATTAAAAAAAAATGTCAAAATTATAAGTGGTCACGTACGAAATGATTGATGCATGGTTAATTCTAATCTACAACTGGTCAAATAATTTGCAAGATACGTACAAGTCACTTACATGCATTAAAATTGCATAACACTTGAGTATGTATATATAATTAATTAAGATCAAGTTAGATTTGAACTACAATTTTCTATTATGAATTGACTGAAACTTTAACGATGGGATTTAGCTTACAAGACGGGGTTTGTAGTGACGATTGGGATTTAACTTAAAAGAACAAGATTGGTAATCACCGTTCTAGAACAATCTCTCTCTCTCTATATATATATATATATGTTGTTAACATCAGAATAATGAAGAATTAATTAAAATATTATGATTAATCGTCATAAACCAAGCTGCACAAAAATATTGTTGGGAGTTAAGCAGTTCACATCAAAATTTAGGAATCGGCCCATGTTGGAGATTGAGTGCCGAAAGGGTGCAGGTGCACCAATTACTACAGCTTAATTTATTGTGGGACTAACCCTTTGACTATGATCATGAAATTAACCTACCACTGAAAAAAACCTATTTATTACATTTTCAAATCATTTAATTTGGTTAAAAGAAAATAATGCTAGCTAGAGCTCAATTTTGGATATTGTTTTTAAACCCAAATTAGGATACGGTTACCCACTAAATCTATCCAAAATCTACTATATATATGAATGTCTTGGAATTCTATTCTTGTGCAACAATCCCATTTTTATGAGGAAACCGGATCAATTATTTTATTGTATGTAAGAATTCATATTTAGTTTCTTATTTGAATAAAATATTATATATAATCTTTTTTACTGTACTTTTCTCATATATATATGTTCAATGCAATAATATATACGTTTTAATTGAAAGAAAAATGATATTTAAGGAAAATAATAGAAGTTGATAAGACTACAGTATGTACTAAAACTTCAGTTAATTAAATCACAAGTATTTCCATGTGTGGCATTTGGATGTAATAATTTTAGGATTTATGATAACATCAATATCGTTTTATTTCTTTTTATGATTATTAATTTAGTTAAATAAACTTAGAATCGGGCGATAAACATATAATTTAATTTTCTGATAGTTTCTGTAGCTGTTATTTGTACCTATTCGAAATGGGCCGGCTCAGCCCAATCCAAGACCAGTTTCTATCATGACTCAAAGTCTCCAACAAACCAACCCAAGGGCCAAGGCATTGTAAAATAGGATAGTACTAATAAAATGGGGAAAAATAGCACTTCCCTAACTGAACTTGGAGTATTTTTACCACCCACTTATTCTAAATGTTGCATGCAGGTTCCCACCTTTGACCACCCGGGTTCGCAAAAGTTCTATTTGTTCTATCTCACTACTATGCGTACATCTAAGAGCAATAATTTTTTTTTTAAAATTTATAAATTAGAATGTGTTACTTTTTTTCCGATTTTCCAATGATTTAATCTCTCTCGAGGCACATCATACATATTATATGAGAACCTCTTCCAATAGGGGAAAAATTTTGATCACCACTTTGAGGGTATTAGTCATTTCCACTAGACAAATCATCCGTTGTATTAGACCGTGTTATTACATTGATGATAAATATCAATACTACTTAACAAGCGGTGATAAAATTTTCACGAGAACATGTTTGAAACACTAAATAAACTCAGGCGGTGAAAATTCCGCAATATTTCATCGTCGACCAGTCAACGGCGGGAGCCTGCAATATTTGGAATAAATGAGGGCTAAATGCAAACGGAAAGTAACTCAAATTTCAGGGAAAAAAAAAACTACTTTTGTGAAGAATATTAAAAGGGACTTATTTTTTTTTTTTTGGGATGATTTACTAATAACAAAGTAAAATAAGAGTTGTATAGACATTCTGGTTAAAATTTTATCATATCAACAATTAGGTAAAGTCATGCTTTCAAAATTGAAGAGGTGGTGAAATAATAACCACAAGACCTATGTAATAATCATAGACCAGATTTATGTAAAAAAATTAATGTAAAATAAGAGAGATGTTATAACAGTTGATAATTTTATTTTCACCATTAGGAGAGGCAAATCAAAATTTGCAAATTATAGTACTATTATTAAAAATCTTTAATCTGACAACATTATATTGGCAGGCAACTTATAGAACAATGAGTAGTACCTTTTTTTTTTTTTTATTTTATTTTTTGATAATTACCTTTAAAAATAAAAGGCATAGGGCATGTTTCGATCAATTCTGGCCCAAATGTTTCGCTCAACATTTGGGCCAAAACCGATCATTTACGCGTTTGGGTCAATTTTAAGGCGAAACGCATGTTTCGCTGAAAGCCCAAATATGTATGGGGACACCTAGGTACAGACCTCTGTTGTGAACTCTTCTTCCATTTATTATGTTTTCTCTCTCCAGTTTTATTCTTTTTCATCTCACTTGTCTAATCATCTTCAATTTTCTATAAATTATTTGATGTCGCAACTGTATTTAACTTTTCAGCCTCAAACCTTAACATCAAAAAATCAATGCAAATCATATACTATCAAATTTTCAAAATTTACTATTTATTAATATTATATCATCTCAATATTTCAACCAAAATCAATTCAAATCATATTTTCTTGTTTAAACATGACGAAACTAAGTCAAAATCGATCCAAACAGGCCCATAAAACTTGGGTGCTCTAATGTAGAAGGCAAGCTTTCACTTTCACATATGAAAATGCCATATAGGCCTCAGTTGGAGCTAAAAAAAAGATGTTTCCTTGTTTAATATACCTAAGTCTTTATTTTCTATTGGCGGGAGGGTGTCATTTACTAATTATTTATTATTTTTTAGTATAATTACTTTCTAAAATAAAAAAATAAAAAAATAGGTTGGGATCTCAAGCAAACAAGAACAGATGGATATTAGGGAAAACTAAATTATATATTAGATATATAATTATAAGAAAATATATCGTTCTGTTCTTTAGTTGATCACAATTTAGGATGTTTAGATTATGATATTAATTATTTTCAGGTGATTGGTATATCTAAAGTGTTATCTTAATTTATTGATTTATTAATATTTCTGTACTTGGAAATATTTCTACAATAGCAAAATGTATTTAGCATAACATTTCGATGTGATCATGTGATTAGACACTTATGTTAAACTAAAAAACCCAAATAACATTAATAAAAAATTACTAACTTTTTTTTGGATAATTAATATTTTAAAAGAAAGGTTACGTACAGAGCTATGGAAGTGCTTAATATCACAATAAATTAAAGAGTCTAAAGTCAATTAATCTTCTAACATAAGTGATCAAGGGCATAACCAAGTTAATTTAAATGCTCTTTAATTATAAGAATATAGAAAGAACAAGCTTTAGAGTGGAAAACATGATTATTATTCTGATTTTTCTGTTTGAATATGTTTGCAAATGGAGAAATTTGAAAAGAATAATACCCATAATGCTCCATATTCTTCATTCTCCATATAGTATGAGAATGAGAGTATAACAAACAACAATGAACTAAGTCAAATTTGAGCCAAAATTTCAAATAGGTTAATATGTTTTTTAGCCATATCAATTATCAAAAGAAAGAGTACAATAAAAATATAGATTTTACTTATTAAGTTGGAGGCTAGCTAGCAATTAATATCATTATGATATATATGAACCCTTGAATGCGTTGGATGCAGATTAAAGAATTGATATATAAATACATAATTATTCAATGTAGTTTTCAATGATTTGATATCTTATGAAATGAAATAATTAGATTTTGTTTTATTAGAAAAATTTAGATACGGGTTCAATTTTTTACTATATTCTACAAAGATTATATATCATCAAATATGTGCAAACCGACAATGCATGCATGGAATTATGATACTGTAATGAAGTGCAACATATTGATGACCAACCACGCTTCTAATAAACCTAATTTTCCATAGAAATATATATGTACCCATGTAATTAAAATGTTTGGAAAAAAGAAGGTAAAAATGGTCACACAACTCAAGCGCTTTGCAAGGTTACCCTATATGTTTTTGGGCCCGTAATTTATAATTCTGAAGCAATTTTGGTGTAATTCCGACCTAATTGAAAAAAATTAACCTCGTGTATCGGTCATATCCTTTGTAATTTGAGGATTTAATTTGTTGAATTTTAAAAGTAATAATTGCAGATTATTTTATCCCCCAGAATTAGGATATGAACATTTTGACCGAGTTTTAAAATTGATAATTGTATATATATGTACCCCCAAAAATTAAAATGGATCCTTTTGACTAAGTTTAAAATTGATTATTGCATGTTTACCCGAAGAATTAGGAGGAACTGATCATTTTGATTAAATCTTTATTGAAGGATATATGTGTGATCTTTTGCCATGGTGATATTTTGCTTCAAGTAAAAGGCTTCACAGTGAAGTTCTAATTAGGTCGTGGAAAAAAAAAAAAGATTTCTGTGTATCAATAATTATTTAAATCTTGTACTAAGAACTTTCGGTGAGTTATTCTTCTGATCCAAGCAATTAGACCTTAAAGATTGTCAAGTAAAAGTCTGCACTACTCTTCTAGAGTGACTTTTAATTAATATATAGGTCAAAAATATAAATTGCGCATGCAAGTGAAATTAGGTCAAGTAATTATCGATCTACAGTCATAAACTGCTCTCTAAATCTTTTTCTTGGGAGCAATTATTTGGATTGACATGTAATTTTCCAATATGTACAGAGGCACATTGCTAAATGGACACATAAGTTGGGATGCATGGACCATCTACTTAAATTAATTAATTGAGTTGGGGTGGCTAAAAGGAGCCTTCATTTATATCAATTCTTCATATTCCTTATTAAATTGTTTTAACTACACAAATCTGTGGGCCTAAAAAGCAGAGCAGTATACACATTTCTTTCTTACTTTTAAATTGTAGCACTGTTTTGTTGTGTGAGGTGGGATATACATATATTTTATTCAGTCGATTCCATTATTTTTACTCCATTAACTATAGTACTCGGTCAATTTTTTTAATCTTTTAAGTGATTTATTATGTTAAATCATTCACTTTTGTGGTGTATTAAATATTTTAAATATTAATATATATGATGTTATATGATATTATCAATTTATTAACGAAATATATTAACTAAATTATATATTATAATTTTTATAATGTAGTCAAGTTGACTGATCAACTGTACCAAGAGATAAATAAAAATGAAATGAAAAAAGTACTTTTAATAAGGAGGATATATACGTTACATTTTTTTTTGGTGAACAAATGATTAAGCATAAAGGATTTATACGTTACATATACATATGTAATACATAAACATGCATTACCCCCCACCCCCACCCCGGCCGGCTAGATTCTCCTTAAACCTAGTCCCCAAGTGAGAGGAACAAGGAACAAAAATTCTATCTATATATAGTAACAGCTCCTTCGACCTCGTTATCATTTTGTTCCTTAAATAGGAATCCATCGCACTTTTCTTTTTCTTAGCTAATTTTCGTCGACCATAGTATAAAAAAATGTATTCCCTAAACGCAAATTTGTGGAATAAACAGATTACATATATATAGAAGACTATTTGAATATAATCATTTATTGATGAGGTAAAGTTTAATTAAATGTTTATAGATACATGTATATGATTAACGTGAGATATTTAGTCTCTACTTTTCAATCACGTGTAAACTAAGAATGACAACTCAGTCTTTGTTAATAAGGCGAAGCATGTGGGTAAAGAATGAAGCTCAACATGTGAATAATGAGGAGCCCATATAGAAGAAGGTGACTCACATTAATCTCAGACTCTCATATCATATTAAATAAATACACATGATTTATATTAAATTCATATGCATGCTTGAGCCCAATTCACCTAAAAAATTAACTCAAGATGTGAAGATTGTCCATGATCTTATATGAATATTTAGTCTTGATATTCAATCAATGAAGGACATTTAGTCTCATTCTTAAGAAATATTTAGTTACATGATACTCTTGCACGAAACTACTATGTGAAATTTTTATTACATAGAATTCCTTTGCATTATTAAATATTCGGCACGAAATCACCATCTATACAGAATTGCTCATTTTGGATTGTCTTTAAGATAATAGTTTTAAAATATTCACTTAAAATTGTGATAACCAAATTTAAGTATTTTAGAATGGTTTATAAAATATGTTGATCTGAAACTAACAATTTTATATGGGATGGAATTTAATTTGTACCGGATATTAAGTAATAAACAGAGATTTTATGCATTAATTTTTTTACAGAATAGTTACATGCATGATTTGCTTAACACTAGAGAGTATCTTATATTTACTTGTAAAAGATTTATTACATTATTTTTTGAAGAGCTTTTATGTAATGTTTTAGAAAAGCGTGGTCCTCTCATTGGATTCAAGCAAATTTAACGAACGTTATCTACCTCTTTTTTGATTTTTTCAATGTAATTTTTGTTTGTGGAATTTGTGTCACATCCAACATTAATTTGAATAAAAATGAGATGAACAAACAGAACCGTTTAACTTAAGCACAAAAGCCAGGTTTTTAATAAAACTTTAGAGTCAACATGCAACATTATAAATACTAATTTGATTTAGAGGTTATTTAATTCAAGCGTATGTGAAGTACTAGATTCCATGTGATTTATTTTTACATTTCTTGATCTTAAGAAGTAAAATATTTTTAAGACTTTGCATTGTCACACGGTTTGTGGGTTTTTTTAATATTACTTTTAAAAGATTTGGCCCTAAGTGGAAGAAAAACGAATCAGAGAACAATTCATACCCATCCAGCCCAATATAGAATAGTCCAACCCAATGCCAACCAAAACCAACAATTATACCCAATATCAAATGCGGATCAATTAAGTATTAATAAAAAAAACTAGACGCTTAATTAATTAGCACTTATCAGAAAACGGAATATTTGCCACGCTTAAGTCATGCAGAAGTCAATCTAAAGTAAAACAATTTTTAATTTCGGATTTTTATCAAGTAATTTAGTATTGTACAATATTTGCAATATTAGACATGTATAAAATCTTTACCAATTAAAAAGGAATATTTGTACCGGAATAACTAATTAATTTACCCTTTTTTTTTAGTGAAACAACGATTATATCATTATATCATTAAATCTATTAGATCATTAGCAAAATACAGAGAATATATAACTAACTTATAATATAGGATATCTAGCTAATAAGACTAGTATTTATTAAAAAATTCTACATATTTTTGATGATTTTTTATGCAAGACCTTTAGGGCTTGTTTGTTTTGGCGTTTTCCAAAATTATTTTGTGTCTGGAAAATGCCAAATAAACATGTTTTCTACTTTCGGAAATAAAATTTTCACCTCTCAATTTTCTCAAACTACTCTCTCAAAAGTCAAACAAACAACAATTTTCTTATCTCTAAACAAAATCTATACAAACACTACCTTGATTTTACATAAAGAACTTATCATGTTACACAATTTATCTCACATAACATGATTGACGTAAAGTCTTACACCTATAACCTAACTCTTCCAAAAAAACATACACCTACTTTATTTCTCAAACCACTATTTGAAAACCAAAATAAACAATATTACGCAAATCGAGATTATTTCACAAATCTCCACTGCTCTCCCAAACTACTTTACCAAACACCAAACAAACAAGCCCTTAAAGTTTTGGAACCTGAATTTTGCTATCCTCCATCTCAAAACAAAACAAAGGTCCTCTTTACTAAAAGTGCCAAGTCAATGTTTAGTACAATAATTTATTAAGCTTTTTTTAATCCGATAATGTTAAATATTTGCTCTGTATGTTTGAGTGATCAATTTGTAGTTCAAAATCAACCAGTCGTAGGTATTGGAAATTATTACTTATATTCTTTGAGAATTTTGATATTAATTTTTTATTTTGAGTTTAATAAATAATACGGAGCATAAAATAATAATCAAAATTTATTAATAACAAACATAATTTTTTTTTTTTTCCCGACTGAAAAAACATTTACTTGTCTATCTAGTTTCATTCATATGGTTCGTTGGTTGTTTATTGATAGTAATCCGTTGTAAATTATTTTTATTAAAATTTTGTTGTTAGTTAATAAGTTAATAATATCCACAGACACCCAACACACACTATATATACTCATATACCCAATAGCTAGCATTACTTCCTTCCTCTCCAGCTTATAAGTGAATTCAATTAAGAAAAAGATGACGAATACTTATAAGTACTCTCTCCTGAATTCATCAAATGAATGCTGATTATTAAACAGCCTCTCCTATTCTCTCTCAGATTTCAATTCTAGCTCTTCATAATAATCTCCCTTAATCTATCCCCCTTAATCTCCGTCGTGAATTGAATTAGATATACTGCACAAATTAAACAAACTTATCTTTATTATTTTCTTTGATCCCGTACACAATTTTTTTTTTTTAACCACATGTCCCCCTATTTTCACTCTTCCCTCGTTTACTAAATCTTTCAATAAAGTAGTAGTTTTAGTACACAGTTGAAGATTCACACCAAAGAGAAAAAAGAAAAAACCACTTGCTGTGCTCTGTTTTCTGCTACTCTGTTTTTTTGGTCATTTCTTGAATCTTGATTAGTCATGGATGCTGATTACTTGAGAGAAATTGAGGGAAAAACTAGTAATGACCCTTATTACAATATCAATTTCGGTCGCTGCGTTTGGGTACCGGGCCCTCTCATAGTAGGAGCAGGGCCGTCGGGGCTGGCCGCTGCGGCATGTCTTAAAGAAAAAGGAATCCCATCACTGATATTAGAGAGATCAAACTGCATAGCTTCTTTATGGCAGTTGAAAACCTACGAGAGACTCAAACTCCACTTACCTAAGCAATTTTGCGAACTGCCCTTAATGGCATTTCCGAGCCACTTTCCCACTTATCCCTCTAAGCAAGAATTCGTTCAGTATCTGGAGGATTACGCGGAAAGATATGGGATCCGACCCGTTTTCGGTTCGAAAGTGGTGAGCGCGGAGTTTGATGGGAATCTCGGGTTTTGGAGGGTGGCGACTGGGGAGGCGGTGGAGTATATATGTCGGTGGTTGATCGTGGCGACGGGGGAGAATGCGGAGGCGGTGGTGCCGGAGATAGAAGGGGCGGAGGATTTTGGAGGGGAGGTGGTGCATACGAGTGGGTACAAAAGTGGAGGAGTGTATAAAGGGAAGAAAGTGCTTGTGGTTGGGTGTGGGAATTCGGGTATGGAAGTGTGTTTGGATCTTTGTAATTTCAATGCTAAGCCTTCACTTGTTGTTAGAGATACGGTAACAAATTTTTGTTTCCTTTTCCTTTTTTACACCTTCTAATTAATATACTAGTAGCTAGAAGATGGTTTTAATTATATGGAAAGTGTGGATCAAGTAATTCGGGTTTTTTCTTTTCCTAATAATTATTTTTTCAAATATGTTTGTGCATGGGAATAATAATCTTATTATTACTTCTTAGCTAGGGTAAACCTTCATGTTGAAGCCTCAAAATTTTGCCCTCTTTCTCTCTTTTTTCTATTTTTGGAAAAGAAAGATGAACCCTAATTTAAGCTTCCCTTTTTAAATTGAAAAAATAAAATCAAGTCAATGTAGATTTTCGGGATCTCCTATTTTTCAATTGTTTTTTGAGTTTTTAGTTCAAGTTCCAAAACCTAAGTATGTTTGATTAATCGGAAGAAAGAAGGAACCTATAATGTGTTTATCACTTTCTTGGGATACTCACGCATGCGCAACATTGGTTAGAAAAGAAGTTCCACAATTCCATTTCTAAATTAAAAAAAAAAAAAAATGGAGTAATTATTTCATTATTTGCCTCATGATTATGAAGTTTAAGAAATTAATTAACCACATGAACTTTATGCTTTCTTTGTTATATTTTTTACTAAAGTTCCAATCTTTTAGGTATTCCTTTTCATACCCACTTTGTTTTTTCAGTTAATAATTGCTTTTCTTTCAATTTTGGCCGATTATTTTAGGTGCACATACTACCACGAGAGATGCTGGGGAGATCAACTTTTGGCCTGTCCATGTGGCTTCTCAAGTGGCTGCCTATACGCCTTGTCGACCGGTTCTTTTTACTTGTCTCATGGTTCATGTTCGGTGACACCGGCCGGATTGGGTTAGACCGGCCTCAATTAGGCCCTCTCGAGCTAAAGAGCCTAACTGGGAAGACACCAGTGTTGGATGTTGGAACATTTGACAAAATAAAAAATGGAGATATCAAGGTACAACTCTTCTCAATGCCTTAAATTTGTCTACATGTGTGCAAATTTCACTTTATCAATAATTGATTTGCCTTTGTTTTTTTTTCTTCTTAAAAAATAAATGACAATTGTTCCATTTGCTGTGTGGCATATTAATTCACCAATTTTGTCCAAACAAGTCATGCGGACAAAGGGTTTCTTTTTTTGGTTTGAGGTTATGCACTTGGGATTCTGTGTAGGCATAATGTGGTTGGTCTTTTCAAGGAAAACTTGAATAATTATTAGGGTTTGCAATTAGTTTTATTGTTCTTTAGTTATCTATGTCCCAATTTTTCGATTATGAAATCACAAAATTAATTGACATGGTCGACGACTTAAATAAGGCATCAATTATGCAATATATTGTCTTTGATACTTTGTTTATGTCATCGCAAATGCCATATTTGTTAGAGTATCACGCTACAATGACCGTTCTAGCTTGAACGAAAATGCAAGATTAATTGAACACTAAATCTTGTTTATTCAATTAGGTATGCCCGGGCATCCGGAGACTAAGGCATCAATCAGTTGAATTCTTGGATGGAAGAACGGAAAGTTTTGATGCCATAGTCCTAGCAACTGGTTATAAAAGCAATGTGCCAACTTGGTTAAAGGTACTTTAATTTTATTACATTATTTAATTTTGCTCTAAAAAGAAAAGGCATGTTTGGCTGAACATAACTGGTTTTCCACTGTAGGAAAGTGACATGTTCTCAAAGAAAGATGGACTCCCAAAAATGCCATTCCCGAATGGCTGGAAAGGTGTAAGTGGTCTATACGCGGTAGGATTTACCAAACGTGGCCTTCTTGGTGCATCCATGGATGCCAAGAAGATAGCAGATGACATTGAAACTTGTTGGAGAGCAGACGCAAAACATCTTTCGTCTTTTTCTTGGCCTCATTCGTTGCCAAATAAAAAAAGTTTTGATTAATTAATATATATATGTATGTAGGATTGAGCTAGCTTGAATAAATTTTGGGAAGGTACTAATATTTGACACAAATACTTGGTACTTAGCAAAGTTGACAAGAAGGACTTATATTTGGACAAAGATGAGGAGTATTTTAAAGTGAAGATAATGGACTAGATAGTAAGGTTTTGTGTTGAGCTTTAACTCGACACTAATGTATATAGATTTAATTGTACATTGACACATAGGTATTGACTTTTAGTCATTAGGGGTAATTTCTTTCTTGAATACATCGGGATGTTTTTGTACTTGTACATTTTACCGATTGAAATTATTAGTACTTGAAACGCGCGTATAATACAAGAAAAAAATTAATGTGTTTTTTTTTTTTTTATAAAGTAAAAGGGTACATATATATATATATATATATATATATATATAATCTACAAAGGAACTTGTGATCATTAAAACATGATGGTGAACTTTCGTACCAAAATTCTCTATGATAACTAGCACATTTAGTGCCATTTTTATGACTTGTACAGATTGGATTGTGAAATGACCATACATTCCCATGTAGTAGCTAGATAGGACCACTGAAAAATTAAACAAAACGAATGTGCCAGAAAAATTCATAATTAAGAGAAAAGTAGTGTTAAATGTAGGGTTGATAACCAAGTTTTATTAAAGGAGTTTTGATTGACTGAAATCAAATAAGATTTGACTTTATCGTAAGTTTAAACTCAAACATTGTCGAACTTCATACCATCCACATAAATTCTACTCATATATTTATTCTGGTTTTAGATATATATCAACCTAATTTATAACAATGAATTTTGTTTTATTTATATTGCTAAGAAATTCGTAGAGTAATTACCCTTATTTATGTAAACTTCAAGATTACTATGAGATATGAGTAGTGAAGCTTCAACATGGGTGAACGTGTGATTGTTAATTAAATCATATCATGTAATTAATTATAAATCGTTTCTCTTCCAAAATAATGATCTTTACTTTTATTATTTTACTCTTAATAGAGTTTTTCACTCTCCTTCTATCACCTAAATTGTAGTCGCATTATTCTTTATTATTTTACAATTATATTTTCTTTGTTAAGTTTTCATTCTTCTTGCATGTTTCCAACAGGGGCACAATACATGCGCCCAACCTTCTATTTTTTTTTTATATTAGACTAGAACAAGAATTAGTATATTTATATTAGTAGAGTTTTATTTCAGTTGAGCCTTTGTAGGCTCAAACTTAACTCACAAATTTATCTGATCTAATATATATATAAAAAAAAAAAAACTCAAAATCAACTCTTCTAGTCAGACTCAATTCAAATTTAATTAGGTATAACCATCAAACTTTAAAATACCCAACTCAATTGTGAGACCTAATTTTTCTCAAAAATAAATAAAAATAAAAATAAAAATTGTGAGACCTAATTAAACGTGGCTCATCAGCAGTCACCACCATGTATTAAATAAATTCTTCGTGCCAGTGGTTCAAACTGAATCAAATATATTTTTTTCCAGTGATTTCATCTTTGTATCAAGAAATTCAAAGTGCCGTACCGAAGAATAAATATCAGAGTGGTGAAATTATTTTTAAGTTAAATAAGTTAGCATAATGAGCAAGGCGGCCAAATTATTAAATAAAAAGTGGTAGGAAACTAAAGGTGATGAAATGTGGGAGAAAAGGGATATCTGATATTCTGATTGATTAAATTGGTATGCAACGTCCCATCATTCAGAAATTATCAAATAATTAACATATGAATTTAAGCTTTAATCTTAATTAATTAATTTTAATTAAAAAACCTGTCAAGGGTTGGGTAATTAACTTTAGATCCAGAAAAATACATTATTTAGAAGGGTTTTGGCTCGATTTCCCGAGTCTCAGTTTCAAAAAAATAGTTGAGGTGGTTTTGGAGAAACCTTTGAAATCTCATTTGGTTATGTTTCGGATGTTGAGTTTTGTAGTTTTGAAAAAGTTGAAATCCCACTTGGATTGGATTTGGATGTTGGGGTTTGGGGGAAAAAGTAGGTGGTATGTATCAAATTAATGTTTTTTTTATAGAGTTTGAGTAGAAAAAATGGGTGGTATCTATCAAATCAAAGTTTTATAGGTTTCAAGAGTTTAAATGTTGGTTTCTGAATATGTTTGTGATGAGTTTCATATGTTTGTGAAAACTCATTTGGAAGGATTTTGGCATGATCTCTCAAAACCCGCGAGACCGAACCAAAACCCATCCACATAGGCCCAATAGGCCTGGACTTCACAAAAGACACGAACCCGCTGCTTATTTTTATTCCCGAATGGCCAGGGTTGTCTTTGTTAGATCCCGACCCAACTTAACCGACTATCCGGTCTTTTTATTATACATTTTTATAGCGTTTCATATTTATTTATTTATTGAGGTTGAAGTTATGTTTAAACTTTAAGCTAATAAACAAAGTCCATCCATTAACATATGTGATTAGCTCCAAAAAATATTCTCTTCGCTTTCTCATCCTAAATGTAGAAACACATTATACATGTTTCTAAACCGATATGCTATAATCATCTTCCGGTTTCTGTCATTCCGGGCAAACAATATATAATTCAAAAAACTTTCATCTTTTTTTATTTTTTATTTTTTTATTCGGGAAATAAATCGTTACATCAATCACGATAAACTGATTATAAATGCTAGTATTATACTAGAGAACAAACAATGGAAGTCGATCGGCGGGACATTAGTGTTGTATTGGGTTAAACATTATGTTATTTGTGTTAGTATAAGTTTCTGTTAATTTTTTTTTTAAGATAGTGAATACATTGTTATATCAAACACTATCGAATGAATTTATTACATTGATAACAAAGTAAACTAATTAAAAATACTAATATTAAACTAGAGAAAAGTGTTAATATTAATAAATTAATAAAAATATTCATACTAATAAGAGTTGAACAATATCTGTCAAAAAATTGACACTTGAATTTGTGACTAATAGAATCACCCACAAAACAAAAACAAAAAATGAATAATAAGTATCGAGAATATATTGAATCATACCCAAAAAATAAATGAAAAATACAAGTACCAAAAGTGTGCATGGGATATGTGTAATTTATTGATATGCTTGATGTATGAATTACCTAAATGAATCGCATCAAAATAAAATATCTAATTAAATCATACCAATATAATTATATAAACATGAAAAAACAAGTAGAAGGTAGCCCTAGTTAATGATTAAAAGTATGCTTTTTTAGCTCTAGTGTCTACTTGCTTTATTTTTATTTTTATTTTGTTTTCCAAAGGTTTAATTCCTTTCGAGACGGATTGAACACATATATGGGTACCTCTCTCAACAGGAATTCGAACATGAGTCCGCTACTTTGTCTACTTGCTTTATTGTTAAGTAGCTTTTCCATGGGTTAAACCAACTGCTTATTGCTAAAACACATTTATTAGAATTAGATAACTTCCACGTTTCGACTGTAGGTTTAAGCTTAACCACACACATTTTATTTAACCTACCAATTTTAATTACTTTCCACATCCTCCATTCAAATGAACATTTTCTAATAGTGTAAATTAATTGTGCAGTCTAAGGAAGATGCTATAGGGAGGTCGCCTTTCGGTTAAAGTGAAATTAATTGACCATTATAATGTGTTTTAACTTCATTGCTAGCCTTTTAATTAAATGACATAATCTCATTGCCAATAATTAAGTCGGTGTGCGCACAACTAAAATATATAGAATTAGTACTTCGGTCTCTAGCGTGTTCAAGTGGTCCCCACAATTTATGTGGTATCCCGATATCTTTTAACAATAAAAAAAATAAAAAAAATGGAGGGAGTAATTTGATAAAGGTTCATATAATTGTCTTGTTTTTCACAAACAACCAACAATTAATTAAGATGAAATAATCCACTGACTTATTAAGCAATTCCATAAATTATTGATAATTAGGAGATATTCAATATTTCCTATAAATTAACTTGATTAGCATTAATTAAGACAATATCTAGAGTTGATGTACTTCTATTTTACCTAAAATTATGTAAACCACAAATATCTAGAGTTGATGTACTTTTACGTACATACATTGCATGCTGCACATGCAAACTCATTAGCCCATCTGATTTTGATATGATGGATATAAACCTTTAATTTGATATATTTCTTACATGTGGTCCTATATAAATTTATTACTCTCCCCTAATTTCTTATTTTCTGTTTTCATTGGAGATATTTTGAAACATGATTTTTTTATTAGGAATTCTCTTAATGTCAATAAAACAATGAATTGACACCATTAATTTTAACCACTACTTTTGAGGATGATAAGATATCTAAAAATTTCATGTTTTAATGCTTATTTAGAATTCCGTGAAAAATTAAAAAGAGCAAAATAAAAAGAACAGGTTATATATATATTGTCATATATCACTACTAGAAAACAGAGAAATTTTCGACGGAAATAAATCCGTTGAAATTTTACTTAAATTTTCGACGGAAAATTTTTCCGTCGAAATATTTCGACCGAATAATAATCCGTCAAAAATAATTTGAACCGAATTATCTTCGGAAGAAAAATCTGTCGAAAAAAAGGTATAAAAAAGGGAAAAAATAGATTTAAATTTTCGACAGATATTTTTTCAGTCAATAAGTCCGTCAAAAGAAAAATCCGTCGAAATTCAATATTTTCGCGAAAAAATAAGAAAAAAAATTAATAAATTTTGACGGTTAATTTCGACGGATTTTAATCCGTTGAAAAGTAATAATAGAAAAAAAATTACACAAATTTCGACGGAAAAGCAAATCCGTCGAAATAAATATTTTCGCAAAACCAAGTTAGCATCACTCAAGACGAAGCATACTATTAGTAAAGTACCCAAACCATTTTTTTTTTCTAGATATGTCTTTCGTTTTTAGATTGGTTTTATATCCCGGTGTTTTTTTATTGAAGGATTGCTATTCTTTAATGAGTTTGTGATCAAATTTTGATTCATTGTATAGACGGAAATTATCTCTTGCAATGAAATAGTGAGTTGTTTGCATCAAACGTTTATTAATTACTTGGATTTGTAGTAATTGGAGTTATTAATTACTTCAATTTGTGATTGTATTTCGATTTGGAATTTCGTAGTTGGATGGCATGTTTGATGAATGTATGTTTTGAATATTGAATCATGTTTATTAAAATGTTTTTGAATGTCGTATAATTTAGGTATAATTAACAGGTACTAAAAAAAAATTGAAAATTTCGACAGAAAATATTTTCCGTCGAAATTTGTTAGATTTCGATGGGAAAATATTTTCCATTGAAATTTCTGTCGAAAATTCCGTCGAAAATTTGATTTCGACGACCTACGGCCTATTTCGACCGAAATATGTAAATTTCGACGGATTTTATGAAAAATCCGTCGAAATTTCTCTATTTTCTGTAGTGTATAATTATTCCAAAGGAATACTCTCCATGTCTCTAAATTTTTACAAGGTCTTTATCTAATTTCTGCAAGAAAAACCTCAATTCTCATATGATAAAGTAAAGATAAAATTATTAATTATCAAGAAAATATGTAGAGAAATTTTAGATTTTTATTGTTTTAACTATCATACTTCCAAAGGTATAAAAATATACTGAAACGAATTAATGAATTGGTTCTTATCATAATTTATGCATATTGTTTTAATGAACATGGACCATATTTTTCGATGGCCCCTGGGGGTCAACATCAGATCGGATAGTTGGGGAATGTTATTTGAGAATGATGATTCATACATTATCGATCTTTTTCTTTCAAATAGGTACAATTAGTTATCATTGGAATTAATAATGCCATCATGATTTATTAGAAGATGTCATGTTATAAATTAAGAGACATTTGTTCCATTGGTAGATGCATAATAACTTAACAAAAATGCATAGCCTAATTTAATCAAGACGCTAAGGTTAATACTTGGTTAAACTCGAATCGAAGAAAATGGGTGAAGTCAATAACAAATGAATAAACCATGAAAAATAAGTGTAATCGGTGAAGAAATTGGTTAAAGTAAACCGAATTGATAAAAATAGAATTACATCTGTAATTAAAAATGAATAAATAAATGAAAAATGGGTTTAACCCAATGTTTTAAAAACCGGATCGGACAATGAGCCGATGAGCCGACTGGCCACTGGTCGAATCGATTGGACCACTGGTCGGACCGAATTACGTCATAATGATATAATAAATATATTTAATTTTAAAGTATATACAATATGCATAAAATTTAAACATTATCCTACAATTGATTAAAAATATACAAAACTTAAAATATATTTAAATTAAAACCATATAATATTTATCTAGCTTATATCATAACGGTAATATGATACTAATTAGTAAGCTCATATAAATATAATATGATTATATTTATTTAATTAAAAATATAAAAGTGTAAGTTAAATTATGATTATGTATACAAGTATAATATTCAAAATCAAATTTGCATAATATATGTCGATTTGACTTTCAAACTTTGACACTCTTTATCCTAGAAATAATATAGTTGGAAATAAATATCTTATTGAAAAACTTTTAATAAGAAATTATGTAATAAATATCTTATTGAACCGGACAGGATTTCGGTTCGCGGTCCAACCGGTCAATCCAATTCAATTTTAATAACATTGGTTTAACCAACAAAAATCGATGAAGCCGATAAAAAAAAATGAGCTAAACCAATGAAAAATGGATTCAATGGATGAAAAATAACTTCGATAAAGAAATAAAATTTTAAATTACATGATATTAAAATATATTTGAAATCCACAATAAAAATAAACCTATATATATCATTTCATTTTTTATGTGAAAAGATAGACTCACCCTATGTATGAACTCATACAAATTTAAAATTTGAACAATTAAGGGGAAAATGCATATTACTACCCTGTGATATCGAAAACCTGCAAAAAACTACCCTGTGAAATTTTTTTTGCACCAGACTTCCTTGTGTTTTCAAAAACCCTGCAAATTACACCCATTCCGTCTCCCTCCGTCAATTTTTTGACGTGCGTGTATTCTACGCGCCAAAAATGCGATTTTTTTTGTTTCTGACGTAATTTTTCATTCAAAATGACAAGAATACCCTTGTAACTTTGAATCTTTGCAGAAAACTTCCTTGTGTTTTTTAAAGTTTGCATAAAACCTCCTTGTGTTTTTTAAAGTTTGCAGAAAACTTCCTTGTGTTTTTAAAAGTTTGCGTAAAAGTTCCTTGTGTTTTCCACCGTTTGCAAAAAACTTCCTTGTACTTTTGGAAGTTTGCGTCAAACTTCCTTATGCTTTGAAATGTTTGCAAAAAACTTCTATGTTTTTCTTAATGTTTGTAGAAAAGTAACTCATATTTTTTAATGATTGCGCAAAAAATTCTTGTACTTTTAAACGATTGTTCAAACTCCCTTATACTTTAATACTATACCCATAATTTTGTATCTTTTAAACTTCGCACATAATATCTCTTCTTTTCTTTGTTTGTTCCATATGAGAAGCGAGAGAGAAAAATTAGTGAGAGTTTTGGTAATTGTAAAAATATAATTTTTATTAATATATAAGGGGTAATTTAAGCAATTCAATTAAAAATTAACGGTGTCAATGATTAACGGAGAATGGGTGTAATTTGTAGGGTTTTTGAAAACACAAAGAAGTTTGGTGCAAAAAAAATTTCACAGGGTAGTTTTTTGCAGTTTTTCGATATCACAGGGTAGTAATATGCATTTTCCCCGTTAATAAAAATATAATTTTTTATTAATATATAAGGGGTAATTTAGGCAATTCAATTAAAAATTAACGGTGTCAATGATTAACGGAGAATGGGTGTAATTTGCAGGGTTTTTGAAAACACAGGGAAGTCTGGTGCAAAAAAAAATTCACAGGGTAGTTTTTTGCAAGTTTTCGATATCACAGGGTAGTAATATGCATTTTCCCCAACAATTAAAGATGTATACGCGTGACAGAAAATATACGTGAATTGAAAGTGGGATGAGAGATTCTTTCCGAGTTGAGGGAAAATGGTAGACCGACTTATGGCCCACCAAATTCCAGTATGTGTAGAGGAATAGAACATGCATGAAAAGATCAAAACTTTAATGCAAGCGCGTGTACAAGAATGAAAATGACTGATCATCATTTTCACCATTCTATGGGGATGCAATCTTACCAAATATCATATCACTATTTTTCATCATATCTCTTAAAAATAAAAATAAAAATAAAATATCAATGTGCCGCCACTTTTCTCAATAAATCATGATTAATTCCTCTATATTACACATGCTCTCCTCTCACACTAGATTCTTAAAGTACAAATTAAAGGGAACATTATAATGTATATGTTTGTGTCACAAGTTGATTACGCGGGGGGGGGGGGGGGGGGGGGGGGGGGGGGTGTGTGTGGTGGTTTGGTTGTTGAACCATGATCAGAGGTGGTGAGCCTACTATATAAAGGGTATCTTTTTAAATAATTTGTAGAGTTGTAGAATGTTTTTCTTTATTGCTAAATCTTCTAGATACTTATCTCTCAATATCTTCCCTTTTACTTGGGGCTTTTTTCCTATATATATTAACAACTACCCAGTGGGAAAATCGAATTTGCACTAGCTCCAAATGCTTTTGATCAATATATTGGATTTTGACACTTCTCTGAAAAAAATGGAATCTAATTAAGTATATATCTGGCGAGTCTAAAGATTCCCAAATTGAATCTTTCTCCATATGATTATGTAACAAGAAATTGAAAAGGTAATTATTTCAAGGGGAAAGAAAATATATACCTAGTTAATGATTAAGTGAAAAAATGTTGAGTAAATGTAAAAAAACAATATTACTCGTAAGTACTAGCTAGCTAGCTAGTAGAGAGGATTTTGATCTAGCCTTATCGTTATTTTTGTCCTCCAATTAGAGAGCCGATCGATGAGTTTGTCCATTTAAGAATAAATTATGAAGAAGTTTGAACACATTAGCTTATATAAGGAATTTAAATGTAATGTTAACAATTTTTCTTGTAGAAAAATATATTTAATTAATGATTCCAGGGATTTCAGACAAAGTTCGAAAAAGATTTAATGGTTCCAGGGATTTCAGAATCCGTTTTCATTGCGAACCGGACCTTGACAGCCCTATACAATCCCACCAATTTGAGGTAGAGCTACTGGCTTTACAGTTTATGGACTTGGAAATTATTAAGTGCATGCCACATGAATTTCTAATTTGGTGAAAACAACCCCATATAAACTGAAGAGGCTAACTTACTTTTTAAAGGATAGTTGGCAATAAAAAGTGTACGTGAATCTTCTATCCTCTAGATTTTGTTTAGGGAATATTTCAGTTTAAAGGGGGTATATTAATTACATCTGTGACCATGACAATGTTAATGTCTATAGCTAGCTTGTTTCATTTGTTCCCTGAAATTGGTGCAAGAACAATTTATGTGCATGTCTGTAGTAATCAGAATCACATGCCAAGCACTAATTGATTAGACAGAAATTGATTTTTTCTCAATAGATTTATATTTTTTTACTACTTTCTTCAATTAATAATGCACTTACGCTCTCTATTTGCGGTTCATGTTATATTTTTCCATTTTTGGTTTTTTATTTTTTATTTTTGGCATTGATACGTACAAGACAGATCAAATCAGATAGGAATAGAGAATACTTTCTGTACTGTGTTCTGCACCCATTCTCCATGGTCAAGGGAATTTTGGACAGAAATTTAAAAAATTAGTATATTTTTTGTGACAATCTTGCATTTTTTTGGCTCCTGTGTGTTATGAATTATTTTATCTATTTGGTGTATGCATGAGGATGAGGTGACAATAAAAAAATAGCACACTCGATTTGACTCAATCACTAAGTAATTAGATTTGGTTATTAATTATTCAGTTACTGGGCAAATAAATTACTTAAGTGCGACATAATTGAACCCGGTTCAAGCTAAATTTTCCCAAATTAGTCCCAAGTTTGAAGCACTAGAAATTTTGCAATGCTTCATATATATCCTCGTCCTCGTTTATTATAGCAATATATTTTTGTTTTTGTAGAGAATAAATGCAAGTAATTTTATTATTGCGCTAGAGCTAAATGCAAAAATACTTCTTGTGTTTTATCTAATCGACAAAATCCTTATGTGTTATTTTAATTAGCAAAAATCTCCCCCTTTTTTTTTATTAGTAAAAATTATCATTTGAAACTCCTTCATAAATCAAAAGGGGCCATTTTGTAAGTGACCAGGGAGATTATTGAGAATTTTCAAAGTTAAAAAGGGAATTATTGATAACTTTTTATGTTACAAGAGGTATTTTTGAATTTTTTGTGGGGTTGTAATTTTCATTTTTCCTGCAAAATATGTATTTCGGTGAGGGTGTTTTTGTCAATAAAAAATAATAACACATAAGGATTTTGCTTATTAGGCAAAATTAACATAGGGTATTTTTATATTTCACTCTTATAAATATCGTTCAATTTTTTATTTTATTTTTAAAATTTCACATGACTTTGTTTATTTGAATAGTACTTACGGTGTGAAAATCCTATTCTATTTTTTCTTTAATTTAATTGAATTAAATGGTAAATTATATCAATACATGAGAATATAAAAAAATTGCAATGAATTTAATAAATAAATTACGAAGAATATATAACTACCAACTAGTAATGAACTCGACAAAAATCTACACCACATACAGGAGGACTTGAAGTCATTGAGGCAAACCTTCATTGGCGAAAATCCCATTCTATCTAATCTTTAATCATGTTTTTCCTGCCCATGGTTTCACTAGGTATATACAAAATTCATTTTATTGATAAAGAATCATAATCTTGTGATTATCATTAATTAACTTCTTTGGTTGAACATTTGAAAAGTGAATGACCCCTCAATTAACTTGTTTTCTTGTGATTTTGGGAAATTCATACAAAAGCTCTTTCGATCGGTTCTTATCCTATAATTGTTAATTATTCAACTTTTTTATTTGAGAACTATAATTATTCACCTTTTTACTCTATTTTGCCTGTGACTTTTCATGCTTACAACTAAACATGTTACTTCTTCAAGTAAATTACTTTGTAGCCATTAAACTATAAATGAATTTTTAATCTTTCAAGTACTCAAGGATTATTTTCCCAATCTATTGTGACTATAGAAGGATTATCATCATTTATTAAATTCAATCGGGATTTTGTGACGTTTCCGTTTAATTTTAACCCAACAATTTCATTAAATTAAATATAGATATAGATTGGTCATCTTTTGGTAATCCAGGAAAAATAGGTATTGACGGGATCTTCTGAGACTCTGCAGGTAGGGGTGTAATCGGGTCGATTAGTATCGAACGACACACACTGTTTAAAGTTTGGTTTGAATTTGACGAGCTTGAAATTTTGAGCTTGGTTTGATTGTTAAACGAGACAAGCTTAAATGGGCTTTTATCGAATGTGCTCGAATCGAATATCGAGTTTGATTTGATTTTCAACCCTATCTGGGACCTTCATTTCATGTTTTGGGACATACGTTGTTGTAGTCACTAGTCACACATCTGAAATGTGAGCGTTAGAAACCGGAACTAGCTCGAAATTTTGACATTAAAAAGTTGATTATAAATATTGACTCACTTTCTTTACTCTTTTATATGTGCAGGAAGCAGACAGAACAAACTTCACATTAATCTCCTCAGGGACATCTGGAGGATATGATTGAGGTCACATCTGTAGATATCACTTTTAGTTACAAGAACAAACGCGGTCGCGATTTTTTTGGCTAAAATGGGTTCCGCTTTTGTGTACGATTTTGTACTATATCAATGGGTAACGATCGATAGTCTAAGCATACTTAGAAACTCTGTTTGTTTTAGAACAAGAATATTTTGGGACTCGTTCCCCGACTATCTAGTGGATCTTTTGCGTATGGATTTACAATTCAATGTACATAGAGTAGATTACACTGGTTTGCCTTGTTTCTTTTAACATGTACATTATCTTGAAATAAAGTGTGACTGGTTTATTTGTTATAAAAAAATTTACTGTCAAAATAAACATATAAAGTTAAAATTTAAAATTGTACGTCATATCAAAATGGACAAAAGAATTCGACAAAGGAAGTATAAAAAAGAAATCCAGAACGATAACAAGTAATGGAAAAAAGAACCTTTCATGGTATGAATATACATAGAGGAAATTGTTACTTTTTTCTCTTGGAAGATCGAAAAGCCAATGGAAAGTGAGAATGCTTGCACGCAAAGAAATAAAAAAGGGATCAGAAAACTAAAAGGAAAAAGGGATTGTCGTTGCAAACAAAAAATATAGGGCTGGGATCGGGTATTTCGAGTTTCGGGTTCTTAATTTGGGTCGGTTATCCAACTCGATTATTGATTTTTCACACTCGAGTCTCGTTCCATTTAGGTGGGTACCCAACAATTCGGGTACCCGCCTTTTCGGGTTGGGGTAACCCGAAATTTATATGTTTTTTAAATATATATATATATATATATATATATATATATATATATATATATATATATATATATTGTACAAAAAAATTAAATTATTTAATATAATAACATATTTTTTTAGGGTAATATAGTAACACATTTGATATTGTTTAAAGTGCAAATGTGTATTGCAATGCATGAGTCTTCTTTGAGGATGTACAATTATTAATGAAATAAATTCAATTTTTTTTTATTCAATGGTGTAAAATCAATATTCAAAACCTAACCCTAATAAATATTACGGATGTTAGCTATCCGACCCTAATGTATTGTTTGGTTGTCGGGAAAGTGAGGGAAAGTGAAGGAAAGTCAGTTTTTTTTTTCCCACATGTTGTTTGGATAGCAGGAAAGGAAGTTATTATTTTCCTTCAACTTTCCTGCAGGAAAATTTTGTGAAGAAAAAATTTCCCCACCAATTTGATGGGGAAATCCTGGGAAAATATTGGGAAAATTTTACAGTAAATTGCAAAACACCCCTTATACTTTGTTTAACTATCAAAATCCCTCATTTATGATTTTTTCTTACCGAAAGTCCCTTTGTGCTTATTTATTATTAGCAAAAAAATACCTTTTCAAGTCATATAACAATTATACCCCCAAAAAATGACGCAAAATCACTTTTTTTACCTAAAAAAATTATCAATAACCCCCTGTTAACTTTAAAAATTGACAATAACTCCCTGTTAACTTTGAAGATTGATATAAATTCGGTGACTAAAAAATATAAAATAGCATCAAATTAATTTATAATAAAGTTAATATAATGAAAACGTGATTATTCATACAATATTTTATCAACAAAGAAAACGTAATTCATAATCAAACAAAAATATTTATTAAAAATATTATGTTCCTAAAGTTTCTTAACAACCAAACAATTGCAAGAAAATAGTTTTCCTCACAACCAAACATGTAGAGGAAAACGACTTTCTTTTCCTTTTTCTTTTTTTTTCCAACAATTTTCCCTCACTTTCCTGACAACCAAACAAGCTATAAATGTCAAAAAAATCCATTTTTTCTTCTCATACGGGAAACACGCTATCAGGTTAGGATGGGTACTAAAATACCCGACCCAAACTCCAATCCCTAAAAAAATGTAGCCTAAAAGAAAAATGCAAAACACAAAATGCGGTGAACGTGGATCGAACACGTGACCTTCAGATCTTCAGTCTGACGCTCTCCCAACTGAGCTATCCCCGCTGCTGATGTTAAAATCATATATTAAATATATATAACTTATGGTAAGATTCTCAGAAATTTTATCCATCTACAAAAATATAAGTGTATTAGTATTTTTGTATTAGAATCACAGATACTTGTATAATTTCTTTGGTATTTATTGGGTATTTGAGATTTTGCTTTTATTTTCACTATTTTAACTCTAATCAAGAGGTGAGCCCATGCCCTGTTATGTTTCGTGTAACAGTGAACAACTAAAATTGAGAGTCATATATGTCAATAATTATACTTCAATACAATTCAATTAATTTCTGAATTTGAAATGATTTATTTCGGCATAAAACCCAAATGAAAATATGAAATTGGAATTTCGGCATAAAACCCAAATAAAAATATGAAAATGGAATCTTAAGTATCTCTTCTACATTTTTTATAATTATATCTGTTGTCGAATATTGAAATGCAACAAATTAAAATGCCCTACCACAAATTATCTTCCAAAGCCCTCTAGTGCCCATCAGCCATCTACTAATTTATTACCCAAATTGGACTGAAAATCTACCCAACTAAAGCTTAATGGGCTGAATGTCGTCAATATTAATTTTATATTTTCTTTTAGAAATACATAACTACAAGGAATGGTACACAATGGGCTATCTACACAGCCTGTACGGTCTTTTGTGCTTGTTAGGAAATTTTCAAATACTTCGAATTACAAGAGAACTCTTCCTCTTTTTTCTTTTAATTCTTTTTTTTTTAGGGAATCGATGCATTATTTATACAGTTAATAGCAATTTTTTCCATGTGATTTGCATAATATCCAACATTCAATTTGTTGGATCTCAACCTTAAATCATTCTTCGAAACATCAAAAAATTGATGTATGAAAATTAGAATATAACTTTATAAAATTTAACTTCACATCTCAAAAAGTGAAAATTCAAAATAACGTAATCTCAAAACTCATCTCAAACCTACAAGAATTCAATTTAAAAATCTCACCAAAACTCAAAAAATTAGAGGTGTCCAACACTCAAAATGCATTCTCTTCCGTTTCCCCCTAAGTTATTCATAAAACAGTTCTTACTCCTACTTGTTAAGACAATTAATATCAACATTATTACGATAATTTAGTGACAACTAATATGATAATCAATTACAATTTTTATCATTAATGTATTTATGAAAATCATTTTAATGATAAAATTTGAAGCATTGTCACGTAATGTATGTAAGTGGTAATTTTTACATGGCCAATTTATATAATTGTCACAAAATAATCAATTTCGTGTGACTGCAATGGTAATGATTATGGTTTATTGCAACAAATCATTAACTGAGATTAATATAGTCGAAAAGACCTGGTCTGATGCCTAATTTGAAACATCTAGAAGTAAAACATTTGATCATAGACATTTGATCTTCATGAGAAGTTAACCAATTAAAAAAAAAAACATGTACATTATCAAACCATATAATTAAAAACAAGAAACTCAATCAAATTAATTAGTGAACAATGTTTCACAAATCTCAGAAAAAACATCAACAATGATCCCATGATAAGAAACAGAATTCAAAGACAAGAAACAATGCAAAAGCCTCTTCAAATCCTCTGCCACAAACATATTTTTCTCCACTATCATCTCCACCATTGATGCCCTGAAATCACCGTGTGGGTCCCTCGAACTCTTCTGCACCGCATAACTCTCCTCAATCGTCACCGCCGATTTACTACCCTTCTTGATTTTCCGACGATTCCTCCTCCGTCGTCGATAAGTACTCTGTTCTTTCAAATCACTGCTTTTGGAATAATAAATCTGGGTCAAAATTTGATCGTAACCCAGTTCATAATCTTGACATTTTTTGTTAACAAATTCCTCGCATTTAATTTTATTGCTGGAAATTTTGGCTTGTGGTTCAGTTTCGTCAATGCTTTTTAACTCTTCGCATATTTTGAATCTCCGGCTATTTTTGAGGCGGAAAGAGTCGGCGGAAAGTGAAGATAAGCTGTCGGGTCGGGATTTTTCATCGCTGCTGCTGAACCACGTACACCAACTGTTTGATGAATTAGAACTCTGGTTAATTACAGAGAATGTACTGCTATTATTAGTCGTCCCTTTATTGTTTGGGTTTAGATTTGAAATTGGTGTTACGGGAGGGCATTTTCGTCTTTCTGTATCAGAATGGTTACACAAAAGTTGGTATCTTTTGCATTTTTTGGGATTTTTAATTTCTGTTTTTTTGAAGAAATTAGAGAAGAGGATGTCATTTTGAACATGGGAATTTTTGGTTGTTTTGGGGTATATTGTAATGGATCTTTTAGCTACATCAGGTAGGGTTCGGGCGTTGCATGAAGAATGGAAAAGGCGAGAGACTTTGAGAATGAAATTATTGTTTTCCATGGAAGAGAACTAATTAATTTTGCAGTTCAATTTTGTTATGCTTTTGCATGTGCGCATTATATAGGGAGAGTTAAAACTTAGAAAAGAGCATCATTCTTTTGTTTTTTTTTTTTTTTTTTTTGGGAGGCTTATTTCACACCAATGCAAAGTTAGCTTGTTGAGAAATTGTATATTACTTTAATAAACTTAATTTGACAACATATAAATGTTGGATTCGATCAATTCCGATGTAAAGACTAGGATCTTCCACTTCTGACCCTGTCAACATTGTTGTACTCTAATCAACTAGCCCAAAATGCTTAAGTTCATGTTGACAAGTAGAAGTTGGTCAAATATGTATTAACATTCAAATAATTCATCCACAATCAATGTGGGTTGGGACTTACATCTGATACAAACAAAACTTACAAAATTCTTAATATAATGATATTGCGTAGTTGATCATTCATTTGCAGAATGGATGCAATTCTCTTCCTCTTATTCGATTCTTTCAATCGATTACCAACTTTTATCTCATTAAGAAAAATATAGCTTAGACATGTCTTAACTAAAATCACACATACTCAAAACAAACAGGAGTGTGTTTACATAATCTTTTTATTGGTCATTGTATTAGGATCATTACCTAACACAGGACAAATGCAATAATAACATCTATGAAACCAATTTTAGCAAGAATATCACCATTTAATTCATTGTCAAATTTTAGATATACAAATTTGGTTGTCATTTTTTTTTTAACTTATGGTCCGTGTGCAGCGGCGCATTTTCTCAATGGGAGAATGTCAATATGCTCGTGTCCTTTTCAAATTCCCCTGTCAAAAAATAAAAATAAAAATAAAAATAGAATTGGCTCTTTTTCCTAGCCAAATGATATTGGTGCGTGTGTCATTATGAGCTGACCGACCCTGTATTCTAATAAAATGGCATCTTCAGTTTGAAGAAGGTTCCAACAACACAAAAACAGAAATTAAAATTTGTGTTGTGAATTTCAAACTCAAACTCAAACTGAAAGTCCAAGTCTATCAGACACACTACTCTTGTTTCAGCTTTCCATGCAATCTTCAGAGAAATGACGTTGCTTCGTCACAAAATCTGCGACCTAGTTTGTGGGCATTTTAATTTAGTGTCTCAAATTTTATAGATAAAAATTGTTTTAATTTAAACAATAAATAGAATTTTGATAAAATAATTAGTATCAGTTGAAGTTTGCTGAGTTTGAAAACTTATGAGGTTTTGAAAAATCTAGTGAATTATCTTAAAAAAATTGAGCAAATTGTAAGCAAAATAAGAATTTTTAAAATAGTGATCGCAATCCACCTTTTATGCTTATTTTAGTTTCATTAATAAATTATAAATTCAAATATTGTGCAAGTCATTGTTGTTTCTACACACAATTTAATTTTGTGTTTAATTAGTTCATATGATAAATTTCAATCGCTTGACATATTAGCAAGTTTTTGCGGTAATCTTAATTTATTTTATGTATATTTTAGCTAACCTCGAGTTAAATTTACAAAATCAAGCCTCTACCGTGTATTAATAGAGTTAATTGTAATAGTGCAACTCAATTCTTTTATATTTTCAGATTAGTCTAAACATCGCGCAAACAACAATTTGACCTCCGCTGCAACAATCATATCTAGGCTAATTCTTTTTTTTCTTATAATATCTTCCGATCCTCAAATTTATTGCGAATAAATTAAATATAGTTATATATGCATGTGTACGTAATTAGTGCATTTCAAATTTAACCCCAAGCCCACCAAAAGCTATCAAACAAAAGAGTTGTCTTACCCGATCAGAAATCTTAGGAAAAAACAATTCACCTTTTTTATTTTTATTTTTATTTTTTTAAGACAGATCATATATAGTTCTTCCTTTTAATAGTATTCCTTGGCTTCACTATTTTAGTCTCTATAACATTTTCCTCAGAACTTGCTCACCTTATCCCTAAAAGTTTTTAACTTATAGTCATATATCTTCTTGTCATAGATTTTTGGTTTATTTTGTCTTCTACATATTGTACTTATTCATTTCAAATAATACCCAAATTAAAATTAATAATTCTATTTACACCAGGTACGTACTTAAGTCTTACAATCACATGTCTACAACTACCACGTCATGCTTATAGAATTTGAAATTAATAAACAAAATAACATACATTGAATGAAAAATGTCTTATTGTTCTTATATTTTAGTGTGATTCTTCAATATTAATGAATTGGCCAATTTGAATTTAAACTATAGTCTTCTATTCAGTGAAATTTTTGTCTTTACATTAAAATTTTCATTCGAACTATCATTTTCATGGAGAAAATGGGAGGGGCGGGGATTTTAGCTTTTTCATTATTTTTGAAAATGACCATTACCCGTATTTCCGAAGTTTTAGTAATTTTTTGGTTAGGCTTTTGTAGTTTTGGTAATTTATTGGCTCGAAAATCTTATTTTTCGAAAGTTAATTATGAAGATCACTACAAAAAAATTGTTTGTTATTGACAAGATTAAGTCACTAAGTGAGAGTTGTCACTCTTTGCATATATTTAGTGACAATAATTTTTGTTTTTGTCTCAATAATAATTTGTTCCAATTGCAACAGTGACAAAAATTCTTTTTAGATATCATTAATAACTTTTATTGACAAGTGTATGGTAATTTGAGTTGTCATTATTGACAAGTAGTAACCCCATTTTAGTGACAATAATTGTTTTCAGAATGATTTAGGATGAGTTTGGCCTAGCGATTCGAAAATCAATTATAGGAGAATTAATTTTACTAAAATAGATTTTGGCAACAATTGATTATGATAAAATTCAATTATAAAATAATTGCTTTGGATAATAGAGTAACACTTTAGTAGCTTCTGAAATAAGTTGATTTTTGGCTTCTAGAGATCCCAAAAGTGATTATGATATTAGGGCCAAACACCATTAAAATCACGATTGACTAAAAGCAATTTCTATGATTGGGGCCAAATACTTCAAAAATCACAATGGAGGTCTATAAGTATTTTTAAGATCTCACACCGCTGGGCCAAACTCACTCCTAGTGACAATGTTGGTTGTCACCTTTTGTGTATCACTAAATGTTAATAGTGATAATTTAATTACAATTTTGTCACTAATAAATATAGGAAAATAATAGTAGTAACAAACTTAAAGTAACTGTCACTTAATATATAAAAATATTATAGTATTGTCAATTACTCCCTCCGTTTCATAATATCTGTCACTTTGAAAAGTTTTTCTTGTGCCATATTATCTGTCACTTTAGATTTCTAATAAAGCATTAATTACTCTTTTTCCATTTTTGCCTTTTATGCTCATAAATTTTCTCAAACATTAGTGGAGGATAATTAATTAAAAGGGTATCTTAGTCTTTTTCATTTTTCCCCCTAGAAGCTATATTCAATGATTTTCTTAATTTGTGTGCATATATGTGAAATGACAGATATTTTGAAACGAATGGAGTAATATTTTGTCATTAAAACCTTATTTTTTTTCGTAGTGAGAGCACGTGAATTAAACACATTTCGATATCAGTTCTTGATCCGATGAACTAAGAAATGAAATATATATGTACCGATGTACGTAAACCTATTGAGTTATTTGTGCTCTCTTCTTGTTCAATTCAACTAAAATTTGTTGGAGCTTGATTTGATTTAAGAAATTCCATTAAATTCAAATACAAACTAGAACTTGGTAAGGTTGTTTTAGTGAAAATAGAAATTTCGGGCATACATTAAATTTGAAATAAAAGAATTTCAAACTAGGTATGAATGTAACTATACTCAACTAACTAGCCTTGGTTCAAAATTTTCGTCCATACTTTAAATTTGTGTTGGGCTTCTGAATTTAAGGCCTGAATTCATAAAAAAAGATCATCTGCTCAATGACCTTTATAATTATGGGCTACTTGGGCTAAAATTTATTTTGTGCAAATTGTGACAAAAATGGTGTCTTCAAAAACCCTCTATTCCCAAGTATGGTGTCTAATTTACTTCCCTTGTTAGGTATTATTTGTTAATGAAATTAATGAAGTAAAGTTTATTAATGTGTGATCCAAAAGATCAATTACCAAATTAGATGATATATTTGGCTGTAAGTGGTATAGGGTCTTGTTTTATTTATATATTGGGAGATAATTTTAAGGTTCATCTGGAAAAATAAACAAACCGAGACATGTTCTAAAAAAAAATTCAAATTCCGAACCCAAATTTCGTTAAAACAAGTCTCACTAGTATACTTAATTATATCTAATCACTCTAGTAATCTAATTGATCCACAACATTTATTCTCAAATAGGGCAGAATAAACAAATACTTTGTTAGTAGTAGCTTATAATTCGATAAAATCTGATTAATTATAAGTAACAACTTTTCCCCTCAAACATAAAAACCTTATATTCTGAATGTTAAATGTAACTCTGTTGATATAAGCTGTTGAATATACAAGCAAGCGGGCACCAGCTCTATTTCGAGCCCAGATTTTTCTAAGCAAAATGTAGCCTTACAAGAAGAGTGAGTATATCACATCAAAATGTAGCATTGTCTCTTCAGCCGTGTTTTAAGTCTTCACTTCCACTTCCATCTGCGTATTAAGGAAAACTCGAATCTTGCAAGCGCTGTCCCGGATACAAACACTTATAAGAAAAAAAAGTAAAAAGCCCTAAAAAGAGATCTATCCATAAAATAAGATATTGCAAATCAATTTGAAAATTCACTGGTCTAAGGAAACACCTTGTAGGAGACGCGGGCAGAGGTTCAAAGTAACTTCAATGCTTGAGCCAGTAGTTTCGTAACTGTGACATGTGCAACAATATTTCATCTCGTCCTTGATTTGTTATGCTACTTGTCATAATCCAAGGTGGTGTTGTCTGGAAAAACTCACGTATCAACTCTTGAAAGATTTGCACATTTTCTTCAGGCCTTTTCCCTCCGTTCTTTTTCTTTTTTCGTTTATCACATTTTGTGAACACCAAAGTCATTGGAATCTGATAACAATAGAAAACAAATTTTAGCCATTACAAAATTGAGATTCATGATTTTTTTCCATCAGAAATTGATGTTAGGAGCAATAGGCGTAATATTGCCTAAAAATATTAGTGGAATTTCTGAGGTATTAATAGTTAAGATTTCGTATAACATTGAGTTCAAAGAGAGCTGGCAAGAGGGAATAACAAATGGGCATTGATTAATTTATGATAGTAAGAAGTAAAAGCTGAAGTGAAGAACCTGGTTTTGGCCCAACCAACTCGCATACTCGAGATCAATTTTTTTGGCAGGAATGCTGGCATCAATCAGAAGGAATACGGAGACGAGATTTGACCTGTTGAGAAAGTAGTCCTTGGTGAATTTGGCCCAATCTGTTCGAACCTCGTGTGGTGCAGCCGCATACCTATTTGACAGTGACATCAACCAACAAAAAATATTGTTCATACCACTAATTACCAACCATTTGCTCACATTACTTTCATACATTAGGAAGAGTGACTAACGGAAATGATTTTTATGAGAAAGAAAAGCCTGAGAGTGCAAGTTGATACCCATAGCCCGGAAGATCTACGAGATACCAGCTATCATTAATACGAAAATGGTTGATGCACTGTGTTTTCCCTGCAGATAGTAAAAAAAAAAAAGGGACCACTTTTATTTTCAACAAATAATTGGCTAAACTTAATGCAAAGATAGTTGACACACATTTTCTTCCTGCAAGTGTTTAAGATGAATAACTTTATTCTTTTAAGCATAACTTGATGAAGGATTCTTATCCGTTTGAACAGTTTATGAAACTAAATTGCTTCTTAGGAAAACCAAGATTCATGATTTTACTTACAAGAGAAACTAAGTTCACACTATCTGATGTTTTGGTACCAAGTCATGTAGACCAAGTCTATCATCCTAAAGATTCACTTTCTACTTTAAGTTTGTGATATTGATACTCTCTGAATGCGAATAGATAAAAGAAGACAGGAGGGACTTAAACTATTCAGAATTCCGATCATATTTGTCGTGTTGCTTGTTGAATTACATTCATTTCAGTCTATAATCTATACATATAAGACTCAATAACATCCCCTCGACATAACAATAACTCAGACTATACACTTGTAGCTTGCCAAAGAAAATATACTACTCCAATGATATTCAATCATGCCAATCCTCATTCACCAAAAACCACAACAAAAAGATACAATTTTTTTATGCAGAAATCATGACTCCAAAACCAAAAGCAATTTATAACAAAGCTCCAACAACAAATTGATCGTTTATATCACAGTATGCATATAAAATGTTGGATGATATACCGGGCTTCTTTGAAGTAAGCGCAAGTTTCTTGCGCCTGACGAGCGAGTTAAGTAGCGAGGATTTCCCCACATTAGACCTCCCAACAAGCGCAAACTCGGGAATTCCATCACAAGGGCATTCCTTAGTTTCCACACTGCTCTTCACGAAATCAGCATTCACAACATCAACACTACCTCCAGCGTACTTACCCAGCACAATGTTGGAACCCTTCAATATTCTCGCGCTCAAAGTCGCGTTTTTGAAGGATGCGACGTCTGTTTCTGGAGGAAAGAAAAGGTTTTCAGTTGAAAGTTGTATGTTTTCTTCATGTTGGGGTAGGGTGGTGGAGGGGGTGAGGGTGGAGAAGTGGGAGATGGATGTGGGTATGGGGCCGGGTTTGGGTTTGGATTCGGATAAGAGGGCTGATGTGATTAGGAAGAGTTTTGGGGGTTTGGGTTTATGGGATATGAGGGAGGAAATCAGGAAGTGGGAATGGATTCTTGGAAGTTGTTGAGTCAGAAACATTTTTCTTTCTTTGCGTTTGCTTTGCTTACCTTATGGATTTCGTCAGTGTGTGAAGTGTGTGTATACAGGTCGGTGAAGGAGGAGGAGGAGGAGGGTTACTGGGGAATGGATTTAGATTTTGGGAAAATTAAGAATGTGACCCTTTAACTTCTTGTTCATTGTAAGATCACCCCTTTTGTTATGTAAAACGGCGTTCAGACCCAACTGAAGTGAGATATGCAGTTTTACTTTTGTACTATATTTATTCACAATTCCTTCTATATTAGATTTCAATACTAAGATTTTAATCAAAGTGTCTATATAATATATGACGTATCTTTTTTTTTTTACCAAGTCAAAAAAAATTAAATATTCTTGAAAAATAAAAGTAAAAGTAAATAATACTATGTATTAAAATAAAATACCTCCTTCATATATCAAGTATTTATTAAAATTATAATTATTAGATATTTTATTATTGTGTTCTGAAAAACAAGGTAAGTTCTCATTATTAAATGTTATAAATCTGCAGAAAAAATATTAAATATTTTATTAAGAAAATAAAATTATTTTTTCGGATACATATATACGTAAACTATATCCAAAATAAATTAAGAAAGATATCATTAACCACCATATTTCTCCACATTTGCCTATATCCTACACCATTTTGCAACTAGTAATCTCATTTTTTTTCCTTTTATTTTAAGCATGGGGTGCATGACCGAAATATGAAAAGTTAAGGGGGAGGTTACAGAAATAAAAATATTTTCTCTTTTTTATTTCCCAAAAGTAAAAAAGCAGGTGGGGTATAAGATTTGTAGCCAAAATCTCCTCCAAGGAGTGCCTGTGCCCCTTTGTAACAGAAAAAGTAAAAACTTCTCGGAGATCCCTTTCACTCATCAAGATCCCATATATACTTGCTTTTGTAGAATTTGACTTGCAAAAATAGTGAATTTTCGATATCTCACGAATCAATTTTGAGTTGAAGAGATCAGAAAAATGGCTCCTCCAGCTCAATCTCAACGATCCCCTTCTCCTTCTCAACCCTCCGGGTAATTTTCCCAAATTTTATACTCCTCTCTGTTTCTTTGTGTACATACATATGTATGTATATATGGATGTATAATTTATGACGGAGAAGTCGAAGTCGGAGTATTTAAGCGTACATTAACTGCCAAAACACTAACACCAAAATCTCATTGTACATTGAGTATTTGTGAATTTCTCGAAATTAGGGTTTAAATTTACTAAATTGATACTTTAGATCAAAGTTTAACTTGTTACATAATTTGATATCAATCTTCCCCCACACAGCTTGAAAAGATTCAGTTTTAATGAAAATGGCTAAATGAATATCCTTTGGTGCTGAATTCATGCCCTTTTTTATGTGATCCTGTGTATTTTTGTTGTATCTATGTGTTTTTGCTTGTGATATCTGCCCAATATTGGGGCGTGCTATAATGGCGAAACTAGTGAATTTTTCTTTCACTTTCTCCGGCACTAGGACTTCAGAAATTGGTGATGGTATTAATTCTCGAAATGCTAACCCTCGTTTTGGTTCCATCAGAAAAGGAGAGGTTTCAGATCTTAAAATGCAGCTTCGAGGGCTGGCAGGTAGCCGAGCTCCGGGTACAGATGACACAAAGCGCGATCTTTTTAAAAAGGTTATCTCATACATGACTATTGGAATTGATGTATCATCAGTATTCAGTGAAATGGTGATGTGCTCGGCTACATCGGACATCGTGCTTAAAAAGATGTGTTATTTGTACGTCGGAAATTACGCTAAGCATAATCCGGACCTTGCGCTTTTAACTATTAACTTTCTTCAGAGGGATTGCAAGGATGAGGATCCAATGATTCGGGGTTTGGCTTTGAGGAGTCTGTGTTCACTTGGTGTGGCAAATTTGGTGGAGTACTTAGTGGGGCCATTGAATAATGGGTTGAAAGATGGGAATAGTTACGTGAGGATGGTTGCAGCTGTTGGGGTTCTTAAGTTATATCACATTTCAGCTTCGACTTGCATGGATGCAGATTTCCCTGCTCTTCTAAAGCATTTAATGCTTAAAGACAAAGATGCTCAGGTCAGGCTATTTTGGCACTTGAATTAATTCTCAAATTTTTATATCTTAAGATTACTAATTCTCTTATTGAGATACACGCCAACTATGTTTGATATTTTGAATAAGTGATTTTTTTTTCAGTTAATGCTCTTAAAAAGAAAAGTAACAGTTTTTCTGACCGAAAAACTAATTGAATAATGCGATAATACATGTAATATTTGTGTGATAACCACTTTCTTATTGAAACCGACTAGCTTGTTTTATCCTTTTGATTTTTTTGTTCAATTAGGTGGTTGCAAATTGTTTAACTTCTTTACAAGAGATTTGGAGTCTGGAAGCAAGCACATCTGAGGAAGCGGCACGAGAGAGAGAGGCCTTGCTCAGCAAGCCAGTTATATATTATTTTTTAAATAGGTATGAACCGTTGGATGGTGTTTCAATTAATGAGTTTTATTCCTCACAATTGAAAAAATTAATAATTGCTAGATGTGCGACCATCTATGTATTTAATGATTCATTACCAAGTTAGAGTTGGTGACTGCAACTTGTGAGTTGGCATAAGACGGGAGAATTGATCTTTAATAGACTGTTACCACAATCAATTGAATCACCTTTGTTTTGAGGACTCTTTCACTCGTTTGACAAATGCATACACACAGAATTTCTAAAGAAAAAAAATATATTTCTGTAGGGAATTTCTGATTGAGCATTTGATCGATGCAGGATCAAAGAATTCAGTGAATGGGCACAATGTATTGTTTTGGAGTTGGTTGCTAAGTATGTTATTTCAGATAGTGATGAAATCTTTGACATCATGAATCTTCTTGAAGATAGACTTCAACACGCAAATGGGGCTGTTGTCTTGGCCACCATTAAGTTGTTTCTACATTTGACCCTATCAATGAATGATGTTCATCAACAGGTTTCTTTCCCACCTTGCATAGAAACTCTTAAATCCATTACAGTGTAAAACTTTAAATGTGAATTGAGTGGTGCATGTGCACCTTAAAGTTTCCTCATGAAATTTGTGAATTTTTTATTTGTTATAGTGTCTGATTAAGCTTTGTATATCTCATAGATGCGATTTGCCAAGCACTGTAGCACTGAACTATGGTCTCTTATACTGTTTACACCATTAGAATTATAGATTGTACTTCCATTATTTATATACATTGACAGCAATAAGGCGCATTACGTTTGCTGATAGTTCCTAGTATGTCTATTAAGCTTCAATAGGTAATGTTATGCTGTTGTATATCACATAGATGCGATTTGCCAAGCACTGAACTATGGTCTCTTATACTGTTTATATCATTAGATTTATAGATTGTACTTCCATTCTTTGTATACATTGACAGCAATAAGGCGCGTTATTTTTGCTAATAGTTCCTAGCATGTCTTTTAGATAAAACTTATTTTCTGCAGGTATATGAGCGCATTAAAGCACCTCTCCTCACCTTGGTAAGCTCAGGAAGTCCTGAGCAGTCATATGCTGTGCTGAGCCACCTTCATCTACTTGTGATGCGTGCACCATTTATTTTCTCTTCGGACTACAAGCATTTCTACTGCCAGTATAACGAACCATTTTATGTCAAAAAATTGAAGCTTGAGATGTTGACTGCTGTGGCAAATGAGAGCAATACATATGAGATAGGTAATAATCATACTATATGCATGAAACTTTTGCTATGAAAGACAATATTGTTCATCTGTCTCGCTATCCTCCAGTTGCGGGTGCTGATCTTAAATTCTTCAAGTCCAACTAATGCCCAATTTTTTGGCTTTATTTTAGTGACTGAACTTTGTGAATATGTTGCAAATGTGGATATTCCAATGGCAAGAGAATCAATTCGAGCTGTTGGCAAGATTGCATTGCAACAATATGATGTAAATGCCATTGTTGATCGACTACTACAGTTTCTAGAAATGGAGAAGGAACACGTGACTGCAGAAACTCTTGTAAGTAGTTTTTCCTGTTTTTTAAATCATAGACGGTGGGTATTTTTAATCACATGAGTTATAGTTTTTCAGTCTTGAAGGAATTTGAACCCAAACTAAGTCTCTTGTTGTAGGTTCTTGTAAAAGATCTTCTGAGAAAATATCCTCAGTGGAGTCATGACTGCATAGCGGTCGTCGGGAATATCAGCAGCAAAAATATTCAGGAACCAAAAGCAAAGGCAGCTCTTATTTGGATGCTAGGGGAATATGCTCCAGACATGCAGGATGCTCCTTACATTTTGGAGAGTCTTATTGAGAACTGGGATGAGGAGCACTCTGCAGAGGTGTGATTAAATGGCAGTCTTTTCTTTTCTTTTCAATTATTTATTTTATGTTATTCTTTAGGTTCAGCATGAAACTTTTCTTGTTTGTGTAATGCATGCTAATTTCAGTATAGTTGTGAGGTTATTTGTAGAATTATATATCTCCAAGTATTTCTACTTGTGCAAAATGCAGTGTCATCTTTGATATCCTTGCTATTTTGGTTATAATGCTCTTCATTTCAATTGTTTGGAGGGAAAATTTAATTTGATCAAGGGATGATATAATGATATACAAAGATAGGGATAGTCATAGCACCATTGGCTCTTCATATGTCTAATATGAAATTATTCATGAACTGTGCTTCTAACATAATTATTGTCTATTTCATCTGTGTAATCACTACATCAAATGGTTCTGTTTAGATATTATGCTTTATTAGTAACCCATGTGTAAAAGTTGGCTTTCACGAAATTAATGTACACACACTTTTCAGAAGCATCAGCATTTAGGTAATTATATGAGATGATCATGAAAACTATCTCGGGAAGTTGTTTGAATAGATAAGTTTTTAGAAGTAAGTTCTTTGTGCATGAGTGTTTTAATGGATTTTTAGAGAAACTTGCAAATATAACTAGAAATCTTAAATGAAGTAATTGGCTTTGTATGTTGCACAGGTTCGTTTACATCTTCTTACTGCAGTAATAAAGTGTTTCTTTAGAAGAGCACCAGAGACACAAAAGGCCCTAGGAGCTGCTCTAGCTGCAGGTGTTGCTGATTTTCATCAGGTCTGATGCCTTATAACTTAAATGAATCTGATATAAAACTCACACTTTTGTTCAGTTAATGCAAACACAGATTTCTAAATTTTGTGTATATTGCAGGATGTTCATGATAGGGCGTTATTCTACTATAGGCTTTTGCAGCACGATGTTTCTGTAGCTGAACGAATTGTAAATCCTCCAAAACAAGCTGTGTCAGTTTTTGCAGACACACAAAATAGCGAAATCAAAGATCGCATCTTTGACGAATTCAACAGTCTCTCGGTTGTATACCAAAAGGTACACCTACTTCTACTTTGTCATCCTTCAAAAAGATATCGGCCATCTAAGATACTTTTTACCAAAATAATTGGTGATCTTTTTTGCAGCCATCTTACATGTTCACTGATAAAGAATACAGAGGGCCATTTGCATTCTCAGAGGAACTTGGAAATCTATCCATTGGCACTGAATCTGCAGATAATATAGTTGCTGCACAGAGAGTCGAGGAAAATGATAAGGACTTGTTATTGGGTAGTTCAGAGAAAGAAGAGAGTCCAGGTTATGGTAACAATGGTTCCGCATATAATGCTCCTTCATATGATGGTTCAACAACAACTGGTGCTTCTCAGGCTCAGTTAGACCTCGTTTCACTTGACCAACTATCTACGGTAAATACAACTTCTTCTAGCTTGGCCATTGATGAGCTACTCGGTTTGGGAATGTCAGCCGGACCTAGTCCTGCTCCTCTGCCTTCTGCTGCTTTGAAGCTTAGTGCTAAAGCTGGTCTGGATCCAAATAATTTTCAGCAGAAATGGCGCCAACTTGCAGTTTCTATATCCCAGGTTTGTCATTAGGGTCTATGGAAATTTTCTTGTGGACTAATTTCTGGATACATTCTTTTATTTTCATCATACTTGAGAAATTGCATGATAATACCCGCAAACTGTTATTTAGGAAACTTTAAGGGAAATTGTTAGTATGTCTATTCCAATTCTATCTAATCTTCTTAGTTAAAACAAGAATGCATGTGAGTTGGTTAAATCTTAACGTTACCCTTGTGGGGTTCTCTCAGGAAATTACAATAGATCCACGAGGAGTGGCAGCAATGACAACTCCTCAAGCCCTTTCCCGGCATATGCAAAGCCATTCCATCCACTGCATAGCTTCAGGCGGTCAGGCCCCAAATTTTAAGTTCTTTTTCGTTGCACAAAAGGCAGATGAACCATCCGCATATCTCGTGGAGTGTATTATTAATTCATCATCGTGTAAAGTCCAGTTAAAGATCAAAGCTGATGATCAGAATACGTCCCAAACATTTTCTGAAATGTTCCAATCAGCCCTGTCCAGTTTTGGTTTGGCTTAGGCATTGAAATGTGATTACATTTAGGGGCAAAGAATGAAAATAGTTGTGTTATTGATGTAATTCCATTCCATTTTTGTAATGAGCTAAACGAGAGAAAATGATAGACAGAATCTAAGGTTAATTTGCTGAACATTAGGCTGGCTTTTGTGTGTACTGTTCTTGAATCTTGTATGTTTACTTCCTCCAGCTACCTTAACTGAACATGAGGAAATATACTGTGTAAAATTATAATAATTCCATTTTTTATTGGGTTTTTAAGTTTTAACTTTTTGTTCCTTGGAAATATGGAACTTTAGAAAAATAAGATGTGATATATCATGTTTTCCAAACTGTTTGGACTCGTAGGATTTTTTTTAATTAAATTTTGTTACCTAAATAGTAATAAAATTTCGATAATAGTTTGGGATCATATATTTTTGCGAAATTGTTCTCTTAATTTATACGAAATAAAGTCAATTTAAACATAATTTCCCAAACGATTACAAATTTAGTAAGAGTTCAAATTAAAGCGACCAATCACAAAATTTAGTTTCAGAATATCACCCCACATAATCCAAAATCTTCAAGTAATATTAGAACAAATTCATATCTAACTAAGCAAATTCCATGTGATAGAGTGCAACCAAAATCGAATACAAATGAAAGTAAAGGTCTAATAAAATCCCAAGGCTCTTATTACATAAATTGGATACAGAACTCAATGTTGTACTCGGATTGAAGAACTCTATAAATTCCAATAATGTTCTTTTTCAAGAATGCCCACTTCAAATATACTAGTCAACATTCAACAGATATTCATTCTTGGACTTACACTCGCTCGTGCATTTATCAAATGACACCAGAAACAGAAATAGAAAGCAAAAACACAATGAATTACCCGCCTTGTCCTTCTTCTTCCTTCAAAGGCTGAAACGGTTTGAACCATTGTTTCCAAGTAGCATCTTCTTGTTGCTCAACCCAAGAAAGAAAGCAACTATCCAACAAACAAAAGAAGTTGACATAAAGAAGTTGATACCGAACTGGAACAAATCGGAAGTTGGCCACCTGGACAATTGGCCATATACCTCCTTCCAAAATTAAGGCTGGGAGAAAATCTCTCTTCACATCTTCCTTAACTTGAACAGCAGTTTTCCCAGAAGAAAATCCCATGTAAGTGAAGAACACCAGTAAATCCAATGGCCCAAAGATTACACCATCAAGTGCTACTTTTGTAGCAACAAACCTGAATGAATTTGGCCGTAGTTTTAGCCGCAATCTAATTATGCGGTCCAGTCCTTCATACCTACATCACAATTAAATCAGGATGTAAATTTAGTGCAAGCAAATAAAACTACAAAGACAACCATTTATACTTCCGGAGACAGCATTCACTTTTTCCAGTGTTATTTTTGCATTCAAGCATTTTCTTGATTTGACCCATAGAGCTCTTTTTCCAAAAAGGATGCTGAGCGGGTGACCATAGCGCAAAAGTTGGTAGGGAGGTATTATATGAGTAATGTCCATGTAAGTATGATGCATCACCATAATGAACACCAGAGAAGAAATTAGAAAATTTGGACTCTAAACAATACAGGACTAGAGAAACATCTCTGGCAAATTATATTCTTCTAGAAGTTAAGCAGAAAAATGTAGAAAGATTATTATACTGACAGTCAGTCAGATGACAAAAAAGAACACTGACCAGAAGTGACCAACTGGGCCAACAAATGCAAGCCCAAATAAACTTGTGGTAGCAACTCGTCTCCAATTGATTTTTAGTTCTTTATCTTTATCCTGCAAAGGTATTCTAATCAGGTGTACCTTCATAAATTTAAAATTAAGAGGTGAACTAACACAACATATCAACCAGAATAAAAGACATCCACATTATTGAAGCACCAACCAGCTATTACATTTGAAATAGGAAAAGGTAATTGTTCATTATTAGGTTTTGGGGGTGGGGTGGGGGGGGGGGGGGGGGGGGGTGGAATGAAAAAAATTTGAGTTTCAAGCGAAACAGGGAAAAAGGACCTAAGACAACATTATACAAGCATAAGCAAATTTTCAACCAAAGCTCACCAAACAAGAAGCAGCAATTACATTAGTTAGAACTTGCTACTGAATCCTGTAATACTCCTCTTTCAAGCAAACACACAAAGAGTATAACTACAGTTTCTCAAACTGCTGGTTAGGCTGGTTGATAAACAGAGTTATGCCCAACAAAGTAAACAGAGTCACATATTTGTTTTGTTCAAGAAAGACACTCCTAATATGAAACCATAATGATTACTGTGATCGAATGAATTATCTGTTACACTAAACCAATTACTATTACTCCACAGCAAGAAAGTAGGCAGTCCTCTAATGAAGAATATGAGTCTATCGAAGTAAATGGAGTGAACTTAATCCCAAAAAAGGGGGCATACAGCAAGAAGATCCAAGTTAGAATCAACAAGAAGGAAGGGAATGCAAACATCAAAGACCATAAAATAACAAAGGTGGCATAACCCTGTGAAATCCAAAAAAATTAAATACAAGCTGCTACAAGACAACAATAAGTGATTCACATCCCATATATTGATGCACCAAAAGTAGCTGACTGAACAGATAAGCCACTTTTGCAAGCCCTTGTTCCTTCCTAAAAGGAAGTATACTGTATCAGCTCAACATCAAAGAATCTAGAACAGAGATTTCATCCCCCCCCCCCCCCCCCCAACCTTCCACATATGACCACTCCCACCAAAAAGTTTAAGCCATGAATTCTGAAGAACTACCAAAGTTTCAAAACCAAACATTTAGAGCAGCAAATACAACTGCAAGAGGCCTCCATCAATCAACATTGTTCTGCAGTTAACATCAGAAAGCTAATAGATCAACAAAGAAGCGAAACAAATCATTTCAAATAGAGATGCCTAGTAAATTCACTAAGACAAATTCCATCTAACAATAAATATGTTTGCAAAGCCACATTAACTTATGATGACTAGCGAACACTAGGAAACCTTGCTTAACTAAGATCTCTTCAATAAGGAAAATACACAACCTAATGTCTGTCAGTGTAACAAAGGGTTCTCAGTACTTATAACATTTCATTCATCTGCTCCAACACAAAAAATATGACAACAGCTGGATGATTTAGGTATCCTTAATCTCTAATATTCCAAACTTCCAAGAATGTATAATATCTGATTTGCACACACGAACAAACAAACATATGCTTCTCAAAACACACAAGAAGATTAAAAAGACCAACAGTAACAGAAAGGAAGAGATATTTACGAATATCCAATTACTGAAACATGAAAATTAACAATAAGAAATGACTATTCATTAACCCAACTTATGAAATAACAAGAAAATAATTACGGACATGGGTTTCAAGATGGTGGCGTTTTGCGGTGGCGTTAGTGACGGTCTGAGCAGCGATATCACCAAATCCCCAAATGAAACCTGAGCTAATAACCTGGGTTTTAACTGGGTGAGTTGCTAAACAATTTTGGTACCATTTCCACACCCTCAACATCATAAATTTCTTCTAATTTACTTATGATAGCAATTACACAAGTGAACATATAGATTTTGTGTTTTACAAACTTTCTAAAGTGATTTTTTTTTTTTTTTTTTGTAAATGTGACTTGATTGTGTTGTAAAGAACTGGGGAACAAGGGGGTTAGAACTCTTCTTGTTGCGTTGCTTTGGTAGTCGGAACGATTTTAATGTCTGATTTGATTTCGCAAATACTAGTTGAATATTCAATATTCATCTATTTTCTCTCTTCTCTACCAATGATTTTTCTCTTTACTTTTCTCCACGTATTTAAGTGTACTCAAATAACCTGAAATAGTAAACTTACGAATATACCCTATAAAATTCTAATTTTGAAAAAATTCCTAACAAAAAATTCCAAAAATAGTTATTCCAAAAATCAATTTAAATAGAGTCTACTTTACGGATTTTTTTCTTCTTATGCTTCTTGTACAATTTGGATGAAAATCAAATCAACGCGTTAATAAATCGTCTCTGATTTCATTTTACACATGATACTAATATGGAAAATGATTATATCACAGCCTTAAACTTCACAGCCCATTGTACAGCCCATTTTTTATATTTTTAAAGGTAAATGTGTTACCTACTACTTGTTTAACAGGTTTTCTTCAAATAATCTTTTAATCTATTAACAACCCACTCAACTTTCAAAAATTACAAAAGAGCACCTAAAGTATACAATATTACTCATATAAAAAATAATTCATTACTTTCCAAATGATAATTTATCATTTATCAATATTTGTATATAAAATATCTTAAAAATTAAAATAAAAATATAAACTCATAATTTAAAAGCACTTGCAATGCCTATAATTTAGAGTTTATTACATAATGTTTAATTTAGGGTTTGATTTAGAGTTTAGGGTTTAGGGTTTTAGGGTTTAGGTTTAGGGTTTTAGGGTTTAGGTTTAGGGTTTAGGGTTTAGGGTTTTAGGGTTTTATTTTAAAATAATATTTTTAAGTTTTTCTTGGCAAAAGTCGTAGATATGGTTTGAAATTGATGAATTATTTTATAAATAGGGTTTATTTTTGTTTGATCATTAATTATGGGTTTTTTTTGCAATTTTATATTATGGGCTGTGATGTTGGGCTGTGATAATTGGCTGTGATGCTAGCATAGTCCTACTAATATCTAATGTTCGCTAACTTTTAGAATATAAATTCAATCTCGATTCAATAATAATACATAAATAAAAGGCAATGCTCGCAGGAGATATATCTATCTATTAATCATTTTATACACGAACACAATTTCAAATTTAAAAAAATAAGATTGATTCAAGGAATAAATGAAATATTTATAATGGCTCGACATTAATAAAATTCATTATGCGTATTCACTCTTGGCCCATAAGAGCATCTTCAGCAGACAACATCAAAAAACAGCATCAAATCACTCTTTAATGTCCGCTACAGTGTTTTGATACCTGCATAAAAGTTTTTTACTCCAGCAATAAGCATAAAAAATTGAGCATCATTTTAAATTAATTTAAATTTAAATTAGGTTAAATTCAAATCAAATTAAAGCTTACTTAAAATTAAGAAAATTAAATTAAAATTAAAAAATATTAAATAATCGTACCTTGCCTTAAATTATTTAGATAAGATTTCTGACAATAATTTTATCTACATGTCAGTGTCTGATTCAATGTTGAGATATTTGACAAGGATTTTCATCCATACTTTTTGTTTTTATCAACGTGTCAACTTGTGATTCAGCGTTAGATATCTGATAAGGATAAGATTTTATATCAAGGAGTCAATTTATGATTTAACATTGAGATATATGATAAGGATTTTTATCGATAATATATTTTTATCGAAAATTAATATATCTGATTTTTTATTTTGCTCGTGATTATTGAACATGTGTATTTTAATTGAAATTTGTGGCTATTTTAATAGTTGAAATTTTTTGTACCATTGCAAAATTTGAAAATATAAGCCGTTGGGGAGAATTGGGAAGGACAAATAGATATTTTTAAATTTCCAGGCAAAGAATAATGCCCCTTGCCCGGGCATTACTTTTGATGCCAAAAAGTGTTGGACTTAAATTTAGGTCCAGTGATAGTGCCTCTGCTGGAGCAGATTTTGGCATCATTTTGACCTTTAAGGCACTATATTTGGCTTTGATTCCCATTGTTAGAGTTGCTCTAATCCCATATTAAATCTCGTGCTACTTGTGGGCTAAACTCGCAATGGGATTAGTGTTTATTTTATTATTTTTTGTTATGTAAAATGTAGATAGTAGAGATTCACAATGGGATTAGTATTTTACCATATAATAACTCTGGACTTGCGATTTATCTTTACTCTATTTTACGGCAAATAAGACACCAAATAATTTTAAAATAATAATATTATTCTAAAACAGATTTCTTATAGTATTTAATACAAAATAATCTAGAAAATACACATTTTCTTGATAACACGTGCCCATACCCATTAATTATTAGAAGATCCAAAACTATTAAACAATAAAAAATTTAAACGAGGGAAAACACTTTTGATACCAAACTTTAGTCCAAAAAACACATCTGATACCAAACTTTTTGAAAAAACACATTTCGTACCATCATTCACAAAATCTTGATACATTTACTTTTACCGCCGATTTTCGGACGGAATTCAGCACGTGCCGTCAATTGTGGATCTTTAAAACCCGTGCATGTTTTCTCTCCCATTGTCAATTTAACGGGCACATGAGCGACACGTGCTGAATTTCGTCCGAAAATTGACGGCAAAACTAAATGTGTCAAGATTGTGTGAATCATTGTATGAAATGTATTTTTTCAAAAAACTTGATACCAAATGTATTTTTTGGACTAAAGTTTGGTATAAAAAATGTTTCCCTCAAAATTAAACATAACTTCTACAAAACAAATATTCACATTGCCCTTTTTGGTGCGTAATTTTCTCCGGCCTCACTTTTTTTTTTTTTGTTTTTTTTTGATAAGCTCTCCGGCCTCACTTTAAATCCCCCTTATCTCCTATATATATGGAATAAATATATTCTGTACAATATAGATTTCCTATTATAAACATGTGGATAAGATTTTCTCCAAGAATTTGTCGTTTGACACCAGAATTTCACACCCATTTATATATATTTTTCTGCTGATTCTCACAAAATACTGCATTGTGCGTGGGTCTCGGGCCGAGGCAGAGGTATTCAGTACAAAGGTATTCTCTAAGTTCTCAAGAGCTCATCTATGTTCACATGAAATATTACTCACAATTTTCAGTCTTGATATTCATGGTGCGATTTTAATTTCTGGGTGCCAATTTATTGATATTTATATTTTCTACAAGTTGGTTTCAAGATAATGGAGTATCTTGATTCATGTTCTTGATGATTTCTTGATCTTTGAAGTAATAGAACCAACGGGTTTCTTATTAAATTTATTGGCTGAGATTCCTGATTTTTTGTATTGCATATTGCGACTACACTAAACTTTTTCCGGTTATGAGCATGACAAGTTTCACTTTCAGAGTTTTTAATTTTATTGGGTCATCCTTCGCTTGAGAATTAGAAGATTGTAGTCATACACTCATATGCAATTCTTGATTATGTGACCAAGGAAAAATTATTTTGTACATATGTGCGGATGATGGATGAGATTACATTATTCCTGTCAGGTTGCAAATCCTTGGTTGGCCTAAAATCCTCAAACTTTGTGTTTGCATGGAATTGGGGCTCAGAATTGAGATTTTAGGAATATCATTTCGTATTAAATTAAATAGAATTGTCCGTAATTTCTCTTTCAGAACTTAAATTGTGGGGAAATCAAAGAATGAATGTTCATCATATCTTTTAATGATAAATAACTTTTAGTTACTTTTTTTCTGATTAATTGAGGCAATATTATGAGCTTGCAATTGCACCTGAACTATGTCATTCTTCTTTGTTTGTACTGAATTACTTGTTTTTCAAGGTCTTTAAGTCATGACTGCAGGTGCAAGAGAGGGTCATAATCTTATTAGGCTTCATTTGGGTCAAGGATTTGGGTCTGATGAAGGATTTGTATGAAGGACTTCAAATGACTCCAATATTTAGTGGATTTCCAAATCTATCATTTTAATTTAAAATAACAGTGCAAGATGGTTACTTAGCAATTTGAAATCCATATAAAATCAAAATGATCTGAACAAGTGTTATGGAGTTAGTTAATCGACTTGAAATACTTAGCTCTAAATCCATCAATCCAAATGAAGCCTTAAAGTATTTGAACATAGATCGTTTCTTCAAGATCTTTTTAATAGTTTCTCGGCCTTCAAGATTTACACCTGATATCAGCGTGTTTCTTATAAGAGTTACTGGTAATATCTCTTGTTTTATTTCATTTTTGCAGCTCGTGACCCAGTAGCCATCTTTAGATATTGGGGAAACAGAGTTTCTGTTAACTTTTGGACGGAACCAGATTGTTGCCCAATGTGCCGCAGTGAATTTTATAAATTTCAGTTGCCTAGAAATCATACGACAAAACTGATGGGTTACCTAGAGGATACCGGTAAAGAGAAGCCTGATTCTGTAATAAACAACATAACTGATGGCAGCAATTCGGTTCTGAAGGACAAATGTGATCAAGATTTTCCATTCAAGGTATTGAAATTTTTCAAATTGAAACTTTGTTAATGTTCCATATTTTCTCTTAACTGTGTTTTGGCTAAAAAGTCAGGCTTAGTCATAATACTGAGTACAAAGGTGCTTGCCTAAAACCCATACTCTTGTAGGCTGCAAAATTTATTAAATCTTAATAAATGGCATAGGGTCCTGATTTTAAGTTTCACCTAGGCCACCAAAAGAGTAGGATCGCCCTGGAAAAAGCTCACGTTGTTACTTATATACAGGAAATATCATGTGATGAGAAGATTCAGTTTCAATCAATGCCAGAGTCTACTCTCTGTACTTTCTGTAAGAGTGGCAAAAGTTGTAAAACAGTTCGATCAAGAACTAAAACGATGAACATTCTATTGGAAAGGGGAAAGCCTCAAGAAGCTCAATCTATCTTTAACAACTTGATTAAAAGAGGTCATAGGCCATCTCTGGTTACATATACAACACTTTTAGCTTCTTTGACTGTACAGAAACGATTTGAGTACATTCATCCAATCATTTCACAAGTTCAAAAAAACGGAATGGAGCCCGACTCAGTGTTCTTTAATGCCGTTGTCAATGCTTTTTCTGAATCTGGGAACATGGAAGAAGCCATGAAAGCTTTCTCGATGATGAAGGATCACGGAATGAAACCCACAACCAGCACTTTCAATACATTGATTAAAGGATATGGGATTGCCGGAAAACCCGAAGAATCCTTAAGAATACTGGAGCTAATGTGTAAAGAAGAGAATACGAAACCTAATTTGAAAACTTACAATTTACTTATCAGGGCTTGGTGTAACAAGAAGAACATAAAAGAAGCATGGAATGTGGTGGATAAGATGGTAGCTTTAGGTATACAACCTGATGCTATTAGTTACAACACATTATTTACGGCATATGCTCAAAATGGCCAAACGAAAGAGGTTGAAGATGTGATATTAAAGATGCAGAATAATAATCTGCAGCCTAATGAGTGGACTTATAGCATTATAATTTCTGGATACTGCAAAGAAGGTAGAATAAGAGATGCCTTGAGACTTGTTTACAAGATGAAGGATCTTCGTTTACGCCCAAATCTTGTTGTTTTCAATTCATTGATGAAAGGATTCCTAGCCGATTCTGATAGAAATGGTATTGATGAGGTAAGTAGATTTTTAATTTGTTTGTTCAATTCATTTTGATTAAACACACCCATGTTCGATGAATTATTTTCTCATGTAGAAAATCATGGTTAAATGAATCAGAAGGAAAAATGATTCCGATTTCCAATTTTATAGGTATTAACGTTGATGGAAGAATTTGGAGTCAAACCGGATGTAATAACATTTAGCACCATTATGAATTCTTGGAGTGCTGAAGGCTACATGACCAAATGCAAAGAAATTTTTGACGACATGGTACAAGCTGGCATAAAACCCGATGCCCAAGCATACAGCATTCTAGCTAAAGGTTATGTCCGTGCCCAAGAACCCGAAAAAGCCGAAGAACTTTTAACCACCATGAAGAAATCCGGTACTCCCCCGAACGTAGTAATATTCACTACCGTCATCAGTGGATGGTGCAGTGCTGGCTCGATGGACTCTGCAATGAAGGTATTCGGTAAAATGATTGGATTCGGAATATCTCCAAATTTAAAGACTTTTGAAACTTTAATGGGGGGTTACATAGAATCTAAGAAGCCACGGGAAGCAGAAGAAATGTTGCAGGTTATGAAAGGGTTCAATGTTCGACCTGAGAAAAGTAGTTTCCAATTAGTTGCAGAAGGGTGGCGTGTGATTGGATTCACTAAAGAGGCAAATCGAGTAATGAATATGTATAGGAAGCAACGTGAAGAGGAGAGAGAGCAAGAGATGCCATTGGAGGAGAGCTTGGATCAGAAAGAAGGTACGAGTTTGTCTTCTACGAAATTGCATATACCTAATAATAATGTGGTTATAAATGATCAAAAAGGCTCGTCGTCGTCTGCTCACGCTAAAAGAAGTCGAAAAGCTGTGAATCTTACTTGTAAGTTTGGGAAACGAGCTCCCATGATTGGCCGGAAGCAAATTCAAGGTCAGTTTTGTGTATCTGCTCAGTTTGTGCCCTTGTGTACTAGAGTCCTTTTATTGAACTGAAGCTCCATCTCCACGTTATATTGACTCATGATTGTTGTATATTCACATTGGTTGTTAATCTTTAGGGCCAGGCATATACTTTGAGTGACTATAAAGTCGTATTTGTTTTTGTGCAGATAACTTGAGAAAGCTTATATCATACTATTAGTAAGTTTTTCTTAAGTAGCACATATATCAACAACATGAATACAAAATTGTTAAAAATTAAATAATTCCGAGCTAGAGCTACTCTTCTCTTAGCTAAGATAAGCTAAGCTGTCTTGGTGTTCATGAATTATTGTATCAAGAATAGGGACAAAGCTTATGCAGCATCACCAATTACTTAATCCCTATTTCAACTATTAAAATCCACAATTTCAATGCGGGGAGAAAAATAATGCAAACCTGCAAACAAACTTTTTGAAACAGAAATCAACATAAATCAGTTCCATTTTATCCTTGTTTAAATTCGATGATGAGTTAGTCATTGTTTGGTTCGACCTACTAAGGTGGTCGAATTCATTGATGATATTGCCATGTGGTATATTATTTTGTGTTATGTTTGTCTGTTTTGGTCTTATATGTCATGTGCCATTACATTGATACAATATTTGGTATATCAATAGTTCACAAAAGTACGAGAGTTCGATTTATAATCAAAGTCTTGAAGTTTGTAGTTTTGAATTTTCTATTTTTTGTGATTTCTGATATATATATCATAGCACACCTTCCGACATATTTTAACTTGAAGTTGAATAAAATTGCGTGCAAACATTCTTAAATTACAAACTCGTCAGAGAAAACATTGTCCCATAATTGCATAAAAGTGAAAAAAACAACAAAAAAGTACATTTTTGTTGGTTATTTTAATTAACATGACAGATGATCAAAGTTCCAATGACCTTTTGGAGTAATGGACTAAAACTATATGTAAATCTCCTAAAATTCCGACCATTAGAAACATAAATGACCAATTTTGCTTATTGGAAAAAAAAAAAGATTTTCCTAAAATCACAACCTATTATAAATTAAAGCACGAAAAGCGCATAGCCATAATTTGTCAATGAGGACTATGTTTCTTCATGTCCATGCACGTTTTGTCAATTGGGCATATGAGCTGGCCATCTGACCCTACTATAGAGGAAAATTATTGCACGGACCTGATCTATGAGTTTTTCATAGATCTTGTAATTATAAATGCACCACATCATACATTGTGAGAGCATAACATCATCAAAATGTATGATGTTGTGCATTTACAACCACAAGGTCTACCACCAAGCTCATAGACCTGGTCTATGTAATAATTTTCCTACTATAGGTCACACACGTTTTAAGTACTCATGATTTTTTGTGATAAAATAATAAAAAATATGAATTCTATAAGTAAATTGTAATTAGTCAACTGAAAAAGGAAGTTTCCAATCACAAGTTTCTTTCTTTTCTTGTTTTTTTTTTTAAAAGAAAAAAGACCTTTCTAATCACAAGTTGGATTAGCATAAATCTCATCTCAATGTTGATTGAGTAGTATTGCTATGTCAGACTTAATTAAAATACACGACAAGCTAAGTATAAAATTTCAAAACATCCACTAAATGGCAAATTAGTCCAATACATCTGTCTGGTTTTAAATTAATCGTGTATATGCATGCAGTATGCTTCTTTTTTTTTTTTTTATTAAATCTGATCTAGTATAAAGATCCCATCTAAGATTCAATGTATTGTATAAGTGGGGTCTTATAGAACAATCATCCACCTTATAAGGATCGTGTTAATTAGTTCAATATTAAATATGAGATTTAATTTAGCGAATGCTTAATTATGTATGAATTTATTTTTTAACTTATAAGATAACTATTAAGCAGAGGGTGGCCTTCTTCTTTTTTTTTTTATTTCAAAATTTTATGACATTTTTTTTTCACAATCGCACACCAAGTAAATTGAAATGCGGTAATTAGCTGGAAAAAAATACGGTGATTATATATATAATATTTGTGTGTAAAAACACACATTTCATTTCTAAAATTCCAAACAAACAATATTTTTCAAATTCATAAAAATCGGCATTATTTCTAAAATCCTCCAAATTTGTTAATATCCGAAAAGAAAATGGACACACAAGTAAACAAGTCCCAAGTATTCTAAACTGGTGAGAATGTTACTAATTAAAATGACTGGATATATAAATAGTTATGACTTATAAGGTCCAGCTGCACGTGGGTCCATATGAGGGAGCCCACACCATGTCTAAGATTTGGTCTTTTACAAAACAAAACCTCGTCGTTTCATGCTCCCAGCCAGGTAAATGGTTGTCCCATTCTCAACCCCCTCCATTTTCTATTTATGCTACCTTTTCAATAATTTCTTCCACTCCAACTGCTTCATTTAATTTAATGGGTCTCTCCTGTTTCTAACTAAAACCTACAAGCTACCTCCTTTACCAACAATTGTTCACTCCATTGACTAACCCTTTTCAAGTAGGAAATTTTAGTTTAAAATCTTTTAGTGTTTCCTTCTGCTCAGACCGAAAACAGTGACCCTTTTGAAATCAGAGTGCAGAAACATATCTAAGTGAAAAAAAATATTGTTTGGAAAGGTGTAATTTTAAGTATTCTGGAATGGCGGGAAACCAAGCAAAATGGAAAGCTTTTAAACCGTTTATTACAGTTTTGTGGAGCTTTTTGTTGGCCTCAATCTTTGTCTCTGCTGACAGAAGCTTAAAGAGAGAATCTTTATCTCATAATGCAAATGGGGTCTCAAAATATGATTCAGATTCAGATCTCTTAACGGCTTTCTTGAATTACATATGGCAAGCAAATAAATCAGGGTACCAACATGTTTGGCCGGTGAGTTAAGATCATTAAATTCACTTTATTTTTTCATATCATTATCATATTTATGTTTGTTGTTCTCCTCTTTTTCTTATATTTAGTTAGGCTTGAGGTTAGTAGTTTTGTTACTGCTATAATGAAACCATTAATGAGTAATTATCGGTTATGGGATCACCATAGATAATAATATTAAGAAGTCATGTTAGAATTGTTGTGACTTTTATTAATGTGTTTCTACAATATTGTTATATAATGGCACACATATGTGCATACATTCATGTATGATGCAAAGCTAATGGATGTTTACTGTAAATGAGTTGAGATTGTACGATTTCGTCCCTGTATTTGGTTCCGAATGCTGAGGTAGAATTGTACATTTACGATGTGAAAAGATGTGAAGTGAGTCATCCTTATATATGATTGATTTCCTTTTCTTTTTTTGGCCGTCTTTGATGTATGTTAATATGGTGTGTTGTGATTGACAGGATCTGAAATTCAACTGGAAACTAGTAGTTGGCAGCATCATTGGATTCTTTGGAGCAGCCTTCGGAAGCGTAGGTGGTGTTGGCGGTGGTGGCATATTTGTTCCTATGCTTACTCTTATTATTGGATTCGACCCAAAATCAGCCACTGCTATCTCAAAATGTGTGTGTATATGTATATTTATTTTATATTTACATAATTACTAGAGGTAAAATAAATTTTCTAATCATGGGCCAATCTTCTCTTGGCAGGTATGATAATGGGGGGTGCAGTCTCGACTGTTTACTACAATCTCAAGCTCAGGCATCCCACCATTGACATGCCGATTATTGACTATGATTTAGCGGTTCTAATCCAACCAATGCTCATGCTTGGCATTAGTATTGGAGTCGCTTTCAATGTGATATTTGCTGATTGGATGGTTACTGTTCTTCTAATCATTCTCTTTTTAGGTGACAATATATTGCAATTTATTTTATTAAGCATCCGAATCCTGTGGTACCAATTTATTTACTTTGTGATACGGTGGTTGCAGGTACATCAACTAAGGCCTTCTTTAAAGGTGTTGAAACTTGGAAGAAAGAAACTATCATGAAAAAGGTAACTAAAAAATAAATGTACCTTCAATGTTCTAGCGTTTGGATGTTAAGATATCGTTCATGTAAAGTTGGAAAATTTCATTAAAAAAAAATCATTAAAAGTCTTTATTTGATGATGAATCCACTTCGTTTATTTGCTGCAGGAGACTGCAAAGAGCTTGGGGACCGATGGTGGGTTCATTTGAAGCATTCTTCATTGTGTCTATAATATGTTCTTTCTAAATCTCTTAAACTATAACACGTGCTATATTTTGAAGCAGAATACAAGCTTCTTCCTGGTGGCCCCAGCAACAATACTCAAAACGAGGCTAAAGTTTTTGAGGAACCAGAGGTGAGAAATGTCTTAGAACTTTTATTAATTTTACCAAAATAAATCTCGTCCGTGTAATAATTTGTCATTATCTCAGGTTGGTATTCTTGAGAATGTTTGTTGGAAGGAGTTTGGGCTTCTTGTTTTTGTTTGGGTCGCTTTTCTTGCTCTGCAGATCATCAAGGTTTCATTTACTTCCTTTTTCAATATTTTTAGAGAACATGTTGGAATCTGTGAGGTAACTGGGCCTTGAATTGAAACAGAATTATACAAGTACTTGTTCGGCAACATACTGGGTCGTGAACTTGCTGCAGGTATTTTCGCATGCTTATGTGCATATTTTTGTCTGATTTCTGAGACTGGGGAAATTTGCTACGCTTTTCACGAATATCTTAGACTCTTTTTGATGTATTTTTCTCGCTTGCTATTTTCGTATTTAATAAGGTGAATCCATTACAAATTACCGTTTTGATTTATGTGTAGGTCCCAGTATCTTTCGGTGTATCTGGTTATGAAGCGCTTTGCCTTTACAAGGGATGGCGTAAAATTGCATCGAAAGGAGATGGAGGTACCAACTTGAAAGTGCACCAATTGGCTACTTACGGCTTTTTTGGCGTCTTGGCCGGCTTGGTAGGGGGGCTTCTAGGTCTAGGAGGTGGATTTATCATGGGTCCACTATTTTTGGAATTAGGCATTCCTCCTCAGGTGAGCTCTGACTCATAAAAAATGGTTTTCGTGCATCAAATAAAAGTACGCTGTGAATAAAAAACACATTATTCGTTTTCATTTTTTAAAATCATTTTACTCACTAAAATCCAAGAACCAAACATAGTCCTAATGTAAAATGTTAATGACCGAATTTCACATTCTTTTCGTACTCAGGTTTCAAGTGCCACGGCAACCTTTGCCATGATGTTCTCCTCTTCGATGTCTGTGGTTGAATATTACCTTCTAAAGCGTTTTCCGGTTCCTTTTGGTAAGTTCATAATCTTGTAAGAAAAAATAAATATAGATTTAATACTTCTCATACAAAAAGTTAATTGCTTTCCTTATCTCAAATTCAAATGACTTTTTACACTCCAAATTTGTGTGGCAGCTCTGTACTTCGTTGCTGTTGCAACTGTCGCTGCTTTCATCGGGCAACATATTGTGAGAAGATTGATTATTTTAATGGGAAGGGCATCGATTATAATCTTCATTCTGGCTTCTACTATCTTTATTAGTGCCATTTCTCTAGGTAAGCAACTGTACACATATTAGTATGAATATTGAATATCTTCCGAACTTAGCTAAATATTTCCTGGATTCACGAATGGTCTTTTGTTATTTTTTATTTTTTTTGGATTAAATAGGCGGAGTTGGCATTTCAAACATGGTTGTAAAGATTCAACATCATGAATACATGGGATTTGAGAACCTCTGCAAATATGAAGTTTAAAATATCGCTCATGGACTATGAAGCTGCTAATCGATGCTAAATTGGTGCAACTCGTGTTTCACGTATAAGGAGATGAAGTTCTTCTTTTCGATATGTTCCGTATTAATGGTTGATCAAGATCAGTTGCAGGAATGTTAGTTTTTATTTTATTTTTCTTTACTTTAAGTGTAATAATATATGCTCCCAAAAAACATTAGGGAACAGGTGTTATTGTTTCAGTTTTATACCTTCATATTCTGTTGAACTGGAAACTCAACAAATAGTATTTACATTAGTTTCATAGTTTAACTTGATGAATTGAAAAGTTTCCGTCTCTTTGCAAAAAAATTGCTGGTATGATTGAGTGCTTGTAGAAAATTTATTTTCATTAAAATTCATTCAAGATCTATAGCTAGATCAATTGATTCCAACTTAGATCTATGTTGGAGTTTGTCTGGATAAATTCATATTTTTAGGGGTAGGACTTTTGTTTAGTTATTTACAGCCTCTTTTGGAACGATTTTGACCCATTTTCGGGGTTTCACAACATTATGCCAAATTAATTCCAACAAAATCTGAACATAGGTTTAGTAAAACTCATATTTCAACTTATATAGTCAAACTTATAAAAGATATGATTTAATATCTATCATCTAGTTATAAAAACACTGATTTAGTATCTACTATTTACTTTTCTCCCTGATACCCCAATATTGAAACTCAATATAAATCATGTCTAATTTTTAAAAAAAACAACAAAATTCAAATTCAAATAGTGTTCAAAATGTTTTACTGAAATCAACCAAATTATTTTTCGAAATCAAAACAAAGCAAAATTGAGCCAAAACCGACCCAAGAGCCTATGTTTCTAACTGATTGTGGTAATTGGGCGGGTCTAGACTCTAAAACAAATCAAAATTAGGAGGCGAGGTCCATTCGACAAACAAATTGGCGGCTTTATAATAAGTTGAACCAAGTTGGGCCGGCCATAGATTTGATTGGGCCATGTTGGTTCAATAATGGTTAAGAGTGTTTACTATTTACAAAGTGTGTTTCATTTAGAGTAAATCGCGCTTTCAGTCTCTCTTATATATGGGTTAATTTTTGCACTTTCGTCCCTCTTAATTTTTTTATAGTAGATTCGTCCTTCTTGTCAATTTAGTGTAACATATTCGTTCCTCTTAGCAATATAGTGTAACATGTTCGTCCCTTTTAATTTTTTCATAACGGATTCGTCCCTCTTATCAATGTAGTATAACACATTAGTCCTTTTTAAATACAAAATACATCACTTAAATCCAAAATATATTCTAAAATGGACGAAAGTTGATGTATTTTGAATTTAAGAGGGACGAATGTGTTACATTATATTGATAAGAAGGACAAATCTGCTACAAAAAATTTAAGAGGGACAAATGTGTTATAAGAGGGACGAATGTGTTACACTATATTGATAAGAGGGACGAATCTACTACTAAAAATTTAAGATGGACGAAAGTGAAAATTTGGCCTATAAGAAGGACCAAAAATACTATTCACTCTTTCTTTTATTTGGTTTTCTTTTTTATGGTTATTTATAACTCTAATAATTTGTTCCTCTAAATCAAACTATTCAGTCTATTTGAACTGCATTCTTCTGGGAATGAACATATGGCCAAAAGCTAAATCCAAAGCCGACTCAATGCCAGCATTGCACTTTTGGAAATGGACAATACCCTTCAAAAGTCAATTCTTGAGACAAATAAGCATTGTTTTCTTAATACAATTGCAAATAAACTGTTAAAATATGCTCAAGAAAAAAAAAAAAAAAAAAAAAAAAAAGGAAGTGGGTCAGTGGGTGGGGTGGGAGGAGGAATATATTCTCATTAAATGATTAATAAAATAATGCATGCCCACTCACAAAAATGCATGCGTGTTTTGATTGGCCAATAAGGAGTGCTTTGTCATTATCTTGCTCACATCATTTTCTTTTGTCGAATAATGGCTTTTTTCCCCATGGAATAATATTAGTATAAGAAAGAGGAATGGAATCATATAGTGGAAATTGAATGGAAAATAACTGTAAATTTTTCAAAGGGTATTGTTTTTACTTGACTTGCATTAATTGTAAAAAAAAATAGGGCATGACCAATAACTTATTATGAAATTTAAATTTAAATTTAAATAGATTACTAATCAAACTATTGAAAATTAACTATGATCAAATATCAATTACTTAAAAACGATTTCAGAATGTTGTTCAAACTAATAAACTAATTTTTCATGTTACAATATCTACACTTTATGAGTTTTATGAAATACAACCTGTTGAATGAGAATATAGCTCAAATTGATAATTATTTTTTATGTTATAAATGAACTTTATACATAATAATTTGTTATGTTTATAGAATTTATTCACTTATCTTTTCTTTCTTTACAATATCTAAACTCAATTTTATGAAAAAACAATGAACAAACAATTAAGTCAAATTACATAATCCAAAAGAATTTCGTACATGAGATCATTTACCTATTCGTACACGAGACATTCTATACGATTATGCAACACTCAATTCAATCATACAAAGCGGGTAATTTTTAGAAAAGCCATAACCAAAAGTTGAAATTTCAAAAAGGCCACAACCTTTTTTTTTTTTTTCTTTAACCCATAATCAAAACCCCTAACTCTAAAACTTAAACACAATTCCTAAATTCAAATTCAAACTCTCTCATCTCTCTCAACTTCTCCATTCCAAATTTTTCCCAATAATTTAACAAATTAGAGATGGCACATGCAATCAGAGATGATGGGGAGAGGAGGAACGAAGGAGAATGATCGTTCGTTTGGTGTAAGTTTCGCCGCTTCTTTTCTTCTCCGATCTGATTTCTGTATTTTTACGCGTTTTTGGCATTTGGCATTTGGGGTTTCCCAAACGCCAAACGCCATGAACATCTTCATGGCATTTGGAAGCCAAACGCCAAACGCCAAATGTCATATGAAGATGTTCTTTGGCGTTTGGCTCTTGGCAAATGTCAAACGCCAAATGTCAAGAACATCTTCATATGACATTTGGCGTTTGACATTTGTCAAATGCCAAAATTAGTGAATAAATCTTTTTCTTTTTTTAAATAATGGCCTTTTTGAAATTTTTAAGTTTTTAATGGTTTTTTTGAAAATAAATTTTTTGAAAATGGTTTTTTTAAAATTCACTCAAACAAAGCTAATGTCTTGATTGTTTAATATTAGTTACACACTAGCGTATTTTTTCTTTTAGTGTTTGTAGGTCAAATTGTAGAACTGAATTAATCACTTTCAAGGCATGTAATATATTAAGCGAGAGTCTTTCCAAACAAAAATCAGATTTAAAACATTGAAACTCAATCCAAATGGAATTTTATTTTTTTCAAAACCGAAACTCAATCTAAATGAGTCTTCAAATGTTTCACCTTAATCACCAAAACCAGCCTTTTGAAACCAAAATCAATCAAATCCGAACGAAAAACTAACCAAATAGGCTCTGATTTCTTTCATTAGACAAATCACTCATTGATAGTAGATTACTACACCAACTTTAGAAATACATCAACATGTAATTGATTTAGTGGAAGAAAATATAACCGACGCGTTAAAAAGAAGTTCTCACTTAATATAACCGACGCGTCTCGATAAGAATTAAGTCAAATTTAATACTTGAATGCCATGAGAAAACAAAAAAGAAAAAAAGAAAAAATACGGTCCAGAAGTGGTCCAACCCGGTTGGAAGTGATGGGTTTCAACAAAGAGCGGTTCAGAAAGTTTTAGTTGTTTATAAAAGTCCGAAATAACTCGATCATATAATCAGAAGCCAAAAAGAAATTAGAGGAGAATTAAAAATTGAACCCTAGAGAGAAAGAGAGGAAGATGGTTTTCTACTTCAAGGCGCGACCAGAAGCGGGAGACTATACCATTTTCATGGGCCTTGATAAGTACGAGAACGAGGAGCTCATCAAATATGGCTTCCCAGAAGATATTTGGTACTTTTTTTTTTTGGGTTTAATTCATCGTTAACTTTAGTTTGGTTGCGGAGATCTTTTGATTTTGTTTCTTTGATTGATTATTTTAAGCTGTTTTGTGGAATTTCATAATTTTATGCTGCATATATATATATATGGCAAAAGAAAAGTAAGATTATTGCATTTTTTTCCTCAAAGTGAAAGTTTATTGTGGAGATTGTCTTTTTAGTTTTAAGAGTGTTTTGATTTTGTGGTTTATAATTAAGTAATAATGTTTTGCGGAAGCTTAAATGATGTAGCTTAAGCTATGTTTGTTCAATTTACTAAATGCTTATAATGTGGGCTTATTTCTAAAGAGATATAGGAATTATAAGTGCAAATTTGGAAACAAGCACAATGGATGAAATTTGTTTGTTTCCATGGATCATGGATGTATACTATGGAAGTTTCCTTAGGAAAGAAAATGAGACCTATATTTGTCTCTTTACACGGAAATATGAAAGTTTCATGTGCAAATGCTTGACAACACAAATTTCTTGACTATATAGTGAACTAACTCTAGTAGTCAATCACTTTAAATGTATTGTCTTATGAATGTCTTACTAGAAAATTTAATTCCACACTATTGCTTATTAAGTCTGTCTAATTCTTGTTTCATATATGATGATGAAGCTTGGAGCAGTCATTTTTCTGTTATGGTAGACCCTTTTTGAGTTGTACCAAGATGATTTACTTTAGATTTATATGAAGGCAAACCTATTAGAAAGCTGAAATATTTTTCTAAAAATGTTCTTTAACTGGGATGTTTTATGTAGGTTCCATGTGGACAAAATGTCTTCTGCCCATGTTTATCTGAGATTGCACAAGGGTCAAACAATTGATGATATATCTGAAGGTGTATTGGAAGATTGTGCCCAACTGGTTAAAGCAAATTCAATTCAAGGCAAGTGCTTATGTAGTATTTTTTGTCATCATATTATAGATTTTAACAACTCCATTACTTTTTATGTTTGATGCAAGTTTGACAGTGTACTGAATCACTTGTTCATGGTTTTTAATCTTCAACTTTATTAATCTGGCAGGAAACAAAGTAAACAATGTTGATGTTGTTTACACCCCATGGCAAAATCTTAAGAAGACAGCTTCAATGGATGTTGGGCAAGTTGGTTTTTACAGTTCAAAAATGGTGAGCTTCATCATGCATTTGTCATGATTTTGTGACTGCTTGTTTTTGTCCTAAATCAAGCAACCTTCTTTTGATTGAGCTTGGAGTCTTATAAATCAAAATTAACTTTTGTTTTCTTGTGTAGGTTCGCACTGTAAGGGTGGAAAAGCGAATAAATGAGATAATTAATCGGTTAAACAGGACAAAGGTTGAAAGAACGCCTGATTTAAAAGGTACATTCATAGATTCTCACTTGTGACAACCTAGCTCTTTTCTGCTTCCCAAGTCTCTTCAGTTTCTATGTTTCTCATCTGCTCTTCCAGCCATGTCTTTTGAGTTTTGGTACCAAGTTAATTCTTTGCCTGCCCTTGAACATCATAGATTTTGACTTGTGTGTTCTTATGTTTTAGCTGAACGCGAGGCAGTTAATGCAGCTGAAAGAGCAGAGAGGAAGGTGCAGCTGAGAGACAAAGTGAGTTATGCTACATTTTGATTTACTTAATCGTAATGAAGTGTGCATATCTTATTATGAATGTATAAGTAAATAAGGGCTCCATTGCTTTAGTAGATCAATATATTGGTAAATTCAGAAACAAAATCCACTTGAGCTAATGTTATACAATATCTCAGGAATTACGGGCAAGTTTTTGCTTCATATTCTTCCTACTTTGTTTATTCCATCCTAAAAACCAAGAGCTGATTTTTGGCTCCTCTCCATGATTCCAAAAGCCTCCAGAATGCAGGGGGACATTTGGGGCTTTGTCATGCCAATTTCCTACTACATTGCGTATTTTAGGTGTAGATGGTTTTTTGAACTAAAAGAACTAGTTTTACACAACTACATACACAATTTGAGAGGGATAGACTAGTAAATCTGTAAATCAATGAAAACCCATGATAAACGTGAAATAGGAGGAAGAAAAACAAAAGTATACAATTAAGAATCAGAAAAAATGGACATATCACCTTTTTGCTGCCAACTGGCAGATTATATCTGTAGACTGTAGCTATCACTGAAGATAGATAGATGGTTATCCATCATGAATTGAGATGTCTTGCAACTTTTCATATCCCTAAGCATTGGAACAGATGGGGTCTCCTGGTTTAATGGTGAGATCCAAGATATTTGGATCAGAAACAATTATATAGAGTATATTGCCCTTTAAGTATCTAGACGTTGCATTTACTTCATCAAATACTCTCCAACTTTAACAGTTTGTACCCTGAAACAAGGCCTACCTCAAGAGCCAAGTTCCTAGGTTTGCATGTGGGCATATAAGTCTAATCATACGTCAATTATTTCACCCAACTGATGGACTTGGTTACTCATTGGTTTGTGTTGGTGGAATAAACATTGATTTTTATATGCAGAAACGGCGGGAAGAGTTGGACAAGCTTGAGAAAGAGAGACAGGCTGAGTTAAGGAGCTACAAAAATTTGATGGTAGCTGAGAAGATGACGTCTAACAAGGACATAGCATCAACAAACAAGTCCCTTCAGGAACTTGAGGAAGATTTCATGTGAACGCAGAATGCTTCTACAATTTGTCGAAGTTCGACCATTAATTCATAATATGAGATGACTTTTATCCATGAGGCCATTTGAAAGATGAATGACGTTTGTTGGTTGGGGTAGGGGGTTATTTTTGTCTTATGTTTCCAGACATAAATATGAATCTTATTTATAATCATTGGTCTTGAATCTCTCAGATTTTGTTAATAAAATCTCAGGATCAAAGATCTGCAGTTTGAGAGTGAAGAGGACCTGTGTTGTAATTTGATGATGATAAACATGATCCACATTTTGTTGTGATGTTAATGGTTGGCAATGTTGCTGGAGTAAAAAGTATTGAAAGGACTAATTTGCCCTTTACATCTATTTGGAATTTTTACACTAAGAGGTTGATTCTAAGAAGATGGATGGCCACCCAACAATTGAAGTTCATGTGTTTAACTTGACTTTATACTCCAAATGAATAAGAAAAGTTAATTGAAGAATATATGATTTGCAAAAAATAGCAGAAAGTTTGCTTTTTCTGCTAATGATTGTTAAATTTAAAACAATATATTGTTTGAAGTTATTTTTCCTTTTATTATTGAGTTGAAATTCTGCTTGAATTTAAGTTGATTCTTAAAATAACTCAATTGAGTTGATGATTTGGTATATTAATTTACATTTTTAGTGATTAACGAATTGACTCGTATGAAGTATGAACCAATGTATAATGTCAAGGGTGATTTGTCATGTATTACAAATTGAAGTGACTTAGAATTGAAATTGTTTTGTTTGATTTTTATCTTAGTCATTCTACATCTCTTATACTCCTAGAAATTCTGCCTTGGATCTGGTTTCTGATTCTTTTTCGGGAAGGCAGGCAGCCGGAATTTCAAAAATCATTAGAGTAAGTACACTTCTTTTCCTAAAGCTGTAAAGGAAAATGATGGCACATTGTTGGGGCAAGAATCTTATAGTAATAGATTAATAACCAAAATTAGATATCCTTTTTCCTCTATAAAAAAGGCCAACCCATGCACACTATCAACCTAAACAAGGCAAGCGTCCAAACTCATCCATCCACAATTAAAGCATCTTTCCTCATATCTTCTCCCCTATGGCAATCATCTCTTTAAGTAATTGGAAAAACTCACGCAGCAAAAGTGTCCGATTAGGCCGAAATTACACACAAAGAGAGTGTGACTGTGAACCATCAAATCATAAATGGCTAATGTTTTGGCAAAGAATTAGAAAAACAAAAAAGAAGAAGAAAACTTCATCAGAATTATCACCATTAGCTATGCAGAAAACATATGATCCGGTGAGTTACATACAGAACTTTGATGAATGGTCCGAGAGAGTTGAGCCAGAAAATCTTTATAGGTCTTTTTCAGCAAGATATGCCGATCATTCAAGATTTACTCGCTGTAAAGAATTGATGGATGGATGAATATTGAGGTTAGATCGATAAATCACCAGTGTTTATGTCAAATTTGAAATTTGATGCCAATGTGTTTGGCATTATCTCTTTGTGGATAGAAATGTAATAGTTTTTCCCTCTTCTTTTCTATATAGGAAAAATCCTGCTTCCCAGCCTATTATATGTAAGATCAGGCCTTGTCTCTGTTTTTCTTTTCCTATTAAATCTGATTCTTGAAACAGTCAGTGTTTGCTAATATGTATTTAGGGGTGTAATCGAAAACAAGTCAAGTTGGCATGTTAAGTAGAATAACGTATTGCTCAAGTTTGTGTGTTTTTTCTCTAGAACTTGAGATTGTGTTTGAACTGGGTTTTGACTGTCAAAGAAATCAGACTCGAATAAACTCTAATCAAAATGATTAGCTTGATAGATAGATATAATAATAATTTCCAAGTTTTTTCTTACTGAGCCAAGCTCTAACCAAGAACACATGACAAATAGTATAACTTATCTGAATTTTTTTCAAATGGGGAACACTATAAGATAAAAATCTCCATGGAAGAGCAAATGTGAGCTAGATTTGCCACAAAATAATTTATTGTTATCATTTTCATTTTTTTGCCGTCTGCTAGTCCACAGCTGGTTTTGCGGCTGCATGCTTGCAGGCAATTTCTTGTTTCGGGTTCTTCAACTCATCTCCTGCTACAAGAAAGTATGCAGTGTGCCTGAAAAGGAAAGGGTGTCGATTAACACAACCAACATATAGATATATAAAGTGCTCGTTGTTTCAAATGACGCAGGAGATTAATAGATAGAGTTTGTACCTAAAAAAATTCATCATTTTGATTTTGGAGTCTGGATCAATATCTGTCGAGCTATCTAATGCTTGTTGCATGTGGTGCAACCACCTTTCTGCAGCTTTATGAGTGACCGGAAATGGACGGTGCCGCCCAATCAATGCAGGATGCCCTGTCAAAACTTACGAGTCAGCTCTAAAAGAATTAACACCACTTGTGAACTACTGATTTTAACAAACTAAAGTTGCAAAGTAATCAGAAAAAAACAAATTTCCCTGTTCTATAAGATATCAAGTACAAGGAAGAATTGTTTCACTAAGTCCATAAGACAATGATGTTCAATGTTTGGAGAACTTCTGTTCATGTGTTTAACACTAGTGATAATATCTGTGACCAATGAGCTTCAAAGAGAAGTCAATTGACAACGACTTCACAGATATTGAATTTGGTACAAACATACGAAACTCAGAACTTATAGCCTTATAGCCAATAGAGTATTGCTTCGTTATACTTGGTTAAAACCAAATGCATCCAAATAAAGTGATATAAGTTTACAAAGTTTTTTTTTTTTTGATAATTTGTACATTTACAGCGTTACTCATATAATTTAAACTTCAAATTCCTATGCTGCAATAAAATCACAATCTAAAATTCGTTACCTCGTCTTTGAGAGAAAAGGGGAGGTCCTCCCATTCTTTGCACAAAGAACTCATATTGGTTTTGAATGGCATCTTCCTTCTTTGAATTAGCAAAAATTGATCGAAACCACTCTTCCTCGTCATCATAGACTCTGTTAACAGTAAGTACTTCAAGTAACAAAGAGTATTTTGAGTGAACCATAATGATAACGAAGCTCCTCAGTCAATGAACAAATCTCATTCATGTCAATCTTACAAGTAGATTGTGAAAGTGTTAAGCTTACTTTCATTTTGTGTGCCAAGAGCCAAAAGTGAAGTGATTGTAACAAATGGGGTACCAATATTGAAAAGTATCACTTAAATCTTGAAAAAACTCAGGAATTAAATTAAGTGCAGTAACCAAATTTAGAGCAAAGAAAATGTGGAATCATCCATTACAAAACCCTAAGGCTGAAGGTGGAATCAAGGATTAAAATTTTCATACGTTTCCACCGAAAACATGGAAATGGTTATGTTTACAAAAAATATTATAATTAACATACTAAAGAAATGAAATTTCATTCGATGGCTGCAATAGCTTCATGACTGTATAAACCACTTTAAGATCCACAATTATCACATTTACTTATCATATTCTTTAAGACAAAAAAGTAAAACAAATAATGTAAGAATAAGCAACCAAGAAAAGGATAAAATCAACAGGATTTCCCACATATGAACTTTCACTCAATAAAATCAGAATCCCACCGCTACCAAATCCCAAACGAAGAAACAAAATCAATTTCTCAACTGGGATGGTGTCGAATCCACAAAGACTCAAACTTTTCAGCACTTCTCGACAGAAATAAACATTCATTCAATTTAACAACACATTAATTTAGAAAAATGATAAATATTTTGACACCTGTTGTAGAAATTGGTGGAGAGATTGATAAAAGTCTGAAGGCCGAGCTTTTGATAGAGATTGGTTTCATCAATGGCGAAGGCATCGTTTGTGTGCACTCCACTCCATTCGGATGCTTTCTCCTGCAGTGACTGCATTCTTTCTTGTTCTTTATGTGTTTGTGTTTGTGTTTTTGACTCGAGATTTTTTAAGTGGAGTATTTATAGAGGCGTGTGGAGGTCGCGTGGAAGACACGCTCTCCACTGTGTTTATATATACTGCGTTGATTTTTGGGAATGGAAGAAAGAGAATTTTTTTTTTTTTTTTTTATATTTTAAGAAATGGGAATATTGAAATGTTGGCCACTAGATTTGTCAAATCAGGAGGCTGGAGGGTGTGGGAGGATAATATGATATGATAATGAGTTAACTTAATTAGTTTGATAAAAAAAAAAAAAGGAGAAATTATTGGGCCGAGTTTTAAAAATAATACTTATATCGAACAATTAATATTCAGATTTGGTGGAATATGTTTACCGATCGAATTCAACCTAGACATTTTCTTCATCAAATTCAAATTAGATATCGGATGGTTTAATTTAATTTGCAGTCTTAATTTTTTTCTCGATAATTAGTCTTAATTTTAGTGTTTAAATAAATTTTATCTTTAAGTTAGGTCATAGGTGATCGTGGTCAAATCAGACATCTACTATAATTTTCTTCGTACTGTGACATGGACATATGCCTCTTTTAGACCAGATTTGTTGTCTTCCTTTTCTTTTGTAGTGAGCAGTGGCACATAATGAGGAATAATGTTGCCATGCATTTGAATCCTATCCATTGCAACAATATTAATTATTTTTTAAAGCGAAGCAATTAATGTAGTTTGATGTATTTTCAAAAGATTTATTTAACTGATGTACTAATGTTTGGACTAATTCCTCTTGTTGGTCACGCAATTGTAAGTTTCATGCATCTAATTATTTTTGAAATGCATCGTTGATGTCGCTCTCTTTTAAAATAATCTCATAAAAGAAAAAAGTAAAAAGTGAATTTGTAGATTGAATTACAAAGAACAATTGAATTGAGATAATCAGCTTTAAAGTCCAATATTGAATTGACAAAGCAAACTACAAATTTGAAAAAACTAAACGAAATTAAAGACTAGAAAAATACTATTAAAATCAAGTTCAAACCTATAACTAATTATGACATCATGAGTACTAGCTTAACAATATGAAGTATATAGTAACTTCAGAAGTGGCATTGAAGCTTCCTAAAAAATGTCATGCACCAACCATCCAGCCATTATGCTTAAATGCACTCCATCCCAACTCACATATTCATTAGGATTTGAACAAACTGGAACATTTGGAGCTCCACACATTCTTGTCATGTTAAAATTATATTTTTCTCCTATTCCACAACAAGCTCTTTCTATATCAAATCCTGCAATTTTTCGAACAAATCCATTTAGTTATTGTTAGCTCACCAACAAATATATTTCAATCTAAAATTGACTATTTAGACGTACCGTGAAATCTGACGAATTCAAGCAAACAATGATAAGCATTGTAGTAATCTCCATAGACTATTATAGCATTTGGATTTTCTTTTTTAAGGTTGAAAATGGCTTGTTGCAGTTGGTCATTATGCTATGTTGCGAATTCGTTTAATTGCTTCAGACATTGATTATGGTCATATGATTCAGAGATGTTGGTCTTGAAAGTTGTTTGATAAATTGGGAGGCAACCAATAGGAAAGTTTCCAGGCACTACTATTCTTGTTGCTCCAAAACTTACTGCCTTGTACAAGATTGAATAAAGGAAAAAAATGTTGGATTCATTGCATATATATATTTACATTCTTAATGTCAAAGTTCATATATCAATAACTTAATTACTTCAACAGCATGGGTTATGGTATTAACAACCTCAGGAACCATGTTTTTTAGTTCATCCATTGTCTTTCCTTGAAAAAATTGCATAGTTGTAATCATTACCACCGATTTCTCCAACCATGAAAAGTGCATTTTTTAGTTTCACATCACAATCTGTATTCTGTAATAACAAAAACATGTCGTTTAGAATAAAGATAATTGCAGTTACATATATGAACTTCAATTCAATGTAATAAAGATTGAAACAGACCTTTGTCTTAAAGACAAATGGAGTTAAAATGGTTGGACATCCAGTTCAATTGTACGTTAAGAGAACTAGTTGTCACGGGAGAAAATATGTGTGCTAAAATCTCAGATGGCAATGCAGTGGAACCTGCCACAACGAAGTTAACCCCATGTCCAAAATCAGCATCATTGTTCTTATAGGGGGGAAGAAAAGGCAGACCAGCAGCCATTGCTATTAGAAAGAAAAAAATCACTGAGTTAATTAATTTAAGAAAATAATCAAGAAATAAAATATTGTATCTAATACATATACAAAGAGATTGATAGATAAATAAAATTAAAATTATGATTTAATGAAAAAACTTACCTATATAGTCGATCATTAGAAGACCATTGGAGCAACGACCAGTGGCGTTTTTGAAGAAGGTTTGCCCATACGGCAATCTTGCAAAGGCAGAGGCTGTTCCAACTGGGAACTCTCGAATCAGATTTCCTGTGTCTGAAATAGAGTCTCCAAGTTGAAATATTTGATCAAATTTGCAAATCTTTAATGGGAGCATTGCCGTGTTGGGGAGATGAACTTAAAAATAAGAAGCTGAAAACAAGTACTAAAAGGAAAAGTTTTTGGGAAGTAAAAGCCATCGTTATGATGAAGAAAAAGACTGAAAATTGATTTGCTACGTTAGAAATCTCGTTAACGAATTATGCTGTTTGAGGATTATATGTGTGTTCATATACAGGGTCGGCCCTGAGTTCTCGGTGGCCCTAAGCGAACTTTAATATATATTCGAATTTTTTTTTCTATGACTTTTGTTGACTGTAAGCAAACCAGCTTATGATGCAATTGCAAAAATATTTTTTCAGAATTTTCTTTTATATACATATACATAATATATAATATAAAAAGAAATTCGGAGGCCCTCGCGAATCGGTGGCCCTAAGCGGTCGCATACGCGGCTTACATGTAACTGTGTTGGGTTACAATATTTGCGACCTATCAAAATTGTGATATAGAAATAGTTTTCTATTTGGATTAGGCAAACATTTAACTAGTCAATAATGCTGTGTGTAATGATATACTATCACATACAATATATACCAACATGTGATTGGTCTAGTGGGAGGAACTAGTTACTACAAAGTAGCGGACTCATGTTCGAATTTTTGTTGGGAGAGGTACCCACTTAATATGCCCAACCCGCCTCGAAAGGGATTAAACATTTGGGAAACAAAAAAATAAAAATAACATACAATATATGTATATAACCATTTTGGTCCTATGAGATTATTTAATGAAAAAATATTATATTGAGATACATTTTGATTTTATTTTATTTGTTTTCTCTTTAGTATTTATTCAATAAATTGAATGTAAAAAATTAGGAAATTGTATTAATATATGACAACATCATCTACATACACTTGTATACTGATTTTTAAAAATAGTTTAGTAATTTTTTTAAATAAAATATTTATGACCTTTTTTTTAATTTCTCAATGTTTGACTCAAGATTCCAAAGATATAAGAAAAAGGGTAAATTACAAATGCCCCCCTCAGGTAAGGCCTAATTACAAAAATCCCCCTCACATATTGAGTATTACAAAAATAACCCTCAGGTTTGTCACCTTCTTACAATTAACCCCTTGTCCCTAAAATAATCCAATTTTCCCCTTGGTGTTATTTGTAATGTCTTATAAATGTTTAAACTTTGGTGCTAATTGTTATATCTTATAAATTAGAAAGAGATAATTATATATTTACTACCAAAATAATTGATAAAATTTATAATTACCCATTAGTGTTAATAAATATTGCAAAAAAAAAGGGTATTTATATATTAATTAGCAATTTAAATTGTATAATAAAAAATTAAATAGAAATTTAATAATAATATTTTATAAATATGAACAAATTGTTTACACATTTAGGTAAATGAATTTATTTTTTAAATTAGTAAATTTAATAAAATTATGTTGTATTATAAATAAGATATTTTAATTTAATAAATTTTATATTGTATTATAAATTGCAATATTTATTGACAATTATAAATTATATCAATTATTTTTGTAGTAAATATATGATTATCATTTTTATAATTTATAAGATATAACAATGTTTTTTTTGATCCACTAGACTGTTTATATACAGCTCGAACCGAAGAGTGCAAAGGGTATAGGTCCTCCCCAGTGTGGTGTCTCCAGTAGGATTCGAACTTGAGTCTCGCATCTGGGGGTCGCAAGTCACTACCACTTGGCGCAACCACCTTGGGTATAAGATATAACAATGTAAACATTACAAATAACCTCAAAGGGCAAAATTGAAATATTTTAGGGACAAGGGATTAATTGTAAGGAGGTGAATTTGAGGGGGAATTTTGTAATATCCAATATGTGAGGGGAATTTTTGTAATTAGACCTTATTTGAGGAGGTCTTCATAATTTATCCTAAGAAAAATTATCTTTTGTAGTTTATAATGACGTATTATGATTTATGAAGGTTCTAAAAGATCATATTTTAGAAAGATGAGGGGTTATTGCTAATATATTGAAAACTGGAGTCTGCAAATTGAAAATTTCTTTGTCGGCCTCCTATTAAACTAATATTGTGCTCACGACTGACGACACTGCTGGACTACGGCCCCACATAAGAAATTTAGTATAAATTGAGGGGCCATATTGTATTTTGTACATTGGAATTGATGGACCCATGCTAGCCCATCCTTAGGTTAAGATTTGGGCCCATAACAATCCAACTCAAATCTTATCGGACCGGCCCTGTTTATCCGTATTATATATAGAGACTAGAGAGAGAGAATCAGATCAAAGGTCGGCTATATTATATAAATTAAATAAAATTAAAGTCATCCTAGCCCAAAAAGGATTCTTTTGAGGCGGCCCAAACAGTTATAAATTAACGCTTATAAAGTTTATAAATTACTCCACAGTACACTACACCGATCTTTCATATATTATTCTTCTTCTTTTCTTTACGGAGAGAATCAGAGGAAGTACAGAGAGAAACTTGAAACTAATCACCATAGCAACAATCAAGGTCGATTATCTCTCTCTCTCTCTCTCTCTATATATATATATATATAATGTGCATTGAATTCGTCTTTATTTTCATGAGTTCATCTTGATTTTCTTGGTTTCTTATTCTTTTTAGGTTTCTTGGTTTCAAATTCCGAACCCAGAGATAAAAAGATAATGGGGCTCATCTTGACTTGTATTGCTAAAGGATAATTTCAGACTTGGCGGCCAGGTAATACTATAATTTTGCCCCTTTTTCTTGGAGTTCTTGCTTCTTTTCTTCATTCCAAGAATCAAACTTTTTTTTTTACTCGGTGTGTTCTTTTATGCCGGTAACACTATAAATTTCGCCCCCTCTTTTCTTTCCTTGCTACAGTTCTTGGGTCTTTTCTTAATTCCAAGATTTTTTTTTATTATGTTCTTTTTTTGGAGATTTGTTAATGTAGTAGTAATTATGTAGTCCTTTCTTTGAGTTTATTGGTCTAAACTCTTTTATCTCTCTTTATTAATGGGTTACATTAATCATAATTCTTTCAGTGTGTGACTGTATCTGTGTGCGTACTAGAAAATCCAAGAAACGTTAAGATTATCATGTAAGACTTGCAAGAAGTACATTGATTGATACATGCCTTTGATTATATATTTCCCTCTTTCTCTCACTTCCAGTTTTTGATATGCAAAATCTTTTTCATTGTGTGTCGTGTTCCTAATGTTCCTACATAATGTTCGTTATGTGTTTGTTGATTAATGTACAATGTTGTTTGTTGTGCTTCAGGATTAATATTACTTTGTTGGGAAGATCAGCAGAAGACATTGCGAAGGGAGAGGTAAGGAAGTTGCTAATTAACTTTTATAAACTCAGAATGAAAGTGACATGTGAATTTGGAAACCTAACCTAGTTTTTCTTACTGATAGATACCCGACCATCTAAGGGCACAGAACACTCTAAAGCATATGAAAGACTCATTTATACATCCGGTATAAATGTTCTAAAATTAGTGTATAGTAGCAATCAGGTATGATCTCTTCTACTACCTATTTGTGTAATTGTTTTGAAGTCATGAAATTTATACTTTTAACGAAATACTACTACTGTTAATATTTGAATGTGAAGATATCAAAGTTGAATATTGCGAAAATGGATTAAAACAATTGCATAAACTGCAAAACATCTCTTTAATATATGAAATAATACAATTGAAAATATTTTCTTTCTCCGCTGATTATATAACTATGCTAGATAGATTGTGTATATTTTACTTCTACTTTCTTTTTTAACTAGTTACAATGCAAAGATCTGCTTAGAACTTGAAAAATATGCCATCTTGAATTTGCATGCACATAACATGTATGTAAATACTTTCTGCTTAGGGATTAATCATAAGAAAGCAGCTAAGTTCAAACATATGTGATTCAAAGTTTTTGATACATGATATAATATATCCTTGTCTATGTTTCCAGTAACTTGAACAGAAAATGGATGGATTATCTCGGACTAGTAGATGACAAAAAGATCTCTCTCTGTCATGCGAATCACAATCAATGTAGGTAGGTCACTTTTCTTGGTAACTTTTGTATATTAATTAATATGTCACATATGTTATTATTATATCTTCATACTTTTAACACCTTCGTCGTTTTGGGCAGTGTTTCATGGAAGGAGAGCATTAGTCGATTGAGAACAAGAATGGCACTGGTGCAATTGGAATTGAGGAGGCTGAACTACCTGAGGATCATATTGGCAGCAGGTACGTACATGTCTCTCTCCCCATATTGAAATTGTGTGCTTAGTTTCAGCCTAAATTGCTTGTCCTCTAGTAGTTGTCTATATGATTCACATCTTAGAAATTAGAGACCTACATATTTGTTGATTCCTTATTAGAAAAATCAGAAAACAAAAATAAGAACCCAAATCCCATTTTCCCAAACGACAGTTTAACTCGTGTTTTTTTATTGTTTTCTTTGATTTTTTCAAAAAGTTTACCGTTTTAACCCTTTTTTATCCAACTTAACATGTTTTTTGACCCATTTCTTTTATCAAAACGACCCATTTTTTTCGATTTAACTCATTTTTTGATCAAATTCTCCTTTTTAACCCAAAATGTGCCTCCTACTTTCCCAAAAAACATTTTAACTCCTTTTTTTGTTGATTTCTTCGATTTTTCTCAAAAACTTTACCGTTTTAACCCTTTTTTATCCTACTTAACATGTTTTTTAACCCTTTTTTTCGATCTAACTCATTTTTTGATCAAATTCTCCTGTTTAACCCAAAATATGCCTCCTACTTTTTCCCAAAAACAGTTTAACTCGTTTTTTATTGATTACTTCGATTTTTTCAAAAACTTTACTGTTTTAACCCTTATTTATCCTACTTAACATGTTTTTGAACCCATTTTTTTATCAAAACGACCCATTTTTTCAATTTAACTCATTTTTTGATCAAATTCTCCTTTTTATCCCAAAATGTGACTCCTACTTTCCCAAAAAACAGTTTAACTCTTTTTTTGTTGATTTCTTCGATTTTTTCAAAAACTTTACCGTTTTAACCCTTTTTTATCCTACTTAACATGTTTTTTAACCCATTTTTTATCAAAACGACCCATTTTTTCGATTCAACTCATTTTTTGATCAAATTCTCCTTTTTAACCCAAAATGTGACTCCTACTTTCCAAAAAAACAGTTTAACTCGTTTTTTTATTGATTTCTTCGATTTTTTCAAAAACTTTACCGTTTTAACCCATTTTTATCCTACTTAACATGTTTTTTAACCTTTTTTTTTTATCAAAACGACCCATTTTTTCGATTTAATTCATTTTTTGATCAAATTCTCCTTTTTAACACAAAATGTGCCTCCTACTTTCCCTAAAAATATTTTAACTCGTTTTTTTATTGATTTCTTCGATTTTTTCAAAAACTTTACCGGTTTAACCCTTTTTTATCCCCCTTTTTTTTATCAAAACGACACATTTTTTTGATCAAATTCTCCTTTTTAACCCAAAATGTGCCTCCTACTTTCCCAAAAAATATTTTAACTCGTTTTTTTATTGATTTCTTCGATTTTTTTCGAAAACTTTACCGGTTAAACCCTTTTTTAACCCATTTTTTTTTTTTTATCAAAACGACCCATTTTTTTATTTAACTCATTTTTTGATCAAATTCTCTTTTTTAACCCAAAATGTGGATCCTACTTTTTCTCAAAAAACAGTTTAACTCGTTTTTTTATTGATTTCTTCGATTTTTTCAAAAACTTTACCATTTTAACCCTTTTTTATCCTACTTAACATGTTTTTTAACCCATTTTTTATCAAAACGACCCATTTTTTCGATTTAACTCATTTTTTGATCAAATTCTCCTTTTTAACCCAAAATGTGACTACTACTTTTTCCCAAAAACATTTAACTCATTTTTTATTGATTAGTTCGATTTTTTCAAAAACTTTACCGTTTTAACCCTTTTTTATCCTACTTAACATGTTTTTTAACCCATTTTTTTATCAAAACGACCCTTTTTTTCGATTTAACTCATTTTTTGATCAAATTCTCTTTTTTAACCCAAAATATGCCTCCTACTTTTTCCAAAAACAGTTTAACTCGTTTTTTTATTGATTTCTTCGATTTTTTCAAAAACTTTACCGTTTTAACCCATTTATATCCTACTTAACATGTTTCTTAACCCATTTTTTAGATTTAACTCATTTTTTGATCAAATTCTCCTTTTAAACCCAAAATGTGACTACTACTTTTTCCCAAAAACAGTTTAATTCTTTTTTTTTGTTGATTTCTTCGATTTTTTCAAAAACTTTACCGTTTTAACCGTTTTTTATTCTACTTAACATGTTTTTTAACCCATTTTTTATCAAAACGACCCTTTTTTTCGATTTAACTCATTTTTTGATCAAATTCTCCTTTTTAACCCAAAATGTGCCTCCTACTTTTTCCCAAAAACAGTTTAACTCTTTTTTTGTTGATTTCTTCGATTTTTTCAAAAACTTTACCGTTTTAACCCTTTTTTATCCTACTTAACATGTTTTTTAACCCCTTTTTTTATCAAAACGACCCATTTTTTCGATTTAACTCATTTTTTGATCAAATTCTCCTTTTTAACCCAAAATGTGACTACTACTTTTTTCCCAAAAACAGTTTAACTCTTTTTTTATTGATTTCTTCGATTTTTTGAAAAACTTTACCGTTTTAAACCTTTTTTATCCTACTTAACATGTTTTTTAACCCATTTTTTATCAAAACGACCCATTTGTTCGATTTAACTCATTTTTTGATCAAATTCTCCTTTTTAACCCAAAATGTGACTACTACTTTTTCCCAAAAACAGTTTAACTCTTTTTTTATTGATTTATTCGATTTTTTGAAAAACTTTACCGTTTTAACCCTTTTTTATCCTACTTAACGTGTTTTTTAACCCATTTTTTATCAAAACGACCCATTTTTTCGATTTAACTCATTTTTTGATCAAATTCTCCTTTTTAACCCAAAATATGCCTCCTTCTTTTTCCAAAAAACAGTTTAACTCTTTTTTTATTGATTTCTTCGAATTTTTCAAAAACTTTACCGTTTTAACCCTTTTTTAATCTACTTAACATGTTTTTTAACCCATTTTTTTATAAAAACGACCCATTTTTTCGATTTAACTCATTTTTTGATCAAATTCTCCTTTTTAACCCAAAATATGCCTCCTACTTTTTCCCAAAAACAGTTTAACTCTTTTTTTCTTTATTTCTTCGATTTTTTGAAAAACTTTACCGTTTTAACCCTTTTTTATCCTACTTAACGTGTTTTTTAACCCATTTTTTATCAAAACGACCCATTTTTTCGATTTAACTCATTTTTTAATCAAATTCTCCTTTTTATCCCAAAATGTGACTACTACTTTTTCCCAAAAACAGTTTAACTCTTTTTTTTGTTGATTTCTTCGATTTTTTGAAAAACTTTACCGTTTTAACCCTTTTTTATCCTACTTAACATGTTTTTTAACCCATTTTTTCGATTTAACTCATTTTTTGATCAAATTCTCCTTTTTAACCCAAAATGTGACTACTACTTTTTCCCAAAAACAGTTTAACTCTTTTTTTATTGATTTATTCGATTTTTTGAAAAACTTTACCGTTTTAACCCTTTTTTATCCTACTTAACGTGTTTTTAACCCATGTTTTATCAAAACGACCCATTTTTTCGATTTAACTCATTTTTTGATCAAATTCTCCTTTTTAACCCAAAATGTGACTACTACTTTTTCCCAAAAACAGTTTAACTCTTTTTTTTTGTTGATTTCTTCGATTTTTTCAAAAACTTTACCGTTTTAACCCTTTTTATCCCACTTAACATGTTTTTAACCCATTTTTATCAAAACGACCCATTTTTTCGATTTAACTCATTTTTTAATTAAATTCTCCTTTTTATCCCAAAATGTGACTACTACTTTTTCCCAAAAACAGTTTAACTCTTTTTTTTTTTTGATTTCTTCGATTTTTTCAAAAACTTTACCGTTTTAACCCTTTTTTATCCTACTTAACATGTTTTTTAACCCATTTTTTATAAAAACGACCCATTTTTTCGATTTAACTCATTTTTTGATCAAATTCTCCTTTTTAACCCAAAAACTGCCTCCTACTTTTTCCCAAAAACAGTTTAACTCTTTTTTTATTGATTTCTTCGATTTTTTCAAAAACTTTACCGTTTTAACCCTTTTTTATCCTACTATCAAACGACCCAATTTTTCGACTTAACTCATTTTTTGATCAAATTCTCCTTTTTAACCCAAAATGTGACTACTACTTTTTCCCAAAAACAGTTTAACTCTTTTTTTATTGATTTCTTCGACTTTTTCAAAAACTTTACTGTTTTAACCCATTTTTTTACTACTTAACATGTTTTTTAACCCTTTTTTTTTATCAAAACGACCCTTTTTTTCGATTTAACTCATTTTTTGACCGTTTTAACCCTTTTTTATCCTACTTAACGTGTTTTTTAACCCATTTTTTATCAAAACGACCCATTTTTTCGATTTAACTCATTTTTTGATCAAATTCTCCTTTTTAACCCAAAATATGCCTCCTACTTTTTCCAAAAAACAGTTTAACTCTTTTTTTATTGATTTCTTCGAATTTTTCAAAAACTTTACCGTTTTAACCCTTTTTTAATCTACTTAACATGTTTTTTAACCCATTTTTTTATCAAAACGACCCATTTTTTCGATTTAACTCAATTTTTGATCAAATTCTCCTTTTTAACCCAAAATATGCCTCCTACTTTTTCCCAAAAACAGTTTAACTCTTTTTTTCTTTATTTCTTCGATTTTTTCAAAAACTTTACCGTTTTAACCCTTTTTTATCCTACTTAACATGTTTTTAACCCATTTTTTCGATTTAACTCATTTTTTGATCAAATTCTCCTTTTTAACCCAAAATGTGACTACTACTTTTTCCCAAAAACAGTTTAACTCTTTTTTTATTGATTTCTTCGACTTTTTCAAAAACTTTACTGTTTTAACCCATTTTTATACTACTTAACATGTTTTTTAACCCATTTTTTATCAAAACGACCCTTTTTTTCGATTTAACTCATTTTTTGATCAAATTCTCCTTTTTAACCCAAAATGTGCCTCCTACTTTTTCCCAAAAACAGTTTTAACTCTTTTTTTGTTGATTTCTTCGATTTTTTCAAAAACATTACTGTTTTAACCCTTTTTTATCCTACTTAACATGTTTTTAACCCATTTTTTTATCAAAACGACCCATTTTTTCGATTTAACTCATATTTTGATCAAATTCTCCTTTTTAACCCAAAATGTGACTACTACTTTTTTCCCAAAAACAGTTTAACTCTTTTTTTATTGATTTCTTCGATTTTTTGAAAATTTTTACCGTTTTAACCCTTTTTTATCCTACTTAACATGTTTTTTAACCCATTTTTTCGATTTAACTCATTTTTTGATCAAATTCTCCTTTTTAACCCAAAATGTGACTACTACTTTTTCCCAAAAACAGTTTAACTCTTTTTTTATTGATTTATTCGATTTTTTGAAAAACTTTACCGTTTTAACCCTTTTTTATCCTACTTAACGTGTTTTTTAACCCATTTTTTATCAAAACGACCCATTTTTTCGATTTAACTCATTTTTTGATCAAATTCTCCTTTTTAACCCAAAATGTGACTACTACTTTTTCCCAAAAACAGTTTAACTCTTTTTTTTTGTTGATTTCTTCGATTTTTTCAAAAACTTTACCGTTTTAACCCTTTTTATCCCACTTAACATGTTTTTAACCCATTTTTATCAAAACGACCCATTTTTTCGATTTAACTCATTTTTTAATTAAATTCTCCTTTTTATCCCAAAATGTGACTACTACTTTTTCCCAAAAACAGTTTAACTCTTTTTTTTTTTTGGATTTCTTCGATTTTTTCAAAAACTTTACCGTTTTAACCCTTTTTTATCCTACTATCAAACGACCCATTTTTTCGACTTAACTCATTTTTTGATCAAATTCTCCTTTTTAACCCAAAATGTGACTACTACTTTTTCCCAAAAACAGTTTAACTCTTTTTTTGTTGATTTCTTCGATTTTTTCAAAAACTTTACCGTTTTAACCCTTTTTTATCCTACTTAACATGTTTTTAACCCATTTTTTCGATTTAACTCATTTTTTGATCAAATTCTCCTTTTTAACCCAAAATGTGACTACTACTTTTTCCCAAAAACAGTTTAACTCTTTTTTTATTGATTTCTTCGACTTTTTCAAAAACTTTACTGTTTTAACCCATTTTTATACTACTTAACATGTTTTTTAACCCATTTTTTATCAAAACGACCCTTTTTTTCGATTTAACTCATTTTTTGATCAAATTCTCCTTTTTAACCCAAAATGTGCCTCCTACTTTTTCCCAAAAACAGTTTTAACTCTTTTTTTGTTGATTTCTTCGATTTTTTCAAAAACTTTACTGTTTTAACCCTTTTTTATCCTACTTAACATGTTTTTTAACCCATTTTTTTATCAAAACGACCCATTTTTTCGATTTCACTCATTTTTTGATCAAATTCTCCTTTTTAACCCAAAATGTGACTACTACTTTTTCCCAAAAACAGTTTAACTCTTTTTTTATTGATTTCTTCGACTTTTTCAAAAACTTTACTGTTTTAACCCATTTTTATACTACTTAACATGTTTTTTAACCCATTTTTTATCAAAACGACCCTTTTTTTCGATTTAACTCATTTTTTGATCAAATTCTCCTTTTTAACCCAAAATGTGCCTCCTACTTTTTCCCAAAAACAGTTTTAACTCTTTTTTTGTTGATTTCTTCGATTTTTTCAAAAACTTTACTGTTTTAACCCTTTTTTATCCTACTTAACATGTTTTTAACCCATTTTTTTATCAAAACGACCCATTTTTTCGATTTAACTCATATTTTGATCAAATTCTCCTTTTTAACCCAAAATGTGACTACTACTTTTTTCCCAAAAACAGTTTAACTCTTTTTTTATTGATTTCTTCGATTTTTTGAAAAATTTTACCGTTTTAACCCTTTTTTATCCTACTTAACATGTTTTTTAACCCATTTTTTCGATTTAACTCATTTTTTGATCAAATTCTCCTTTTTAACCCAAAATGTGTCTACTACTTTTTCCCAAAAACAGTTTAACTCTTTTTTTATTGATTTATTCGATTTTTTGAAAAACTTTACCGTTTTAATCCTTTTTTATCCTACTTAACGTGTTTTTTAACCCATTTTTTATCAAAGCGACCCATTTTTTCGATTTAACTCATTTTTTGATCAAATTCTCCTTTTTAACCCAAAATGTGACTACTACTTTTTCCCAAAAACAGTTTAACTCTTTGTTTTTGTTGATTTCTTCGATTTTTTCAAAAACTTTACCGTTTTAACCCTTTTTATCCCACTTAACATGTTTTTAACCCATTTTTATCAAAACGACCCATTTTTTCGATTTAACTCATTTTTTAATTAAATTCTCCTTTTTATCCCAAAATGTGACTACTACTTTTTCCCAAAAACAGTTTAACTCTTTTTTTTTTTTGATTTCTTCGATTTTTTCAAAAACTTTACCGTTTTAACCCTTTTTTATCCTACTTAACATGTTTTTTAACCCATTTTTTATAAAAACGACCCATTTTTTCGATTTAACTCATTTTTTGATCAAATTCTCCTTTTTAACCCAAAAACTGCCTCCTACTTTTTCCCAAAAACAGTTTAACTCTTTTTTTATTGATTTCTTCGATTTTTTCAAAAACTTTACCGTTTTAACCCTTTTTTATCCTACTATCAAACGACCCATTTTTTCGACTTAACTCTTTTTTTGATCAAATTCTCCTTTTTAACCCAAAATGTGACTACTACTTTTTCCCAAAAACAGTTTAACTCTTTTTTTGTTGATTTCTTCGATTTTTTCAAAAACTTTACCGTTTTAACCCTTTTTTATCCTACTTAACATGTTTTTAACCCATTTTTTCGATTTAACTCATTTTTTGATCAAATTCTCCTTTTTAACCCAAAATGTGACTACTACTTTTTCCCAAAAACAGTTTAACTCTTTTTTTATTGATTTCTTCGACTTTTTCAAAAACTTTACTGTTTTAACCCATTTTTATACTACTTAACATGTTTTTTAACCCATTTTTTATCAAAACGACCCATTTTTTCGATTTAACTCATTTTTTGATCAAATTCTCCTTTTTAACCCAAAATGTGACTACTACTTTTTCCCAAAAACAGTTTAACTCTTTTTTTTTGTTGATTTCTTCGATTTTTTCAAAAACTTTACCGTTTTAACCCTTTTTATCCCACTTAACATGTTTTTAACCCATTTTTATCAAAACGACCCATTTTTTCGATTTAACTCATTTTTTAATTAAATTCTCCTTTTTATCCCAAAATGTGACTACTACTTTTTCCCAAAAACAGTTTAACTCTTTTTTTTTTTTGATTTCTTCGATTTTTTCAAAAACTTTACCGTTTTAACCCTTTTTTATCCTACTTAACATGTTTTTTAACCCATTTTTTATAAAAACGACCCATTTTTTCGATTTAACTCATTTTTTGATCAAATTCTCCTTTTTAACCCAAAAACTGCCTCCTACTTTTTCCCAAAAACAGTTTAACTCTTTTTTTATTGATTTCTTCGATTTTTTCAAAAACTTTACCGTTTTAACCCTTTTTTATCCTACTATCAAACGACCCATTTTTTCGACTTAACTCATTTTTTGATCAAATTCTCCTTTTTAACCCAAAATGTGACTACTACTTTTTCCCAAAAACAGTTTAACTCTTTTTTTGTTGATTTCTTCGATTTTTTCAAAAACTTTACCGTTTTAACCCTTTTTTATCCTACTTAACATGTTTTTAACCCATTTTTTCGATTTAACTCATTTTTTGATCAAATTCTCCTTTTTAACCCAAAATGTGACTACTACTTTTTCCCAAAAACAGTTTAACTCTTTTTTTATTGATTTCTTCGACTTTTTCAAAAACTTTACTGTTTTAACCCATTTTTATACTACTTAACATGTTTTTTAACCCATTTTTTATCAAAACGACCCTTTTTTTCGATTTAACTCATTTTTTGATCAAATTCTCCTTTTTAACCCAAAATGTGCCTCCTACTTTTTCCCAAAAACAGTTTTAACTCTTTTTTTGTTGATTTCTTCGATTTTTTCAAAAACTTTACTGTTTTAACCCTTTTTTATCCTACTTAACATGTTTTTTAACCCATTTTTTTATCAAAACGACCCATTTTTTCGATTTCACTCATTTTTTGATCAAATTCTCCTTTTTAACCCAAAATGTGACTACTACTTTTTCCCAAAAACAGTTTAACTCTTTTTTTATTGATTTCTTCGACTTTTTCAAAAACTTTACTGTTTTAACCCATTTTTATACTACTTAACATGTTTTTTAACCCATTTTTTATCAAAACGACCCTTTTTTTCGATTTAACTCATTTTTTGATCAAATTC